>VZZY01019508.1:0-33861 GCA_013400335.1 Eurystomus gularis | reverse complement strand
CTTCTCACTGTATGTGTTTGCATCATTTTTGCTGAGGGAAGAGAGAGATGAAACTGTAGAGATAACACTGACTTCACTTTCCACAGTTACAGTTTAAGATGAATGGCCTCCTTGTCACTTAAAGGTAACATCAATCAGGTAAAGAGGAAAACTTCATTACCGTCCTTTTTAGAGCAGAGATGTTAGTCTGCTATAGTTGAATATATTCATTTTTCATGCTTTCTAAGCTATTTGGTGATCTAGGCATAATTTGGACACACTAAAGACCTGAAAATATTTCTGCCAATGTCTGTCCATAATATCTTCACATTTTGATGTAGTTGTGTGTAGGCTTCTACATGCAGAGTGAATAGATGTGACAGTTTCTGTTTCTTAAAAATTCAGCTTTGTATAATTTCATTTTTCACAGCACTGTCAACTGGAAAGACTTTTTAACAGTAAGTAGTGCTCAGATTAAACTCAAGGTGCAGTACACCACTAAAACTGGCAACTCTTAACTGACTAAGGAAAATAAGCAAGAATGTATTGTGGTACTTCAGTGCAATAGTTATAAGTAAGCAAAGAAACACATTCCCTGCTTTTACAGTGACCAGCCTAACAGCATTGCAACAACTTTAGATGTTCAGCTTCTGCTTATTCCATTGTTATTATTGCTAAAAGGCATACACAACTTGCATTTTTCTGGAATAATATTCCTTTCTTTTTAAGCCTCAGAACATGAAAATACAATTTCCATCTATAAGAAGACTGTGAAAACTGGAAAAGCTCCCCTCCAATGTGTGTATGTGGGAGAGTAACAGATGATTTTTTTGAGAAACTAGCATTATATAGGCCAAAAGAGAAATGACTGATTAACATTCCTGTACAGCTGAAAGAACACAGTGGTGTTTCTTTCTGTAATTAAACTTGCACAATAGACACTTCATGGAGGTTAAAGATGAAAATCTGCTTTTATGCGACAAATACCAATGTCAGTGAAGTCAGAGGCAAGTTCCCAGTAGTGTAAAATCTGAATTTTACTTTCCTGTTTTGTTTTTATTTTTTATCCTTAGGGGCATAATCCTAACTTAAGGAGAAATGCCCTATACTGTTCTAGATCACATATTAGTCTGCTTATTGCTTTCTGAGTGATTGTTGCTATGACTTCTGGTCAAAATGGGGCAAAATAATTCTTGGTGATGTGGCTGCTAGTCCTAGCCCACCTGCATGGAGGTCTGAGGAGGAGCAATACTAGAACACCTAGATGATTTGAAAATGCTAGAATCAAACGAAATACCACAATTGCCTAAGGAAAGGTTGGCCAAGTAGGCAACTATTTCAGAAGTAATAGCATTCTTTATAGTGACTTTATTGAAGTTGGGAAAACTTGCATGTCAAATCACATCTGCATAGTTCTTTCATGTTTGAAGAGATGATAGTGCTGCTACTGTTATCCTTCTCAGAGGTACGCTTAGCAAAGAGAAGAGGAAATGTGGAAGCGTGTGCTAACTGCCTCCTGTGTTAGCAACTGGCTAGCATGACCACCGATCACGTGATAGAGACAGAGTTGTGCTTGCTTGCAGCTATTCTGTCTTGATCTCAACAGTAACTCAGCCATGGTAAAACCAATACTGAACATAAATGGCAAAGGCCACTCTTCTGTAGTTGAAATAACTCAAAGTAATACATGTGATACCTCCAGGATTAACTACATAAAAAATAAACTCAGATATTAGATAGACATTACTCAGAGAAAATAAAACTTGAAAAGTTTTGATTGTGAGAAAAAAAAAAATTACTATAGGAACTTCAAGTTCTTGTTATCTAGGTTGAGAGGAAGGATGGTTATTTATGGTAATATGCAAATATTTTTTAACCTTAGCAAATTCTCTGAATTGTTTGTTGAATGTGCTCGTGTGAGCTGATTTTAGGACTCATAAGTTATTTCATGAAATCAGATCTCATGGGCTTAGAATATCATGTACTGCAATGACTATACCAGAGATCACAAAAGCAAAGAATGCCTGCAGACTATCTTGCATGTTAAGATTTTAAGCAGACCTATGCTTTGCATTGTATTAAGACAACCATAAAATATTTTTTTTTCCAGACATTTTTAGCTTCCTAGCATTCTGGCTACTTATGTTCAATATCTTGAATACAGTGGGATTCAGGTGTTGTGTTTAAACTGGTGATGTGTGTCTTCCTTTTCAAGTGGTACAGCAAGCCATCAAGAGGGAGAGAGGTGGTAGGACTTGTTTACTGAAAGAAGCAGAACATGTATGTGTCTGTATACACTGGTCTCAGTTACCTAATACTTAGGAATATACCATATGCTTCACAATTAAAATAGTTTCATTACCTTATTTCTGAAATGCACTGGACTATGATTCTCAGAAACCTAGAAATGGTGGGACTCATCACTTTGTGGGAAAGGTAGGGGAAGAAAGTTTAGTCACAAAAATGGTCATGTTGATGTGTTACTAAAATAAGTAATATCACATTGGATTTTGTATTTTTACTGTAATAATGATCATATCTTTCTCAGAGAAGTTTTATCAAAGATGTGGGAAATGTAACTCCAAAGGTATGTTTTTGTCATACACGACAGCAGTTTGCAAGATGCTAAAAGACGTTTTACATGCTAAAGCTCTATTGTGTCATTTCATTTTACTTTTGTGGCATGTACTATAACAAAAAAAAGCTCCAAGAAAGTCTATTGGAAGTATTTTAGTTATCTTGTCCTTTTGTACAATTCATTTAAATATATACTATTATAAGTAATCCATTTAATTTCATTTAGGCAATCTGTTGGAGTTGATTTATTAAAATCATAGGATGTTTTGGGTTGGAAGGGACCTTTAAAGGTCATCTAGTCCAACCCAATTGCAGTAAGCATGGACACCTTTAATTAGATCAAGTTGCTCAGAGCCCCGTCCAGCCTGATCCTGAATGTTTCCAGTCATGGGTTGTCTACCACCTCACTAGGCAGCATGTCCCAGTGTTTCATCAGCCTCATGGTAGAAATATTTCTTCCTCATATCTAGTCTGAATGTAGCCTCTTTTAGTTTAAAACCATTACACTTTATCCTATCACAGTAGGCCCTGCTAAAAATTCTGTCCCCATCTTTCTTATAAGCCCCCTTTATGTAATGAAAGGCTGCAATAAATCTCCAGGCTGAGTAGACTCAACTCTCTCTGCCTTTCCTCATAAGAGAGGTTTTCCATCCCTCTAATCATTTTTGTGGCCCTCTTCTGGACCTGCTTCAACAGATTTGTGTCTTTCGTGGACTGAGGGCACCCTCATTACAGCATTCTGGCATGTATCAGAAATAGTGGCCATCGGGACTAGGGAAGTGATTGTCCCCCTGTATGTGGCACTGGTGATGCTGTACCTCAAATACTGTGGTTAGTTTTGGGCCCCTCACTACAAGAAGGACATAGGGGTGCTGGAGCATGTCCAAAGAAGGGCGAAGAAGCCTGTGAAGGGCCTAGAGAACAATTCTTCTGAGGAGTGGGTTGTTTAGCCTGGAGAAAAGGAGGCTGAGGGGAGGAGACCTTATCACTCTCTACAACCACCTGAAAGGAGGTTGTGGTGACATGGGTGTCAGTCTGTTCTGCCATGTAGCAAGTGATAGGACAAGAGGAAGCAGCTTCAAGTCATGCTAGGGGAAGTTTAGATTTCATATTAGGAAAAATTTCTTCACAGAAAGGGTTGTAAAGCACTGGAACAGGCTGCCCAGGGAAGTGGTGAAGTCACTATCCCTGGAGGTATTTTTAAGATGTGTAGATGTGATGCTTAAGGACATGGTTTAGTGGCGACCTGGCAGTTCTGGGTTAATGGTTGCTTGATGATCTTGAAGGTCTCTTCCAACTAGAATGATTCTATGATACCAACGTTTGCTCTGACTCAGGTGCAGGACCTTGAAATTGGCCTTTTTGAACCTCATGAAGTCCACATGGGCCCACTTCTCAAGCTTGTCCAAGTCCCTCTGAATGGCATCCCAGGCATGTCAACCATACTACTTACCTCAGAAACATCTATGGATAAAAATGGAAGTGTATTTATTTTTATTATTTTATAAGCATCTTAAAGTTCAAATAGCTTCTTCTGTGGAACAGAACAGAAAACATTTCCTGCATTTATTGTCTTTGAAATGATTTTTCAGTACTCCTTAATTTCACAGAGACACTTAAATGTAAAAAGGTTATTCCGCAGCTTTCCCATACACCTTATTGTAAATACTGATACTAGCATTAAGAACACTTTAACATTCCAATTATCTTGTTATGTTCAAGTGTATAAATATTCCTAACCTTTTTGCAAATATGAGTCTCTCCAGTCTTTCCAGGGTACATAAAAATAATCTTGTGTGAAATCATACATGACTTTACATTTATGCAAGTATGTGCTTATACTGGATATGATGGATAATCTGAAAATAATTAGAAAAATTATTAAGACATATGTTTTGAACATTTGGTAACTGAAATGCCGTTGTTGCTTGAAGATGGTTACAAATTGCTAAATTAGGATACGCTGAGAGAACTGTACTTCTGACTCTGTCTAGTGGCTTTTTTAATCTACCTGCTCTATCCTCTATTAAGGGCAGAACCTGTTTTCTGTCTGATAATGCAGTACATACGCAAAATGGATTCCAACACTTTTCAAAACTGCTGGATATTGAGTAATGCTATTATTAAAATAAACCTAGTAACCCCAAATTTTGAGAATTTTGAAATAATTAGTGCCAAAATTTCTCAGAATTACTTTTCCTTTCCAAGTTGAAAGCTTCTGTTCAAAGTAGTATTGAGTGTATAAAGAGGCTTCTCATTTGTTTTCTTTAATATTATGTAAACTGGAATGACATGCTTCTGCACTTGAAACTTCCTGAATCTACCTGAATCATCTTGAGCTAAAGTTGGTCTAAGACAGCCTTTTCTAGAAGAAATTGTTTCAATTTTAAACTATGTACTACATAAAAATCAGGACATATAATAAATGAATGCTAACATCAAATATATCTTGAAACTTTGTCCTACTTTTTTGTAGCTAATATTTCTACAACGTTGTTTCACCACTGGTTTAGTCCAGTGCACAACTGTAATAGATTTAAGTCGTGACCGAGAATGTATGCTTGTGCTTTTTGCACTCATGCTTATGTTCTTTTTATTTGCATCTGTAACAAGCCATAAGAATATGCACTCAAGAAAGAATAAACCCAAACTCTAGCAAGCCACAGATACTTTCTGTATACCAAATATAAACAGAGGTAGTGAGTGGTTTGCCATAAATTACAATTTCAATAACAATTTCAGCAACATGGCCACCAGAATTGCAGTGCCTGACTGAATTACTTCTGAAGCAAATAACTGATTAAATAGCAGATAGATGCAACTTTTCACCGTTAAACTAGTGAATTTCAGCAAATCATTCCTTCAAGTGTATTTTCACTTGGAAAAGCTACAGATTCATTTAGGAAGACTGAGGAGAAAAAATTTTTTCTTTTCCCTTCAGCTCTTTCCCTTGTGGTTTTGCTGTCTTGCTGAGCCCATGTGGTGGTTGAAAAAGGCAGAGGAGCAGAGTAACTAAAAATAGTAGGGAAGAATAAGGACAGCAAGAAGTATGACTGAGGAAGGAAAGAGATAACTGAAGAAAGAGGAAAGAGAGAAGTGCTATACTGAAAGCATAGATGTCAAGATGAAAAGGAGAAAGCAAGCAACTAGTACAGGAAAGAGTAAAATCAAGAGTCAAAGTGATACTTGATAGTATATCTCTTCCACCTATGTTCTATTTTGTCTGAAATACTTATAACATTAGTTCTCTTATAGCTTCTAATTTGTGTAATATGCAGTGCAAATATAAAGCATTAAATAATCAGAAAATTTATTCAATATTTATATAGCATTCATGAAAAATACTGCTCTTTTCAGGTAAAGTATTTCAACTTGATGTCATTGTATTGCTGGGGATTATTTAGATATGTACATTGGCTAAGTATCCATGGGAAACCAAAGATTATAACAATCTTATCAAGTAAATTATATTTCAAATGAAATAAAACACCGTTTATTTTAAATGCAAGGGGATATGTCTAACTGGATACACAGGAGAAAAATAAATATTCATGTTACATATCAGGTGATTGGGATTATCTTTTTCTTAGACCCTGATTAATTTAGGTCTGCAGAATTATACTGATGAGCTGCTTTAGCTCTCACAAAACAGTATTGGCTCAGGACCTTGTTCTTCTTGAGCTGAAACTTACTTTCTGACTTCCGTTTCTGCTCTGTTCATCTTGTATGTGTGCTAGGAAATACCATTTTCCACATCCACATTTCTATTGTCCTCTTGTCTTCTTATTCCTTTCCTTTTCTGGATTCTTGCTTATGGTTGCTCGTCTTACTCTGCAAATCTTTTCCATCATTATGAATTCTGTTATGATGTTGTTGTGAAGAAAATTAACTCTATCCCAGCCAAAATCAGTTCAGATGTAGCTAGAAAAAAATCAAGCTAGAATAACATAAATAAAGTATTTAAATGGTGAGAAGAAAGGCATCAGTCTCACATATTTCTATTACTCAAACTATCCATTTTTTGCTCCACAGAAAGGAAAGAAACTGTTATAGATTGAGAAATACTTTCTAAAAAGCTGATTCACACAGCTTGCTTAAGGTTGTGTAATCCAAGAAATGTTTTGTCTGATTTTCCTCACAAAGGTTTCCCATATACTAACTAAATACAGTGGGAGAGGAGGATAGTACCCATACTGATCTGTTGTTGATTGTACTTATATCATAAACAAGCTTTAACATGCAGCCTGGTGGCATCTGACGTTTTGGAGCATGATGCATCTATTTATAAGGATATAATTCAAATTCACTAGCTGTGCAGTGAAGATAACAGACTTTCCATCCACAAGTGCTGCACCCAGTGGGTAAAAGGTGAAATCTCGCTCTGAATGTGAAGTTGTGAGGTGGTTTCAGGGGCACAGGTGAAGCTGCTGCCTCTTCTTTTACAAATCACTTCCAAGCAGCTTCAGCAAGTGCCTCTGAAGGAACTGCTTTGGTCACAGGCTAACCAGACCAAGACCCACAGTGCCTCCCTCTTTGATCAAACTGAAAAGCAAAATCAACCCAAAGGTGTTAAACAATTCATCCTGCAGGTGTTGACGAATTTCAAAGTTGTCTTTGTGAGAACAGGAGAAATGAAGGTTACAGAAGGAAGCGGAAATTTCAAAATGAATAGAAGTCCTTTTATATAAAGGCCTCATCTTTTTTGGGCATTGAGGCTCAGGAAAATTGTGGGAAGCCTGCTTGGAGGAGGGAAGAGAGAGGGAGGCAAATGTAGCCTTTTAGGCCAACAGCTGTTAAATGCTGTACTGAACATAGGGCAAAACCATGGGCTAGCTATAAAAAAACCTAAAATACTTCCCCTTTACTTCCATTTCTTGGTATTTTTTTCTCCTCTGTTTTGTACCTACCTGTTTAGTTGCTTCTCTTCTAACAGTATTAATAGGGTGTATGTCAAGTAAGAAGATGATGAAGAAGACCTAACACATTGGTACACAGCATTGTGGCCTTTGCATGTGTTTGAACTACTTAATACTTTGATGTGTGACTGGAAAATGCTTATACAACCACTTTGGCAGAGATGCTTAAGAGAAACAAAGATTGCTAGAACTGCACAATTTGCAGAAAATAACTTTATGCCCTTGTTATTGCCTGGAAACATAGATTTTCAAAGCTAAAGCTAGTAGGATGAAAGAGAATAGAAAATGAAAGGAACATGCATTCCTCTAGCAAAAATAATCTCTTAAAGTTCTGTAGTGATTATTTACACACATTGACAATTGAAAACTTGCATATTGTTACCGTGTGTAGTCCAAAAATGGATCTGTGCATTTAAAGCAGATAGATAGCAATGATCATGTTATAAGACGAAAGCAATAAAACAAAGGAAACCATAAAAAGTTAGCTATGCTTGGCATAAAATAATTGTTCCTAGTGGCAAGAGAAGTAACATGTACAGCTAGTAGAAACCATAGAGGCTATGGAGTATTAATGAAAAGACATATATAAATCAAGCCATACCTTCTAAAAAGCACTATGCCAGTGTTTAAGTGCTAAGCGCATTATTTAGCTGTAGCTGTACAGTTCTGTGTAACATACACAATAAATTATGCCTCCATGAGCCCGTATTTTTTGTGGCTAATGAGTAGGTGACTTAAAAAGCAGAAGACTCAGTTCTAAAAGGAATATAACGTGAAACTATATTTTGAGAGCTATGTTTATTCTCAGAAAATCTGATACATGGTTATGACTGCCTTGTCACTGCATTCTTTCAAATAATTTGCAGGAAAGTCATTGTTGGTGTGTCTGAATATGAATTGCTTCTGGAAAATTTTTA
Source organism: Eurystomus gularis (assembly GCA_013400335.1). NCBI lineage: Eukaryota > Metazoa > Chordata > Aves > Coraciiformes > Coraciidae > Eurystomus > Eurystomus gularis. The sequence goes on along the minus strand of VZZY01019508.1, from coordinate 25,472 downwards.
CTTGACCTCAAATTACAGAACCATAAGTCAACTGGTAGATAGACTATTTTTGCAAATAAATATTGATCAAGAAAGATGTAGAAGCACCTTTTCTTCCTGTTCTCCTTTTACATCAAGTCTTGAAATAAAGCTTATAAAACAAAGAAATAAATAATTACGTGCTGAAATAATGAAACTGGAATTTTATCCATTTAATTTTTTTATGTTGCCAAAAGAGAGCATTCATGGCTTTTTAAAGAAGCTTTAAGAAAATTCATTTTAAAAGGGTATTTTGCAGTAGGGTCACACAGTACAGGATCCAATTCTTCTTAATGTGTAATTTTTTTTTCAACAGTTTGGCTCTACTTGGTTAAATTAATCTGGATTACAGCAGTGTAAAGTAGACTAGAAGTTGAACCACAATGTTTTATTTTTAATTGCCTACAAATACTATGAAGAAATGTGAATATATGTAGATTTTGTAGCTCACTTTATATTGCATTATATTGCAGTTATGAATGTGACTATGATACTTTATTGTGTCTTTATTTAATACCCATGCCAGTAACTTCTTTTTAGAATGTGACTTTGTTAATGTCCCAAGTAAATTTACAGTCATGACCCTCTTGCCTTTCATTCAGTAGCATGAGCAGTGCTTACTGCTTTACCACTTTTTTACAAATATTGCACAGAGAGCACCTGCATAATTAATGTTGGCCTCAGAAATTAAAACTGATCCTTTAAAGTATGCAAGTTTCTGATCAGACCAGGATGTAAGCAGTTGATTTAATTTTCATGAACTTTTGTTTGAAACTGTAAGCCCTAGGAAAAGCATTTATGGGCTATTAAACTATGCTCTTAAACTCCTTAATGTTTTTTGGCTTTTGAGTTTAAGGGTTGTGTCAGTGAAGAAATAAGGAAAGAAGTAGTACTAGCTGCATTTTGCCATCTAACAAGTTACACTTTTCTGTGTGGTGTGGAGGACTGCTGATAGAGAGTATTTTCTTTCTGCTTTGGGGTCATTTGATTTTGAAAATTCTGTATGGTTATGCCTCCACACATACATGATGGATGTACCCTCTGCTCCAGCCCATTGCCTGCCACTGGCACCTGTTCCAGAGTCTAGCAGTTTTTGTCTGCGTAGTTCCAACAAACTTTCTGCTCTCCCTGACCTGTGTGCTGAAATGAACACATACTGAGTGGAGTGAATGAAGGAGTATGAACATCCTTCCATCCCTCAAGTCACTGTCACTGCAGTAAGCCTTTAGATATTTGCAGAGTAGTGCCACAGCCTCTCGAAGCAGTGCTCATCCCCACACTCTACAGAGAAGCAAAGAAAAGTTACCTCATTGATGCAGAGCTTGTTTATTCTCACTCATAGTTTCATACTACTAAAGAGTCACAGTTCTATTTCCTAAAACCCAGGCTGAATGTTACCATCTTATTGTGCCATAGTTTCAAGACAGTCCTAGGAACAGTATTGAAAGTTTAGGAAGGATCCAGGCAACAGTCTAAGCTTTTTTATAAAGACATTGATTCCATCAAGGCATAAATAGGGTTTCAAAGTATGGCATAAAATTTCTGAAAATGATGTACTGAAATTCATTGGTTTTGTATGTTAATGCACTCAAAGGATTTGAGTTATTTCTATTGTAACAAAGAGAGCTAAAAGAATAGGTAAAATACTGCCTATAGTATAGGTAAAAGTATAGTAAAGTCTTGGAAGTTATGGAGCAAATACTTTCTTCAACCACAGTGGTAGGGCAAGAAAAAAGTTACAGTATCTCCAATGCTTATATTTCTTGTATTTCTTATATTTTTTATCTCCAGCAAGGGAGACCCAAGTTTTCACTCCATTGCTCTTGCTGAACTCTCTGCAGTTCTCACTACAGCTTGTATAACTCATGCAGAGGAGCAGGAATTCCTACCTTAACAGACCCTGTAAATCTCTCTGTCCCACACCTTGCATCCTCCTTATTTCCTCCCCTTTTAGTAGGAATAATGTGATTAACAGCAAACAACAGGTCTTATTTATAGCCCGTTATTTAGAAAACAGCCCCTATACTCTCAGCCTTTCCTCAAAGCAGAGGTGTTCCATCCCTCTGATCATCTTTGTGGCCCTTCTCTGGACCTGTTCCAACAGGTCCGTGTCTTTCCTGTGCTGAGGACTCTAGAGCTGGATGCAGTACTCAAGGTGAGATCTGACCAGAGTGAAGTAGAGGGGCAGAATCACCTCCCTTGACCTGCAGGACAAGCTTCTTTTGATGCAGGATATGGTTGGCCTTCCTGACTGTGAGTGCATGTTACTGGTTCGTGTCCAGCTTTTCATCCACCAGTATTGCCAAGTCCTTCTCCACAGGGCTGCTCACAATCCCTTTATCTTCAGCCTGTACTGATACCAGGGATACCTTGACCAGGCGCAGGACCTTGCACTTGGCCTTGTTGAACCTCATGAAGTTGACATGGGCCCACTTCACACGCTCACAGGGCTGCTCACAATCCCTTTATCTTCAGCCTGTACTGATACCAGGGATACCTTGACCAGGCGCAGGACCTTGCACTTGGCCTTGTTGAACCTCATGAAGTTGACATGGGCCCACTTCACACGCTTGTCCAAATCCCTCTGGATGGCATCCCCTCCCTCAGACATGTCAGCTGCACCACTCAGTTTGGTCATTTCTGTAATAATATTATTAGTTTGCTGATTTCTGAAACTTGCCTTTGTGTTAATTATTCCTCACAGATTAAGACTAATCAAAAGTAGTTTAGCCTGAGTAGCCACATGAGTAAAAGAGTTAGGTCTACGCTGATTAAAATTGTTGGAAGGAATGCATTATGCTTTTCCTTACTGCTTCAAATTTAACTGCCAAGCAGATGACTTCCTACAAATCTAACTAACAAGCAGAACTATATTTGTACAAGACTGACAATTTTTTTTTTTGGCAAAAAGAATATTTATTAACTCAAAATATTTAGCAAATTCATGTCTGTTTCAAGAAGTTGTTTAGTTTCAAATAGACTCCTCCAGAATGTCAGAAACAAATTATTTCATCTTTTAGATGTCTTGAAAATTTTCCTTTCTTTGGAAAGTCTGTTTTTCATATGAGCAGGTTGAAGGGGAAAAATGAAACCAAGTATTTTTTAAAATATTTTTGGCCCAACAGTGAAAAATGTTTTTCAGACTTTCATAATAGAGTATCCACATGTGTCTCTGAACAGAACAAACTAAGAATTTTGAATTAGTAATGTTGAATGCTTTATTGACATGTCAAGCTTTCAGCACTTTCATTGGACTCTTTGGTTGTTTTCAGAGTTTTGGAAAGTTCTTAAGGAACTGGAAAGCTTTTAGTCTACAGTCTCACTTACCTTGTTCAGGTCACAGACCAGCATATGTCCCTGGGCAGTGGTATAGGTTGGAACGTAATGAGGGCTTCTGCACCTGAGATGTTGTCTGAATTAACTGTTTTATGTGGGCACCTAAGGTGAATGGTTGAACTGAATCATTTGCATTTCCATGTGATAGAAGAGTAGACAAGTAGTTCAAATAGACACCTACATGTGGGCAGCCCTCATAGTCACCTTCTTAGGTGACTTGCTTTAAAAAGGTGCAGGTAGTGATTGTTTATTTTCCTTTCTCCTGGTGCAGATTGTGATATGCCTTTCTAAGAGCACAGAACTCTTAATTCAGTGCTCTGAGAGGTGCAACAAGATAACTGTACATGGTGGAAGCTCTGTTTTTAGAGTTGCAGGAGCACAAGCTGCCAGTGAGAATTGCTTGATGCGTAGACAGGAGTTTTACACGTTAAATTCCTGACTGAGGGGAAAAATGTTCTTCTGTTTTCAAGTATACACTGAAGCCTACAAGCAGAAAGAAATATCAAAGTGTGAAAAGCTAAGCAAAAACATAGTTGGTGTGAGATGATTCTAGCTAGGCAATTGATTTATCATAATTTATATTGTTTTTAAATTGAACAATCATTTCTAAATAACCTAATAAACTCTATCTCCTTTTCTTAAAGCTACTTTCTGTGTGCTGGGATTTTTTTGTGGGAAGGTGGGTGGGTGTTCTTTAATCTCTAATTTGCAAAAACATCCTTGCTTATACTTAAAGCTCTACAGGCACAGTGTTTTCTACCAGGTCCAGTGAGGATAGTGACTCTTTAAGCAAGTTGTATAACTTCTCTGTGAAAGACATGTTGCCACAATCTTGTGCTTAGCATAGCAGATAATATTACCTCAATATTTGCTTTCCTAGCAATAACATGGATAGTGAATACTCCAGAGCTAAGGTAACTATTAGTTATATGACTGCTGGAAACTCAAGGAAAGCTGGATGCAAATCCAGTGAATCCTACAAATAAAAGATTTCCAATCACAGTGAAAAAAAACATGTTCCAGTATTCTAATGCGGCACTACTTAATGTTGTTAATTATTGTCCTTTATCAAGCTAATCAGGCTGAAGACAGATATCTTATAGCATAGATGATTATCACTCTCAATAGTGACAGACATTGAATGAACCTCTAGATTCATTCAATAACCTCTAGATTAATGTCTTCTAATATAACTTAGTGATTAATTATTAGAGAAGCAGAGCACATGAGTGATGTACAAAGGGCTGCTGATTAAAAAGGCTGTTAATCTTGTACTATTTTTCCTAATTGAATACTCTCAGGGGAGTAAAGCACATAAACTTGGGCTTTGATTCCCTACATTCCGTATGGGTTGCAAAGAGTAACAAGATAGTTATAATTTTTGTACGCTAATGGACTCAGCTTGAAGGAGTTCACCTATATTAGGAAAAGGTGTGAATAACTCTATCAATCCTGTTAGCCACCAGCCTTCCAGCCTGAATTTTTCATTAATCAGTACTTAGGTTTTTTTCTTTTAAAAGGACATTCTCTTACTTCTAGTTAATTTTTCACTTTGTTTCAGTTAACAGTTCAATTATATAATATTTTTTCTGTAAAGTATCAGAATTTGTATCCTGTGCATTAAATAAGAGATCAGAGAGGGGAAAAATAATAAAAGACTGCATTTCATGTGTGTATAGAAAATGCCTTCCAGAATTCTATAGACAACTTTAGTTTTATTTTTTTAACTTCTGAATTATGCCTTTTAAAATCTGCTTTTAATGTAGGCTTGTATGTTTAGTTATTTGTGAATCAACAGCATCATGGTCATCTGTGTTTGAGATAAAGTATTATTGTTCCCCTTTGCAAGGAATTTAACTTCTAATAGCAATTCCAAGATGCAGTATTATTATCCCTCTTTGCAAGGATATTTGCAATTTCTAATAGCAATTCCATCTAATTTAATAAACTTCATGAAATATTCTGTAACTTCCCAAAATGGCCGCTGCTTATTCTTCATTCATTGTACTTCTGCTTTCTGTTTCTTATGTGGGCTTTACTTGATATAGACACATTCCCTGATGATCCTAAGGGGAATTTTATTATATTATAAAAAGGGCTTAACAAAGCACCATATTTTATTGAAATGCACAACCCCCCCATGTGTATCACCTATGGCCAACACAACTATAATGGAAATTGGCTGTAGCTCTTTACTGTTAACTCCTCCTGCATATTTAGAGCTGACTTAAGTCGTCATATCCAGAAAGTAAAATGAACTCAAAACATGTTTTAACCTCTTCAAGTTTAATTAATACGTGGTTAAAATTTATTTTCTAAAGTTAAACTTTTAAATCAATGCATTCATGCATTGGATTTTACAAAAATGCTCTGATCACCCTACCCACACCGCCAAATTTCTTTCCAGCCCTCTGGCATATAACTTTCCAGTAATTTGGTATACCTGAATGCTGGTTGTTCTTTGACAGAGTAAAGTTGCTAAGAAGACTCAAAACACTCCAAAATCCTCTTAAACACTCATCTACCTCTCAAACATTAGCATTTAAAAAAGAAAAAAACAAACCTACAGTCGGGTGCTTTATACTGTAGAATGAAAAACTGCCACATACTACAGTTGCAATTAATGTGTCTTCCATCTGGCACAGGTTTTCATCAGCCTCAGCAGATGTATCACAGTAGGTCAACACAGGACAACCTAGCTCATCAGATCAGTCTAATGCATTGCTTCCTTTTATGGCGATAGTAAATACAAATTCTTGTTGTGTTCTTGGACACTACACACAGCACAACAGTAATTTGGTTCATGTTGTTGCATCTAAGTGTATTTTAAACTTCAGTGGGTGGTGAATGTTACACAGTGATTCTTAAACAGATTAAAACTACTGAGGCATTCAGTAAATGACAATCTCGTGCTAGAATGTTAATATTTGTTACTTTATTACGGTTGTTTAAAATTATGCAAAAGTAAATTGGAAACATCTTAATATATTCCCTACCTTCAGATGTGTAACAAACATCTATCTTTCTACACAAAAACATTATGTTTTCAAAATACAATAACAATATTCTTGGATCTTTCAGCCAACAAGCGTTTAAATATTTTCTAAAGGCCCCCCTAAGCCATTAACGTAGCATAATACACTCCTGCCTATCTCTGTATAATTAATTACATTTCTAATACTTTATCAGATAGTGATTAAAGGAGTATTTGGCATTTTAATTTAACAGATATTCTTTTACATTTCAGTGTGCTGATAAATTTTTCAGAGTTAAGCTAATTTAATAAATTACAAGGAATCTAATAACAACAACAAAAGTGTTCTGAAAGCTTGAATAAAATCTTTTGCCCTTTAATCTTCTGAGGGTTGCCTGCATGAGGGTTGTCTGTCATTATAATCTGCTAAAGATAAGACAAAGGCTGCTAAAAGGAGGAATGAAGAGAGGAAAAAAAGAAAGAAATTAGAATTCAGAAAATCATATCATGCTATAGTTTCACAACATTTTTTTCTTTTTTTGTTTAAACAGCCTTGGAGATATGATCCAAAGTCTTAAAGCAAATATATGAACTTCTTTGTGTATGATGAAAACTTCTGATGCTGCCATACTGAATGGACTGCTTGGGAGGACTAAGTCCTATCTATTACGTGTAATAACAAGGTAATATCTGAAATCAGGTGTTCTGAGTTTGGAAGAAATCACATTCTTTTACAAACTGGGAATTCTACAGTCCTCAGAGCGTGTTACTGAACTTTTGGTATGTTTTCTGGGTGAAGGAACCATTAGACTTTTATACTTATTCCTAAATGCAGATTCCTCTCTTAAGAGCATGAAGTTTAAAAAAGGGGAGAGTTTACACCTGCCAATTTTCAGACAACTTGCATCCTACTTATCTTTGTAGCTGTATGACATACAGGCGCTGTTTGACTAGGAAGGAAACTTAAGAAATGCGTGGTCTTTTTTTAGACATCCTAATCTTCCTTGAAGCCATTTATAATAAAGAAATAAGATGAAGTGGGTTATCTAGCAGAAAACACATTCTCATTTTCCTCACGCATATGTCTATATGCAGCATTTTGGTATGATGCTACAAGCACTGGCTTTTGATGGGTCTTCCTTAAACTGTCCAGTGTGTCGTTCCCCTGTGGTTAGTGACATCCCAGTAAAATGAAATCCATTTCAGTCAAACAACTTTAATGATAACGATTAACAGTGTATGAAACCAAATGTAGACTGTAAATACATGCAACTCAGCTGCTCAGAACTGCTCAGGTAATCTCTTAGGCATTTTGAATCACTAAAGACATGCTGGCTCTCTATTTAAGGATCAGATACTACTATTGTCAAAGAGCGAGAAATCTGCTATTCCTATTGTGCCTTAAAGGATCATTTGTGGACAGTACCACAGCACCCGATATGCATGTGTGTTTGTTTATTCTTGCAGTGTGATATCCCACACTCTGAAAATCTGGCGCCAAGTCTCCTGATACAGTGGTGTAAATGCCGTTTAAGTATGCAAACCAGAGGTTGAGCAAGAAGAAAAAAACATGTAGTAATTCAGTTTGTGAAAAGTGAAAAGCTTTTTGAAAAATTGACCTCTAATTGTTTAGTACTAAAAGCTTGTCTTAAAATTTAGCTTGGATTTTCTAACTGAAAAAATCCAAAATTATGTAGACGAAAAAAAAAGAAAAAAAACTTCTTCACATTCAGTTTTTGCACTAACAGATATAGTTACTATATCTATTTAATATTAACTTATATTAATTGTATGAATATGCCTGTAAGAATCCTAGCCTAGTATTGCATTCTAGAAGATATAAAGTATGCTTACAAACATGCCAAATATAAACTGTAGTAAACACAAATAAACTATTTGCTTTTAAATTAACTGTTTCTTACACATGTCCTGGACAACTATACAAAGAAAATAACCAATTGTTCATTAAGTAAGTTTCACAGAACCTTAAGACATTTTAACAACTGGAATTGTAACAGGCCTCAAATTACTTTATTCTAATTAATTCTTTACATGGAACAGGAGAATCTAGAAGTAACTGACCTTTAAGTGGTAGAACCATTTCTGCTATAGATGATATTGTAAGTGAAATTCTATTATAATGAGGGTAATGTAGCAACTACAGTAATTGCATTACAAATAGGAAATTTTAGAAGATTTAAAAGCTAATTACTGAATGCCATAGTGAAACAAATGAAACTATTTCTGTTGTGGTAATATCTAAATTGCTCCTAAGCATTTCCTCAGTGAAGGTACTTTGTAAATGATGGTAGGTCTAAATATTCCTATTTAAGCTCCAAAATAGTTTTTACACAGCAGCCACATTGAATCTTATTGGCACAGATCCCTGCTGCATGCCAGTAGAGAAGCAGCCCTAAGGAAAGGGTGAAGTGTTTCTACATCAGGGTGGGCAATGAAGAAATTGTTCTTTTTTACAGTGATGATGGGGATCAGCTGGAGTCCTGCCCTGACAGAGTGTGCTCTGAGTCAAGCATGCCTTGTTCAGGTACAGCCTTCTGGTTGTCCCTAGAGCATCAGCACACATCTCTTATGGGGTTCTCTTTTCGTTGTGGTCATCACTTTTTCCCCTCACTGAATATCCTTTATAAAGCTTTCAAGAGTAAAACCTTCACAGAATAACACTTTTGAAAAGCAATGGTACAGTGCGTGAGTAAATTGCGTTGTTGGTCTCTACAGCTACCTGAGAGGAGGTTGTGGTGGGCAGGGTGTCAGTCTTTTCTCTCCTGTAGCAAGTGATGGGACAGGAGGAAATGGCTTCGGGTTGTGCCAGTGGAGGTTTAAATTGGATATTAGGAAAAATTTCTTCATCAAAAGGGTTGTCAAGCATTGGAACAGATTGTCCAGGGAAGTGGTTAAGTAACCGTCCCTGGAGGTATTTAAAAGACTTGTAGATGTGGTATTTAGGGACATGGTTTAGTGGTGGCCTTGGTAGTGCTGGATTACTGGTTGGACTCGATGATCTTAAAGGTCTTTTTCAACCTAAGCAATTCTGTCATTCTATATAACACAGAAAAGAACCTGTGTAATTTAAAAATTTTTAGATTGGCCCTCCATACTTAAACTCTTCATAAAAGAAAAAAAGGAAATATATAGCATAGTCTGAATTTTGTTTATCCTCCAGTCATTTAAATTTTAAAATAACCTTGAATTATCTTCAGAGAGAGTAGTTACTTGAAATTATATGTTATTCTCTCAAATCGAACAGGCAAACAGTAATGTTTCCAGTTAATGCATTTTGAGTTTATACCCTCCTTTAAACAGTGAGTGTAAGTATTTACCAGGGTACTTTCAGAAAGCTAGTAAGTGATGCCTAAATAGACATTGGCATTTCAACATAAATGATTGCTGTGAAAAGCAATTAAAAACTCTCGAGTATGCGTGTCTGTTTCTGTTGTAAATGCCTTATAGAGGTTTATGATGCTTGCATTGTATCAGGCTCTCGGAGTCTGTGAAACTGTTGGGCTTCCAGCACTAGAAGGAAGCATTTTGTCTTCCTGGCTAGAAGCAAACGTCAGGAGTGTTAGTGGGACAAGAGACATGTTTCACAGCTTTCCAGAAGAAGTAGGTGTACTGCCTTGTCCTCAGCCTCAGTAACTATAAAAGCGGGGATTAAAGGGAGTTGAGCCCCTTCTTTCTCACAATACACAGCAATGTTTTTTGGGGTGGTTATGGAAGGGTAATGAAGACAACTTCATGACAACAGGGTTCTCATGCAATGTGAATTTAATTAGAGGCCAGCATTGGAATACCTCCTTCACATGTAGAAGTAGTAATTATTTGGATATGGCTAATTTATTTTGGGAGTGAAAGAAGACATATCAGACACTCCATTAAAATATTTGAATCTTGGATCACTTGCCTATGAGGTACCATTCTGGCAGCCAGGCTTTGAAGAGAACTGACTTCCACAGAAAAGCAACAGTGCACAGCACAGGGTTTCTCACAGAAGCGAGCACCAAAGCATCTCGCTGTGTGTTCTTGATACAACTCCTTTGGTCTTTTTCCACAGTGACCCACATTCCTTTATTGTAATGAATAACTCTCATCCTCAGAGATCCACAGTGACTGTCCCTCCCTTCATTAAAGATAACAGGAAATTTGTCAGTAATTTCAATAGAGACAGGAATAAGTCATTTATTCTCTACCATTCAAACACATAAAAGCTTGTCAAGTCTATGAATAGGTAGCTTCATCCTTTTCTTCTTATTTTAGAATCGATTTTCAAGTGTTCAGAATCTGGATCTGCAGTGAGAAAACTTACCTAGGCTGGGGTACTTACTTAGAGACTTGGACACTATGAATAACTCTCTCCTGAAGGAAATGAACTATTTTTTCGTCACTGATATTCCACAGGGATAGTAGTGCAGGCTGAATTATTTATAGATTTCCTAAAAGACATAGTTTCCCAAGATTATTTTACTTCTTTTTTTAATGGACATCATCAAGTGAAAACCTGAGTAACTTCAGTCACATCTTCTAGTCGTACAACCTAGCTGTTATGTTGAAGGTGTTTATTTCTAAAATCTTTCCTGCTTCTCTGGTTAAACATGCAACTGGCTGCTATTTTACACTCTCTGCAATTAATAGAATGTGTTATGATGCAGAGAGATAATGGAACCCAACCACAGAAATGCCTCAAGAGAATCCTTCAGAAGAATATTTGGGAATATTTAAATTGCAAGTTGAAATGCTTTTTCACATGGAATAATCCTTGCAGAGTTGAATTTTGTGAAAGAATGAACCTGGTTGGCAAGACTAAGGAGACAAGATTATTAGCTGAGCAGCTTTGTTTCATTATATGACTGCTAATTTAATATTCTCTTACAAGCTTAAAAATAGACATTTTTCTGTCATTTCCTTTAAAATCATGCTTGTTTGACTTCTCTATCTTAAAAGGTACAAAAATACTTTGAAGAGCAGTTCTCTGTGTGCAGAAACATTTTTTTATGGCGGATACAGAGATGTGTTATATTTGGAATATTTCACATTTATTATATTTTTGCGGAGTTTTTTCAAAATTACTGTACTGCATTTCACAGTTATCACAGAACTAATGAGGTTGCCCAGGATATCATGATATCATCTAATTCAACCCACCTGCTTAAAGAAGGTTCTGCTAGAGTGGGTTAGGAATATGTCTAGTTAGGTTTCAAATATCTGCAAGGATGGAAACTACATAACCTCTCTGGGCAACCTGTGCTGGTATTTGACCACCCTCACATGAAAAATTTTCTGTTACATTTAAACAGAATTTCCTGCATTTCAGCGTGTCTATTGCCTCTTCACCACTGGAGAGTCTGGCTTCATCTTCTCTACCTCTCCCCATCAGGTTTTTATATACATTATGAGATCCACCTGAGCCTTCTCTTCTCCAGGCCGAACAGTATAACCTCATATGAGAGGTGCTCTAGTCTGTTAATCATTTCTGTGGCCCTTTTCTGGATTTGCTCCAGTATGTCCAATTACTTTATGGGGAGCCCAGCACTGAACCCAGCATTCTGTATGTGTCTGTCACTAGGGCTGAGTAGAGGGGAAGGGTCTCCACTTTGACCTGCTAACGACCCTCAGCAACCCAGGAAGCTGTTGGCCACCTTTGCCAGAGGAGCATATTGCTGGCTTGTTGCCAACTTGTTATCCAGCAAGCCTGTGTCTTTCAAACTTCTTTCTATGATGGAGTTATATATGACTAGAGGAAAACATTAGAGGACTTAGTGAAGCAACCAAGTTTTCCTTCCAAATGTGACTTCACTCTTGCTTACATTCCTATGATGACAGAAACCAGCCCAAAGTGGAAATTAAAGCACCTGATTTTAATTAACTTCCTTGATTCTAATTAATCTCACCAGTTACAGATGAAGGGGAAAGGGTGGGTTGGTGTGTTGTTTAAAAGCTGTTTAGGGGGCAAGGGTTCTGCTAAGTGTTGGAGAGCAGAGCAAGGAGCTAACTTAGCAGGTAAGATGAAGTTACTGTGTTGAAAGTAGCAAAATTAGTGCTGTGGGGGGTTTTTTTGTTGTTTTTTGTTTGTTTGTTTTAAATGAGAGGTATATGGTATGTCTAAATAGCTTGTAATTGAAGCCCCAAATTAGGCTGGGTAGAAGGGAAGCACAAGGAAGGAAGTTTAAGGACTAATGTTGTCTGTCAGTGGTTCCTCAAACTATGAACTACAGGATTCTGGAAAGCAAGGTAAAGTATGTTTAATCTGTGGGAGAAGTCTGGTTATATTAAGTGGCTAGAAGGACAGCTGAGCAACTTGCGCTCCTTCTTGATCTAAATCTGTGCTATAGACGTGTCTCTGAACTGAAAGGGTTCATTTGTCAGCTTTCTTGTATTTGAGATTTTTTTTTCAGTAATATCTGCCTGCATGTCCCCCCCAGTTCGGTTCTGTAGTGCTAAGCCACTCTGAAGTGAAAGCAGTGCTTGTGAACCATGCTGTCTATACAGTTCATGTGTAATTGAGCTATGTAGATGCAGCAGCTGAGTCTTTCTTACAGTTGCTGCCTCTATGATTAAGCTGAAATACTGGAGTTGTGGTGATTATGTGGGTGAATTGTGCTTGTTTATGCAGGGCTCTCCGGCATGAGTAAGGTTGCAAGTATTCAAAAATCTCTTTACATTACTGTTGCCAGAAGCACGTCTGCTTTAGACTCGTGTCCAAAGCAGCTGCTGTGGTAGATACATGTTCCTCCAGTGATCTTCAGAGTATTTGACTGAGCCTTACAGCTGTCTTCAGCCTTTTAAGGATTAAATAGCTGAGTAAGATACAGGCATTAAACTTCTGTAGATAGCTGTGAAAGACTGAGTGTTTGTAATTTCTATTATTTTAACAGCATTTGAACTTGCGTAAATCTATAGCAAGCGGGGGAACTTGAGGTTGTTTGCTGTCTATGCTGAAATGCCCAAGCTTCTGTAAGAGCATCTGCTGTGTACAGGCTGTTTGGTAAGCAGTCAGCTACTGGTCTTTAAGCAAGCCACATCTCCCTGCTGGGCCTTAGTTGTTGCTTTTTACTTTTACATAGTTGTGTTAGCACTTGATAATGAAGAAAATGCCAAGTTTTATCTCTAGTGGAGGAGGTCTGGGTTTCCTCAGTTGTTTTAGTTGTTTCATTTCTCTGAGAATGACTCTTCTGTGTTGCTCGATCATTTTGTGCTAGTTTGTGAGCAACATATAGTTACTTCTGCATTTAACCCTTCATTTTTAGGGGAAAAATCAGAATATCAAAGTGCCTTGAATAACACAAGGACTTTGCACAGTTCTTTCTGTTGGTCTTTTTGTGTAAATGTTAATATTTAAAGAAAGGAGTAACCTGACTTATCAGCAGAAGTCATGAAGAGGTGAGTAGAATTCCTACCATGCAGTTCTTGCCTGCTGGAATGATTTCTCTGAAATCACAGGTGATCTAGAGTGGTTGTTTGCTATTATTGATGGAGGCATTTTTTTCTCTGTTGTAAGATTATTCAGGTAGGTGTTATACAAACATCACAATCATTTTGCATTCTCCCTGAGACCCTGAGGTGCATCAAGACGTTTGAAAAAAAACTAGAATTGTTTAATGTGATAAACTGCCTCTTTATTTAATATGAGGTATTGATACTGTCAGTTTTCTCTGGTGCTTCTTACCAACTTCTGTTCTCATTCAGTGTCTTTAGAAAAAAGGCAGTAGGCAGATGTAGTTCTATGGGGAATTACAGCAGTAAGTGGGATCTAGACCCTACCTGTTCGGGCAGGTTTTATTTCTCTTGGTTTTGGGTATGGGGTATGTGTGGGAGCTGGAGTTTAAGATTTTACTTAAGTAGCCTTAAATACAAGCGGTCATACCATTAGAAGTCTCTTTATCTTCAGAGTGTTGTAGCATGTCTCTGAAAAGCTGACATAACTGTCAAATCAGATTTGATTTTTATTATGCTGCACAAAAGGAAGTGCCTTCACTCAAGAACACACTCTCCATTTCACTGTGTGGGTTTTTCACTGTTAACCTTGACTTGCTATACAACAGTGCATCAGGTCCTTAAAACCATCTAGTTTTATTGCTCCAATTGTTGAAAGGCTGCCATTTATTTTTAAGTCTTGGATTAGAAAGAAAAGTATTGACATATTTAAGGTAAGGAACAGCTTTGTTCTCACTCAGGTCATAAGGCTTTACTCTGCCTGCAGGACTGCCATGGCTCTGCCTCAAAGGGCTCTCGTGGAAAAGGTATCAACAGAAAGGGAATGGGGGGGCAGACATGGAAGAAAGAGGAGTAGAAGGAAGCACAGATGGCTCCTTTATCTTGAACATTAAGTGCTGAAGGTACTTGCCATTCATTCAGCAATGTGTGACAGAACAAATGTATTCTTATTTAATGTTCCTGTAATCCTGTACACTTTACAGTGAATTTAGTAAATTATAACTCTGTGGTCTTGAAAGAAAAATCATTGCATTTTGTGTGAAGTAATAACAGGCTATAAAAAAAATGGAAACAAATTTGTCTAACTCTTCCTAGAATAGTAATTCTCAACAGAAAGGGCTGTTGACAAGACAGGAGGCACTAAATGAAATCTAAGTGCTATATTTAGAGCCTGTTTTCTGAATCTAGTTAGCAGCAGTACTTGACTCCTGACCTTCTGACTTTATGCTTTTTAGACACCCTTACCTGAAGTATTAATAATGAAATGTTAGAAACTCAGTTTGAAATGCTAATCCAAGTACTGCCTTTCTAAGGAAGAGTCTTTTTCATACTTAGTGTAAGACTGCAACTTTCTGAAGTGTGGAGTGCTTGTTTTTGAAATAATGAAATACTTAATTGCTTATTGCCAAGTGGTAGGGATGAAGAAGTCATAAAGAGATGCATTAGAATGCAGAATAGTTGGTCTGATATTTCACTTAAAATTTGTAATATTTTTCTATAACCTTTGTGAGCTGTGTGATGTTTTTAATTTCAACCATTTACTAAGTGGAAAAATTTGTAGATTGGCTAGTCACTTTTCAAAGAGCTGTTCATGAACAGTTATTTGAAAAAAAAATCACAGTGACTTTTATGAGAATGAGATTTCACAACATGCTGGTGATTGCAAAATGAAGTATTAGAGCTCTTGAACGGTTCTTTCCACAATGACAATGTCATGCAAAGCTGCTAAATTCTGTGGTATTTATTGGTAAACCCAGAAGAAGTAGATAGAATCTAGTGCAGCAAGGCAAACCTACCTGTAATGGCAAATATAACAAAGGAGTTTTAAGGAATAGGTCTTTGGGGTACTTGATATATTATCCCCCTCAATTAGGCATAGGAAGAAAATTTCAAACAAGCATTTGACTGAGTCAGAAAAAAATGAATAGCTACTTGTTTACTTTGTCACAGTGATGATGTTGGCTCTTGCCAGTAAGGGCAAATGGCTTAGCCACTCTTTACTGAAAACTTAAAGAAAACAAAAGTTTGCAAGAAGGATTAACTTGTGGAAATTCTGTGCCATGAGACACTGGGGTGGCAGCAGATGCTGAATGGCCCTTGCAGCAGGGCAAGCTGCTAACTTTGGTGCCCAGGGTCAGCAGGTGTTTGGAAGAAAATAAAAATGACACCTGATACCACATTTGAATGGTATCAAACCATAATGACAGCGCTTTATGACAAACACAATGAAAAGTTGGAGCACTCTACCAAGTTTTGCATGATCAATGTGCTGTGACATGGCAATTAAAGATCGTTTGGATCAAGTAGTAACTGTCATATCCAGCCAGCAGGGAGTGTTTTGACTACCAGTTTGGCATCCAAGCATATGGCTGGAGTCCATAATGGCTGACACAGTGATAGATCCCTCTGAATTTGTAGCTGTATTTCATCTGATGGTAAAGCAATTTGAGCATCATGAGATGTCAAGGTAGTTCAGGTTGCCATAACAAGCTGTGTAAGTATGTTAAAGTGATGCCTATAAGTGTCTTCAATGTGTAAAGTTTCAAATTGGTCTGATTGTTACAATACAGTTCTTACCTATATCCAACCAGTGCAAAGTATGTACTCTTTCTTTCAAATTTATAAAAATTGTCAATCCATTCAGCAAAATTAGATGGATTATGCTTTTTATTTTAGTAAGATTTGCACTTGTCTAAAATAAATCCTGGCCCAATTGAAGGATGCTTTACGATTATCTGCAAAAGATGACTACTTCCACGCATACATTGCCCTTATTGGCAATGGTGTCAAAGTATCTATCTAGGCATCAATTCAGTAATTTACGTAATCACTTTTTCCTTTTTATTAATATAATTGCAGATAATCTTAGTTTATTGTAGAAATGGAGTCTTGAAGAGAGTGGATTAATATAGTGTAAAGGTTTCTCTGCGGAAATATTCTGAACTTGACATTAAAACTGTATCCCAGAATAAACATTTGATGGTGGAATGTCTGGAGAAGAACCTCTGTGTGCCTAAACCTGGTGAAATTATTCTGGGGATGAAGAGGCTGTGTAGTCCGTGGAAACCAGTCAATGCTGATCCAGAATTTAGAGACTGACTAAATCAGACATATTCTATTACTTCAACTTACTGCTTCCAGAGGTGGAAGGGACAGATGTTTGTTTTAGTCCAGATGCAAAATGTCTAAGTAAAGCATGTATAAAGTTGCAAAGTCAGACAAGCTTTCTTGTGGTCTGCATAACACAAACATGCCATTGTCCTATATTAAGGTGGTAATTAGGAAAAAAAAAACTTAGCTGTTAAGTTTTAAACTAAATCCCTGCTGGGTAAGATTACAAAGATGCCACTTTCCTGAATTGCCTGCATTAGTTTGCAGACACCTTGTGTTTTTCCAAGGCTAAGCCATCAAGGGCGTGCCTGGTTTAGCTGATCCGTGGGACCATGTGTGGCCATTGATTCTCTTTCATTAAGCTTTGCTGCCTCTTTTAGGAATTCAGGTATCTCCATTTTAGTTCTGAAAGATCTGCCTACAGCCTGTTCATAATGGCAAAGGTTTGTTTAATGGAACATATGGGAGCACTGGGCAACCAACACTGTAATTATCCAAATAATTACCCTACTTATTGCCAGCATCCAAGATCAGATGGCCAGTGTGTGCTTGGATAATCAAGCCGCCCTTCTCAGAGGCTCCTCCTTGTTGTTAATCTTTGTCTTCATTGGAGGGTGTGTGGGGGGTTGGTTTCTGTAGTTGATTTGTAGCTATTCCTTTGCTGTTCTATTAATAGTATTGTAAAATTTATTCTTAATTTTACAATCCTATTTAAAACTGAGCTATCTCATTGTAAGCCTTAAACATAATTACTATGCAGTGTTGGTTTACATTGTAATGGAAAAAAGGCACACCGATTCTTCTTCCTTATTTTATGGATGAGGGCATCTTATAGCAGTAGCTCTTTTCTTTTTTTAGTTATTAAAATGGGATCTTTTTGCCAACAGGGCTAAACTCCTTTATCTTACAGCTACTTGTTTCACTGCCCACTTGAACAAATAAACCATTCACTTCAGAGAAGTGCAGTTGAGGGTGACTGTGTTACCAAGAAGAAATCTTTATCAGAAATCTCTGAAAAGTACTTGAAAAGGTTTTCAAAACTGTTGTTTTGTTAAAAATCTTGAGATAATGGATCTATTAATACGATTTTTGAAGCGTCACTAAATGTTTCTTCTAAGAAGAGATAGAGAAGAAATATTTTTAGGCACTCTGGCTTAGAATACACTTCATTATCAAGAATCTGATTTTTATTTAAAAGGAAATAGCTTATTGAGTGCACTAAACCCAGCATTTTGGTCAGGAGTTATCAATATTGCCAAATAACATGTAGGAGAGTGTTTCATTACACCTGTCAAAAAGGATTTGCCTGATTTCATTGTCTGTTGTGGAAATAATCCAGATTTTGAACTGGAGCACACTAGGGAGCTTGCATTGACTCTGAGTGGATGTACAAAGCATTGCTGCTATTGATTCATAAGATGGAGCGTTCATGAATGTCATCGTGCAAATATTGGAGTATAACTAAAACTAGTTATACTAGTTTCTTCTAAGGATGCAACTTACAGCACGTTATTGGAACAGATGCTAGTTTCTGTCAGACTGGAGGCTACTGTAACTTCATGGTCAAATATATCCTCATGTTAATTGCTGTAATTAACTTATGTCATAATATAATTAGAAGACTTCTGCTTTTTTAGAGGCAGAGATAGGAGTGAAGGAGGATCTCATAAAGCTAATAGTCTTAGCAATGACAACTGGGTCTGTAGCACTGTGCTTTTTTCAGATAGGTGATTTATATATTTTTATAAGTGCTTTGACACTTAAAATTTAGGTTCAGAAAACAAAAAGTGCCATCTCTAAACAAAGAAGTACTGAAAATTTGTGTATCCTATCTAGCACTAATGCTCAGTCAATGCTTGTTATTGATCTTCTCAAATAACCTGCATGTGTTCAAGCACATACTAGTGAATACAGCTAGTTACTGGGTTACTTGTCTGCTCCACTCTCCTTACACTCTTCCTACTGTCTCCATTCAGAAAGAAAACATAATGTATTTTTGCACTTAATTTTGAAATGTACATTATACAATTTGATTCAAAGCCAGTTGATTTTCGAGCATTCAAAGCTGGCTTATAATTTGATTTAAACCCTTGTGGGTTTATTTAATCTTTCTCTATTCTTTTGATTTTCCTTCTAGTATTTATTGTCATTATGTAGTAGCTGTATAAGGAATATGTGAAGTGCTGGTACACAATAATAAGGTCTTCCCTTTCAGTTATTACGACACTAGCTGTTGTTTGATATTAAACAATTATTGGCTTAGCACCCAGCTCTGGATCACGTCTTACCTGGTGGTAATTAGGTCCTCCTGTGTCCTGTAATCTCCCCAATATTATGACAGGCTAGTTGATTAGGAGATTTGAATCCTTTTTAAAAGGAAGGAAATACCTGAAGCATAGGTGTTTGCCACAATATTCACAGTCATTGAATAGTTCATTGTTTAAGAAAGTGATTAAACTGAAGGCTGTTATTCAAAATTATTTGAAGAAAATGTTTTCAAACTTGTTTCCTCTGTGGTTTTTTTTTTCCCCCCACTAAGGGAAACTTTTGTTTTGTGTAACTCAAATAGTAAAAGAATAGGGGAAGGTATCTTTTCAGATGAGGCATCTTTTACAACAGATGTTGATTGAAAGCAAAGGCAAATCCTTCTTTGTATTTGCAGTAGTGTTGCAACAGATACTCAGGCTTCTTCAGCTTTTTTACTACTAAGTACCTTTTATGCCATATCCTTTACTTACAGGACCATATGCAGTCAGAAGTCATAGATGTCATTAAATATTCCCATACTACTGGCTTTTCTCCAATTGATATAGTCTATGGTATCACAAAGTAATTAAGGGAAAAGAGGAAATGTTTTTTCTTTCCTAAGTTGTAAATAGAAATGAAACCTTATAACTCTTAAAAAGCAACCAGTAAGGAACTGTGTAAAGAAGGCAGCTTTAAAGTCTTTGTTTAAGACCTTATAGTACAAGTAACGTTTCCTGAACATCTGGTTCATAAATACTTTTTTCATTGAGGTAACTCATTAGGAACTTCTGGCATGCACTCTAGATAGCCATCTCAAATCAGTAATTGGCTGTTATGTCTTGAATCAACTCATCTATAGGCAGTTGATCTATATGGACTTCAGTGGCATAAACGAACTTTTTTTGAAGCAGGATCATTTCTTCAATAAAGAACAAGTAATTTTTCTTTTTTTGTGGGGTAGCTTTTGCACATTCAAGTGATGCGAAGGTGAAAGAGTATGAAGATCAGCTTGTCTTAATGTTTGAACCTTTAATTGCATACTATCATTTGGCTGAATCTTTCAGGCTGAAAAACTTTTCTGCAGCAGTGGCTGAATGAAAAGGGCCTGCTAAGGTACACATTTCAACAAATCTTTTTTTTTGTGGATGTCGGTAGTTTGGGATCAAACCTGAGGGTACCAAAGAACATACATTTTTATCTGGTATTCTTGCCCTCCTCTGAGCTTCTGGAGAGCCTTACTACTATAAGTGTACTGTTTCAGGATACCAGCCACACTGTCATTAATGCTGAAAACCTACTACTGATCTTTCACATGCTGTCTATACTGTCCAGAATTGGGTTGCTGTGACTAACTCCACGTGAATACCAAAACCAGCTTAAAAGCCATCTAATGGAACACAAAGAATTTGAGTGTCTCAGCATCTGCAAACTAGTGGGAGCCTCAGTGAATGCCACTGCTAAATTGCATTTAGTTAAGTTGTGCTTTTAAATCACAGGGAACTAAGTATGCAGTAGCAGTTCGCCTGGTATAAGAGGAGTGTTTTCTAATGTATGCTGAACTGAGACTCTGGGATTTTGGGAGGCTTTTAATTTCCTTGCAGTTACCACTTTCAGCTTATTTGTCAGTGTGGTGTCAGGAACTTGGCTCAACTGTTTGTATCAATAGCACCTGATATGGCAGCCTAGCTGAGGTGTTTTGCTGCGTGATGCTCTGAAGTTTCGGGAGTTCCAGGGTACTACTCCTCTTCATGCATATTCTTAAACTCCTTTCACTCAGTCTTGTGTGTACTTGCTGGTAGAGTAGCCCAAATTCAATATTCAAGCACTTCTGTCCTCTTTGAGTATGCCCCCTTTCTACTTTCCTGCTATAGCTGTTGCTATAGGAAATCTGCAAGCTAAAAATCTGTTCTATCAGGCCGTTTTAATCCTCTTACCACTGTTAGAGATGTGGGCTGTCTAGCAATGGTCCAGACAAGGATCTTAAGATAGTGATGTACTTCAGCGTAGAGGTGACTTATTTTTCTGAATGTAGAATTTGACTTGGGTAGTAAAATATATCCAAATCACATCTGGGGTTTTAATACAGCTTCAGATCAAAGAGGAAGTGAATTTAAACTGATCCAAAATTACCATTAAAACTTGTCCTGATATATTAGTCATAAGGTATTAACCAGAAAAACAAAAGCTGAAAATGACAAAGGAAATTAGACTTGGTTATTGAGACTTCCATATACTTTTTTTGTCTTGTTTACTGAGCAGAACTTGTTCAGTTTCCACTTTTCTTTTTGTTTGCCCAAGCTAGAATAGACATTCAAGGACAATTTCCTTAAAATTAGCTGTGGAGAGTAAATGCTATCTAGTTGCTAAGAGATAATTACTTGTTGCTTTAATGAGGGATCACTTTGGCTGCTTCATGTAAAAGACCTCAGTTACAGATCTCTGCTGTCACATTTTTATCTAGAGATAATAGGCTAGCAAAAGCTTTTATACAGCAGTACGTATCAGTAGACTTAAGCTAAAAACAATTCTATCGAAAGAAGAACGCTTAGCAATGTTAGCTGTCCTTAAGACTTGTCCATTGTTTAAGGAGAACAATGACTTTGAAATCTTGAAACAAAAAAGGAGAAAGAAGGCTTCCAGTTGTTAAACATGTTAAATTTATGTACAGACAGCCCCCCCGTGCCTGAAATTTGTGTATGCCATATGCTGTAGTGCAATTCTAGTGTTGAAAACCAGTGAAGTGTGAGTGGCAGGTTCAGGAAAAGGGAAAATGTAGTTTTGGGTTGGAGAGGCATGTTTGTTCACAAGCATTGTAGACTGTAGTAAGTTCTTGAACAAGTAAGTGTGCTCTTCAATACTGCTTCTGTTCAAAAACAACAGTTTTCTACTGTGAGATTTCTCAGCATTCATCTTAAGAAACTGTGTGGGAGGAAGAACTCAAATTGCTTCTTTCAGTGTTCTGTCTGTGTACCGAGCTCTGTATGTTCAAGGACAACACTGAATCAGCATTGATATGCAATGTTGAAGTACCGGAAAACCCACAGAATGAGTCAAAAGGAAGAAAATAAAAACTACATAATGGCATGTCAGCAACTAAAACTCTATTTTTGGGTCCCACTCACTCCCTGCTGCTAGGTCTTTATAAATTTTTTTCACTGCTTGCTTGAAAGCACAGAAAATCTAAAAGAGAACCAGTTCAGAGCAAATATTACTCAACATGGACCTGAGTCTGGATATTATGGTCTTTGATAGAAATGCAATTTCCCTTCTAAGATTTTATTAAGTAAAAGCTGGCTGAATTGTTCTTAAGCTCATAGTTATCCCATGTTATAGATGACTTAAAATTTGAAATTTTTCCTGTTGCTTTTGCATAACTGAAACCATTTTACTTATGAGAATAGTCTTGCTGACTGTTAAATTAGATATGTTTTGGATTCTCTAACTCTATAGATAGTCATTTCAGAAGATAGAGCACTAAATATTAATAAATCTGCAAAAACACTGCAGTTATCTGTGAGTCATAGGTATGTAAACATCCCACTATATCAAACTGAGCAAAAGTTTACTTTTGAGAGATCAAACAAGTTAATCAGACTAGCATGTTAGTCTTGTCCTTGATCAGAATAGTAGAACCATCAGCTGGATAATAGACTTATTAGTTTGGGGTTTTTTTTTAGCAAAATGAAGCAAGGCATTTGTATTGGTTTAGTAAGAGCTGTGGCTGTGGGGTGGCCGTGGCTGTGCCGCCGCTCCCTGCCCCCTCCCCTCTGCTGTGGGTCGCAGACAGAGAAAGAAGAAAAGGTTTAAAAGTGCCTTTTTGAGTTAAGGAAGGTTTTAATACAAGAAAAACAACATGTAATAAGCAATTGCAGTTAACAAAAAACAATGGTGACAATGAGAAAGGAGCAATACAAAAAAAACCCAGACAACAGCAACAGACCAAGCCCACCGAAGCAGCCAAACGCGAACTGTCCCCCCACCGGAACTGGGCCTGGGGCATCATGTCAGCATAGTATAGAATAACCTGGCCCCACACAAAATTAACCCTGTCCTGGCCAAACCAGGACAGCATTTAAAAATTTACAGTTCTCAGTATTGGGCTAGGAAGGATATCAAGAGGTCATTTGCTCAACTTTTAGAGTTGAACCTTTCAGAGCATTAGTTTTATTTCTGCAAGGTTGGGCTCCTGCATCCTACACATCGAAGTACAACTTTCCAACCAAATGCACCCTTTCACTGATGTTCCCAGGCTGGCAACAAGGCTCCCAGCTGGGTCTTCTCTGCTTCTTCAGGTGTCGGTCTCTTATCACTTGGTTCCACTCAAATGACTGTCTAATGCTTCTGCTGAATACACCAGCTGTGGGAGTCTGCCAGTGTGGTTGTTTCCCATGTCATTCCGCTTTCTTCAATCTCAACCTTTACGTAAGCAAACCTCCTATATTCTTGCTGTGTTGCCACACAGTAGCCAGACAAATAGTGATAACTAAGCTACCTTACAGTTACCTCATGTTTCACCTGAGATATCTTACATTTTGAATTGTCCCCAAAGCACACTGACTTTAAGTGTTTTGTTTAGTCTTTTCTAACTCTTTAGTCCTGAATGCAACTGATATGAATTGTGCATACTTAGCTTATCATATTTCTGTATTGTTTAGCTGTTATGCTTTAAAAACTTTGACAATCCAGAGGAAAGCAACACAGTTGAGAGAACATCTTGCTTAATTTGTTCAAATGGCACTCTCTGCTGCTGCTTACTTGCCTTGAGGATGAATGTAAAAGTTAATTACTGGTTTGTTGTTTTTTTTTTAAAAAAAGAAATGGTCTTTAATAACAGGCTTTTATTTTTATTGGAGGGATGACTCTCATCTTTGGAAGACAAGATACTGAATTCATAATTCCCTGAGCATTATTTTGCTGAGGTACTAGAATATGGCTTTTAAGCAGCATAAATCAGTTTTATGCCACACTAATGTGTTTTATGTTCTCCTGATGGTGTACATTGTACAATTGCTGCTGCTGTTTGTATCTTGAAACAACAGTTTTAAGTTGAACTAGTAAAAAACTAGAGTACAAAAGTAAGTTTAGAAACATCATTTGAAAGATGTTAGTGTGATCATTGTTGTACCTAGTATAATATCTCTGTAGCTAAGAAAACAATAGAGCTGATGTTGTTGACTAAATGGTCTCTTTTAATGACACAAGTAATTAACAGGAAATCTTTGAACTGGCTTCTGTAATCTCTGTATAAATGCCTGCACAGTAGAATAGGACCTGAATCTTAACGTGGCCTTTACTCTGTCAGAAGTAGCACTTTGGCTGAGATGCAGTGCTTGTTTTATATAATGTACAGCTAAAGTGATGTAAACAATGCTAATGGATGCTTTAACAGTAAAATCATTGAAGGACGGTGCTGGAATAATTTGAGGCTAAATGTCGGTACAATCCACAGCAATTGGAACAGAAAGGGTTCTGTTCTTCCTTTAATCTCCCACTGAATCTAAATTTTCTGTAAACAAGACTGAATAATCCCAAATTCAGGAAGATTTCATTCCATAGCACCCTCATCTAAATGACCCATTGCATTCTGTCTATTATTTAGCAGTCTCTTACTGTAAAACACTAATTTTAGTGGCACAATTCTGCTGTTCTAGGAATTAAGCTGCAGATTCAGGAAACAATGATGCCACATGATTTCTGTTTCCCCCTGCTTGGTACGTGAGAGCTGTAAACAATCTTGTGTTCAATATTTTTGGATTTTTGTAATATATTTTGAAGATGTTTCTGACAGATGCTGTGTCTTATGAAATAAATGGGATACTGTACAGGTAAAAGTTCTCTGTGAATATTTTTGAGTTGTAGTCGTAATACAAGCTGGTACAGATAGAACTGCTAGCACAGTGTGTAGTGTAGTGAGCCAATCTGTCAAACTCCAACCTAAAGCTTCTTGGTATCTTAAAAATGGCTCTTGTTTGTCTCCATTTTCTTCTATAGTTTCAAGTTGGAGTTTAGCACAACCTTCTCCTAGGGATAAAATGAAAAATCTTATGCTGGCAAGAACAGGGCTGTGCTGTTGATGGAATATTTTAGGATTTTTTGTTCTTGTAATTTTTTTCTCTCTAAGATTGTGAAGGTAGCACTGTGTTGCAACAACTAATTGGCCATTTTGCTGTAGTAGCATGGTATTACATTACTACAATTTCTTGTAGGCAGCATTGTAAAGATGAAGAGAAGCACAGATAGACTGAAATGGCAAACAAATAATGGTTAGATGGAAAGAATGTGGGGAAAAAAAGGTTACCCTACAGAAACATTCTGAGGCGATATGGTGGAGTTCAGTATT
>VZZY01019507.1:0-16575 GCA_013400335.1 Eurystomus gularis | reverse complement strand
TCCGCAGCGGGGAAGCGCGGAGGTGCCGCGGCCTGCCGAGTCGCTGGTGCCGGGCGGAGCGGGGCGTGTGGGGCTGAACTGGCTGATACCCGCTCTGCGAGGCCGATCCGTAGTGGGAGGGAGTCTTGATGTAGCCCGAAATGCGTTTTCGTAGCTGAAGGCCCCAAGTAGGCGATAGGTTGTTACCGTGATAAAGCCTGGGCGGTTTGTGGTTCTCAGAAGGTAAAAGTTTCCTTCTGGCGAGTCTGGAGTACTGTGCTCCCAGCGCTGCGGTGGCCTGATGCGTGCTGACTTCTGTCCGAACTCTCCGTAAAGTTCCTTAACTTCGAACTAACAAAACCACGATCATTTTGTGTGCTGCCGAATTCCCTCACTGCTTTTTAAGTGCAAATGCGATTGTCGGTGTTCTTCCCTTTGCCTATTGCTATTTCAAAAGGCAAGACCTGAGAAGTTTGACTATGGTGGCAAATGCAGCTGTCCCAGGAAGCTGAATATGCCTAGTGTCACTAAAGTTTCTTTTTTTTTTCTTTTAAATCTTAACGGTACACATACATGAAAATGGAAGTGATCGCTGAAGTCAGTGCTTCTAAATTCATGCAAAGATGTAGATTTCATTAACTTATTCATCCTGTACCTCAGTGACCTGTAAAACCTCAGCTGTTCTTGAAATCTAGGAATTCTGAAACAGAAGTTAGGAAGACCTTTTTTTGTTGTTGTTGTTGTTGTTGTTGTTGAAGCTCCTTCTGTTTGAAGTAGAAACAGTGTAAGCAAAACGTATGTTGTTCTTAAACTGTACAGATCTAACATCACAAAGTAAAACCTTCTGAATAAACTTGCTTGTCATGGAGTAAGGCAAAGACTAAGGGCACATTAAGGGTGTCCTCTAATCTTTTAAAAAAATTTCTTAAGTAGGGCTTTTTAGGTGTTTCAGCAATGATACAAGTGGTTAAGGAAAACTGCAAGTTTGAGTAAGCTCTGAGTTGCTAGGTGCTGTCTGTAATGCTTGGGGAAAGCCTGTTTTCTGGGGGGTAGTTTGGGGGTCTTCTTTTTTTGTTAGAAGATGCCAAGTACTTTCTGAAAATTGGAGTTAATTAGAGGATCTCCCAGCTGTTAGTTGAAAATGCAATCTGTTAAGGCTGTGATTGGTTAAAACTGTACCAGCATGAAGAATTTAAAGTAGAACACATTAAAACTTTTCATAAACCAGCTTGTGACTTTTTTTGTTAAATGCTCTTCAAAATAGAAGAGTAAAAGAAGTAAAATTACACTTCATTAGCACTAATACAGAAATTAAATACAGGGATGAATATATTTCTGTGGGATACTAAGGCTAATTTAGATCCAAAACTTGTGTTTAGTGGGGGTGAGAATATGTAAAGGTAAACATAGAGAAACCTTTTTTATTTGGATGAGGAAAATTGTCTAGAAAGGTGTAAAAATGCCACCGTTTTGTGGCAAATAAATTGGCTCTTTATTTAAGGCTATTGCATTTGGAGGAAGATGTGATTCAAGTCAAACAGCTTAAAATCAAATAAATTAGTAATGATAGGAATTGTATTTTTTTGGTTGACTATTGAAGGCAGCTTAGGTAGGTATATAGGTGGATATTTTTCTTTAACTGGGGTTAGTGACTTCCTTGTGGGTTAGTAGGAGAAAAAAAAATGAAACAACAATAAACACAGCAGCTGAATTTATATTTGCAAGTTAAATTCAGCCAACCCAGTACCGAATTAAATCTGGAATTAAATCTGGAAGATGATGCTTAAGCTTTTAAGGAGATATAAAGCACCTGTAAAATATTATCCCTAGGTTTCTGGCTCATGAGCCATTTTCAGATTTATATTCTAATGTAGGCCTAGTATGAATGAAGCTCTCTCCTTATGAGCTTTCTGTTCACTGATCAAATCTGTTTGCTAATATCAGGCATTAGTAGTAATGGGAATCACCTGACAATCAGAAACATGAAAATATAAATCAATCTCAGTTTCCTTACTAGTTGTCAAATTGCTATTTGATTTGACTGTAGTCAAGAAAATTAATACGCTTAGGTACTCTATGGGGGGAGGTAGGCACGTGTGTTTAGCTCCTGTGTAACATCAGTTAACCATACTGGGCTCTACTGGGGAGCATTGATCAAGTTTTCAGTGCCGGCTGAAGCACCTCTAGAGATACTAAGTGATAAGTACCAGAGTGCTTAGGTTGGCTTTCTTTTAAAGGATCTCGTGGTTAAACATAGTATTGTGACAAAACATGGGGATGAGAGTTAGTTATGTAATAGAAGTATGCCTACAGGTGCTGTTTCAAGGTACAGTTCTTAATTATTTTCTTTTGCACTCATTAGCTGTTGCACAGAATCATGCTTTTGATTTTTCTGCTTTTGACTGTTGCACGTCATTTGAACTTTTAATTTCATTTTGTGCTGCATAATCTTTATGGAAGACTACATCTGAGAGACTTTTTTCTTTTTCTTATTTCTGCATGTGAATATAGAGCCTGTCTTTCCAAGTGTGTGGACGTGACTTGTACACAGGAGTAAGAGTCATTTCTGACATAGCTGCAGAGCGGGTAGGTGAAAAGGAGAAATTGTTTTGAGACTGTTCCTGTTGATATCGCTTCCCTGCTCTTGCTGTTTCCCTGTTAGCTAAAGTTGTTTAGACTAGAGATAGTTGCCAAAAGTGCAGTGCCATCCTTGGCAGCACATTTTCTGTGCCTCCCTCAACATATAGCAAGTGTGTGAGCTGCACAGTAAATTATTCTGGTACCATGCTGCTTGTCAATTGTTAGCCGCTGTAGAGAGAGGTGTGAAAACACTAGTGGGCAATGATATGCTCCTGCTCCTTGCAGCCCTAGATCAACTTAAACTGACCAGGAAACAGCACCCTAAATTTCCCATGAAAGCCAATAATGCTCATATGATTCAATAATTTAACTATTATCTTTGCAATTCATTTTTGTAATCACACTGTACTACAAGTAATTTAACTTGCTGCCATTCTTACTCCTTAAAAGACATTGTGTATTATAGTGGCATTTAAAGTCAAGGCAAATGCAGATCTTTTTTTCCCCAATGGTGAATACTAGAAGCAAAGGAATTTAAAATAAAGTTTGCACACTTGCACAGAGTTTATGTATCCATGCTTCACACAAGTGCACAAGCATATGGTGGGGTTAGCACTCCCTACTATGATCTTACCATTTAAACAAAACGTTACTATTGTGAGATGTGGGTTGCTTTAATTTTGGGAGTAAGGGTGATCCAAAATCAGTTCAGGTATGGGCAGAAATCAGATATTACCATGTCTTCAGGTTTGGGATCATACCATATGGAGAAATCAGGGAACTGGTAACCCTTTTTTTTAGATGGCATGGTAGCTACATGTGCAGTGGCACAGGAGAAGGACGTGAAATGTGTAAGGAAGAGCAGGCCACTGCAGATCTGTTCTACTGCACCTTACAGTGATTTGGTTAAGTATTGCTCCAGCTCTTGGTTCTTACTTTGTAATTCTTGGACTGCAGTACCTTGGAAAAGGCCATCAACATTTGAAAAAGGAGGATTCAGAGCACGTTTTTGCCCTTGTCCAGAGTAACAACATACTTCAAGGGCTGCATTTGCGTGCGTGAACTATGCTTCAACCTTTTATGAGATATAGGCTCCCCTATCTTAAAGGCCTTTTACAACCGGAATAATTCTATGATTCTGTAGGCCTTGAGCCTTTTCACCGTAACATTTTCTAGGCTAGAAACACTTACAATACTGTTTGGCCAGCAGCATGAAAAGCATGTTGCCACAGTGACCCCAAAGACTACTGCAAATGTAGCATCTGATTATTTTACCGATGTGTAACAGATGACTTAGTTGAATTCGTAAATTACACATAATCCTCTTCACTTTGTTAGGTCTTCTATTCCTATGTAGTTTTGCTCAGCTTGATTACGGTTTTTCTTTCCAGTTCCATTTCTGTGGGTTTTTTGGTTGTTCGTTTTCTCATTTTACTATCTACTATAGTACACTAATTTTCATACTTTTTCTTCAGTTTATCAGTTCACCTGTTTCTAATTTCTTTCTTGCTCCATGTGTACAGACAAGCTCTTTGTTCTAATCTTCTGTTGAGAGATTTTTTTCTTACAATGAAGGTGGTGAAACACTGGCTTAAGTTGCCCCGAGAGGTGGTAGATGCCTCATTCCTGAAAACATTCCAAGTCAGGTTGGACAGGGCTCTGAGCAACCTCATCTAGTTAAAGATGTCCCTGCTCACTGCAGGGGAATTGGACTAGATGACCTGTAAACCCAAGCCATTTTATTCTGTGAGTGAAGATTACTCTATCTTCACATTTGTTACTTCCTCTTGTTTAGATTACCCATCCTTTCCCAAAACAGTCAGATTGAAATCTGTAATGATTTTAAGTTATTCAGTGCAAAGTATAAGATCTGGTATAAGATGTGGTGGAAGCTGTAGTGCAAAACTTAGTTTCTGTGGAGGCAACTTATTGAACTCAAAAGTAGGTGATCTGTTCATCTTTCATTTGGTTTCTATCAGTGCTAGCAAACTTGTTGCTATGTAACAAAGGTATGGGTAGAGGTACAGAAGAGCTTGCTCTCCTTATAAAACTGGTCTCTTTCAGATGTGTACGAACTAAAGACACCCCTAGTCTCTTAAGCTCTTTGGGGGTTTTTAATTTATAAATGTGGGTTTTTTCCCCTCGGTCTTTCTCCTTCAGGCAACCAAGTAGTGATAGGGATGGGGTACCACAGTGTGAGCAAAGGTGTGGGTGGCAAAACTGCATATATATTGTCCAGTCTTATAGATCAACTTAATGTGTGTGAGCTGAAGTAGTGTTTAAAGGAAAGCTCAGTGAGTGTGGGCACTGCTTCCTGATAAAGTCATGTCTATAATTCTGTGCAGTTCTAGATTTTTTCCCTAGATCAAAAGCAGAATCTGTTGCTTCAGAAACAGAGTTGTCCTAATTGTCATTAGACTGGAAGTGTTATGTATGTCTGTCACTGAAGAAGACTGTATTTATGTATAATTTCCTTCTATTCTGTACAATTCAACACATTCCTTTCAATTTTAACTAGAGCTTGTGTATGTACAATGGCTTTGTTTTCTAAAATATAAAAAACGTGTGGAAGAAAAATTAAGTGCTTTAAAAATGTAAAAGTATGTTGAAAGTAACTTTATTGCTAAGTCTTATCTGCAGGATCCCATAACATACTTTCTGTAGGGAAATTGGTTTGTGAATGGCACTGCTAGTGGCAATTTTTGTCTTGCCATCACATAGAACAAGTCTGAAGTGTATGTGTGTATATTTATATGTATATACACTACTGGGACTTCTATGTAAATGCAAAGATCATTCAGTCTGTGCTGTTTCCTTATTGCCTCTGGTCTCCGCCGCTTGTTTTTGCTGTGTAATTGCTGCTCTCTGTAAGGAAATGGGGGGACTGGACAATAATAACAAATACTTTCTTTGATATAGAATCATCATGGAACAAGATTGACTCAGAAATTTTTATTTTTGTGAACTTTATTTTGGTGTTAATCTGTTTTGTGCACAAAGTCAACATTTTTAGTGTACACTTGTGAGAAGCATAGCCTAGTGTTTTGTGAACAATGCTCTCTTGGAGGAGCTCTTTATCTTGGTACTTGTTGCTGTTTTAGTGTGTACCTTAAAAGATAGGGAGAGGGACTCATAGAACATGAGAAGAAAAAAAATCAGATCTCAGGAGGATCCAGCATTCTCAAAACAGTCAATCCAAAGGCAGTTAAACCATTCTAGACTAATGAGTGTTAATAACTTGATGTTTAACCAAAGTGATCAAATTTAAAATTGCAAACCACCCAAAAGTGGTAACTCATTTAGTTACCAGTATTTTATAAAACAGAAGATGCTAACAGGGTGCATGAATTTAAATATCAGTAAAATTCAGGAGTTGTATTTTCTTCACAGGATTTCTTCTCAGAATCATGTTTCTCCTATGGTTGTATGCTTGTAAGCAGAAGGGTAGGGTTAGTTCTAAAGAAGTCATGCTTAACAGTAAAATGATTTTAGTGTTACTGTTAAATCACTTCACAGTATACTTTGATCAGGGGAAATTATTTCACCAACTTGTGGATTCTGTTGAGAGTTGGAAGAAAGGAAGACTGTTAGAATGTATTATTGTGAAGTAAAACTGAAGGGCAAAGTTCATTTTGTGTGACTGGTGATATTTAGGAGAAAGAATAAGAGATAAGAACTCATCTATATATACTGAAAAGATGGAGCATTCATTTAAACATAAGATGTAATGCTTTGTGGATACAGGGAAGAGTGTAAACGAAAATAAGGGTATATTAATGCTGTGAGGTCTCCTGAGTCTGCAGACAGTCTGAGATTATGAGTTTGCCCGAATTTATACAATTAGTGTATTAATACTGAAGCCTTATTCTAAAGGATGATTCTTACAGTGACTAGTTTATTACTAATTGTTCTGACAAATAAAGCAGCGTTGGGCTGAGGAACAGAGACCATTGCATGAGAAAATTGTCATGCAGTGAGAAACAGTTAAGAAATACTGCTGAGGAAGTGGGGAGGAAACAAAACACAGATGAGACAAAAAGGACAACAGCTATGGGTATCATAGATGTGACCATCTTTTTCCTGCGTACAACACTACTTTCCTAGAAAATATTCCTATTGAAAATTCAGCTTGTGAGTAGCAATATTACACTTTCTTGTTGGTTTTGGTGTGAATTTTTCATCTATTAGGTCAAGAGCTTATTCAAGTAATATTTTGTGGTGCACATCATAATGCAGACTTACGTTACTTTCCAACCACTTGACTTCAAGTGTGCAATTCTTAGAGCTTTTAGTCTTAGAGTTGTGTGATTGTTTGAGAACATGAATCTTCTTAAAAAAAATCTGGCTTTCATTGCTGTGGAGAAGCTTTAAATGTGAAGCTACAAATTAAATACTCAAAAGGCAATCAATCAAAAACATATGTATAAAACATGAAGTATAAAGATGTCTGTACACCTGGATGCAGATTTAGAATTACTGATTTATTTTTTCTTTTGTAATAAAACTAATGTTCCTGGTTTGAGCTAGAACAGAACTAATTCTGTTCAGTGATTTTACTTTTCATCTCAATCTCTTCTAACTGCACTTTCTGCAGTCAATGGCATACTTAAGCAGACAGTGTCTGCTTCTAGCAGTGAGAAAGCTCGATGTTTAGAGTTACTACCAAGGACTGGTATGCAGAAGGGCTCTTGCTTATACTTGCTCCTTGTCACTGCTAAATCTTGTGTACATGTTGGGGTGTAGAAAGTAAGAAGCTGCATCTGTGGGGAGGAGTGGCCAGGACAGGTGACCCTAAACTGACTAACAAGGTATTCCACATGTCATATTCAGTATAAAGCTGAGGAATCATGATGGTCGAGCTCTTTTCTTCAGTGGCCAGCATCCAAGGAGGACTATGTCCATTCTGCTTTTGGTCCCAATTTGTGTGTTCCTGAATTGAGTTCCTGAATCCAGTTCCTGTCTGCTACTGAGCAGTCTGGGGCTTCCACAGTGCGTGCTCTACAGCACCAGTGGTGATGGTGACTTAATTGCCATCAGGGTGTTGGGTTTGATGTTGGTTTTGTGTATATTTCTATATCATAGAATCATAGAATGCACTGGCTTGGAAGAGACCTTCTGAGGTAATCTAGACCAGCCTCTCCCTCCCTCAGTCAGCAAGGATGTCTCTAACTAGATCAGGTCTTGAATGTCTCCACAGATGTGACCTCCATCACATTGCTGGGCAACCTGTTCCGGTGTTCCACCACCCTCCTAGTAAAACAACTTCTTTCTAATGTCTAGTCTACCCTTATTTAGTTTAGAACCTTTGCCCCTTGTCCTACTGCTGCATGCCCTTGTAAGAAGTCTCTCCCCAGCTTTCTTGTAACCCCCCTTCAGGTACTGGAAGACCACTATAAGGTCTTCTCAGAGCCTTCTCTTTTCCAGGCTGAAAATATACATTCATTTCATATATATAATACATATGATTTTCATAGATGTATTTCATTTTATTGTTTTCATTAAAGCAGTTTTAGCTTTCTTTTCCAATCCATAAGTTTCTCTCCCTTATTCCCATTCCCTTGCCCTTCGGAAAGGGAGAGGGGTTAACAGAGAGCATCTGTCATTTGTCTAGTGGCTGGTCTAGCCTCTAAACCTTGACAGAAATACAGTCATAAAAGTCTGTGTAGTGTCATGTTATTGTTTGGTTTAAGTGAACGGCGAACTGTTAGACTGATACCTACATTTGATACATGCCAACTTCTGCTTTGAACTTGTGATACAGTAGATTGTGATGCAGTTCTATATCAAGTGCTTATTCAAATGTAAGCTTGTTTGATGCAGAAATAGTGTAATTCGTAATTGTAACTTCTCTTGCTTGTTCACATTTGTGCACACTTAGTGAAGCAATAGTTGGACCTTACGTTTTACTCTGCTTTTTCACAAACCTTAGTATGTTTAGGGAGAGTCAAATATCTTTGATATTGGTGATGCTTGTTTAGCAGTTCATCTAGTGTACAACTCAGAAATCTTTTGTTGTTGTTGCAATAACACAAGTGTTGTTCTTCTCTCTAAATAGGAATGCACCTCAAGAAATTGGAGAACTTAACTTTTAAACAACTCTTTTAGTTGCTTTAAGTATGGATAGGCTATCTTTGTGCACTGGGAAAAGAAAGAGCAGTGACATGCAAGACGTAAGTTACTCTGACCTTCAGATTAATTACTTTCAAATAAGTCTGTTCAGTTTTATTGAAAGACTCAGTGTGCGAAGGGCATTGTAAGTAAGTGTGGGAAAGGCTTTTGGTAAAGCGCCTGTCTCTCCTGGGCTCTTGTGCAAGTTGCTAAATCTTCTAATGTCATATTTACTCATTATTCCTAAAATGGCAATGGTGAAGTGCATGGAATACAGTTGTTTTTTTATATAAATGCAGCCTGTCCGGGAGGGGAGAACAATGTGTATTAAACTGATCCGCAGATCATTTTATTGCTTGAATGTTGTTAATTTTGAGACTCCTTCAACTTGGTTTTTGGGTTGCTTGCTTCCCCATGCATAGCCTTATATACCAAATACATTATCTAGAAGTGATGCAAAATAGTTAAGTCTGTTCCTGAGGTTGTGTGGTGTTGCTCTGTGACAAGTGCGGATAATAAATAGTTTCTCTTTGCTTGCCCTTCAGATCAGTAATAGTAGCAGAACATTGCTGAATTCTGCCTGCTGCACCAGGAGCAACTGATGAGAGTTAAGGTGTCCTTAGTTTACTTTGTATTTCACATCATTAAAACAATCTTCTTGTACTAGAAGTAGTTAAAATATGTGGGGAACAGGAAAGTGTGCTATTCTACTGAAGGAAGCAAAAAGTGAAGTGGACACTTAATATGGACCTGTTTCTGTGTGTAGTTGTCAGGATTAGGAAGAGAAAGCAATGGTAATGATGTACTTGTCAAGTTGTGGCGCTGATTGGTTTTGTCATGCCTTCATCACAAGGTACAGAATAAAAGGCAAATAATCTTCTTACAGAAGAGAAAACAAATGTAGAACAGTTGTGTGGAATAACCTTCTATTGTTCTCCTGCTCCCACTCTTACATAATTTTGCTGACCTTAAGAGGTAGAGAATTCAGAGTTTGTTATAATGTAAAGCAGAGGTGTGCATGATATAATATACTTCCAGGTTTAGAACCCCTTGAGAGTTGAAGTTTCTATTTAAAATGTGATGGATCTTTGTCCAGGTGCATTAGAGACTGTGGAATTCCTTGTGTTGGTTGTCTGTGTAGATCTTTATTCATTTGAGTTTAAGCTAACATGCTGAATCCAGTCTACCTGATATTTTAACTTACTGGGGTAGCTATGCAGTTATCTGAAACCAGTTCGCTCTTTTAATGTGGATAGATACTTTCAGCTAATAATTTAAATGGTCTTGGGAATATTATTTCTTAGCTTTTTAACAATTACTATTATTTTCCAAATTATAAAAATGGGAATGGTGCTTTTCATAGTTGAAAATGTTGCTTAGTAACTTCTAGCATTCATTCAGCTGTCTAGTATGTCTACATTTATGTCTGAAGCCATTATAAGTAGACTCTTAGATGTAAAAAATGCTGAGCTTCACTCTTAAATTTGTAAAGACAACTGAGTGTAACTTCCAGGAGAAGTGGAGGAAGAGGATTGACTTGAATTAACACCTAAAGCAGTAAATGTGGAATAACAAACCTACTTTCTCATGTGTATAAGCATGGTTACAGAAGGTGGAAGATGCAGAATTGGTTTCTGTATGTAGCCTTCCTTTCCATGTTTGAGCCCAGCATGAAGTTCCTCATGTTATCTTGCAGGCTATCTTCATTAGGAGAGAAGGATGTGAAGTGTCTTTCCTGGGGATTTATCTCTGGTCTACAGTTTGATAAACTAGCATTTTAATGCATTTAGTTACCACATCGCTTTTTATTGTAATATTGGGTGTTTTAAAAGGGTATTTGTAGATTTAGAATGCTGAACAAAAATTTAACTTTTAGGAGTTCTGTTCAAGGGAGAGTAGTCATTCATCGTTTATAATAATTTAAAATTGACAGGGCCTTTATATAAAAGGGAATATTTTATTCCTCTTTTCTTTCCCATTTGATAGTTTAGTTAAATGTTGAAATTGTGGGAAAAGTATACTCAGCTGATTTCTTCTCGTGTAGTCTCGAGTCACTGAAATGCTTGTGAATTTTCATGTCATATTAGGTGCTTATATTCACATGTACTTGCAATGGAGGAATATTGCAAGACTTTTTGTGTAAGAATTGTAAAATGTGCTAAATCCAAAGCACCTTTGAAATGTAATTACAAGTGTCGTTCAGAGAAAACAGGACTTCCTGGTGGTAGCCAAGGGCTAGTAATAAACTATGTAAGAGTTTTAAGATGGTAAATAGAAGTGATTTTCCTTACTTTCCTAGCATTGTAGTGTCTGTACTACCTAGTTTGTCTTGATGACCTGCTCATGAGCCACAGTTACCTTATGTTGGCCCACTGAGCTGACATCTCTTGAGTAATTAGTGATGGATGTCCACAGTTTGGCTGTTGTGTTGCTACAGAGTTGTTAAGGGTGAGATTTTTGTTAGATTAAGCACAATCAGGCAGGTAATGGGGGGAGAGGGGGTGAAAGGTGTAATTCAGGCCAGACTTACTTAGGAGTATTTGCCAAGTGACTCGCTACACTGAGCCACAAGTAACAGCTCAGAGTTCCACCAGCCAGTAGATCAAACAATCTGGAAGTTGCTCTCTTGTAAATGCCATCCACATCATCCTGAAAGGGGAAGATGGTGTTCTCTATCTGTAGGGAGGACCTCTAGGGAAATCTGCGATCAAGCTTATATGGCTGGAACTGACACACTCAGCACCTTAATCCTTCTGATGTTCACAGCTCCTTTCAGCAAGGAAGGGGGAGGAAGGCAGAACTACTTTTCTGTAACATTCTAGTGTTACTTGCATTAATAATCACCATTTTGCAGAGGCAAAAAACCCCCCGTTCCTTCACATGAATCCAGTTATTGCATAATAATTAATGCCAGTGTTTTGTCTGTCCTGACCTAACCCATGCCATTAATAAAAAGCTGGTGTCAGATGCAGGATTTGAAGCATGTTTTGGATTGTGAGAAGGGGACTTTACAGCAGTAGTGCTGTCTGGATGTCTGCAATACTGAGACCACCTAGAGCTGCTGGGTTAGTTCTTTGGGGAGGAGAGGAGCCAGGGGTGTGGCAAAACGGGTACTTCTCCGTGAAGTGTGCTAATAGACATAGATAATGGAAAGGTGCTCTTTGGAGTCCCATTCAGCAGATGGTAGAAATGCATGAAGGTAAAGGACAATTCTTGGAGGTCCAAGACACAAGACTGGCTGCTGATGTAATGTTACAGGGGAAGTGGCCCAGGTTGTGCCTGTGTACTCATGCTTTGGTGGTTGCCATTGCCATTTGAGTCTGGCTCACACACTGGAAGCAAGAATCATTAGACATGAGGAAAGCTGATGTGAATGGCTGACCTCTGGGTGAAAAGGCATGAGACCTGGAAAAACTCCACAATCAACAGTGACCTGGGGTGGGAGTATAAATAAGAGTTACTTGCATCTTGAAGGGTGCACAGAGCAGCATTGTCCAGAAGTAAGCGGAATTAAAAGACAGAAATCACAAAGACATCAGAGCACCTAGACATTCACCAGGAGGTAGAAATCAAAGTGCTACATCAGCATGACGAATATACTTGAGGCTGCTTACAGCATAGCCACTGCAGCTGAAGCACATGGTTAAGATATATTCTTTCATTGGAATCCAAATGCTAATGCTTTGTTCTACCTCGTTGCCCTCTCCATGATCATACGGTTGGGAGCATCTTAACCATGGCTGTTACAGTCTTGTATATAAATACCTGGAAACTGATGTGAGTAACTTCCTAATATTTATTGTCAGAAAAATGAGTGCTACTGATGCGTTGAGCAGTGGTGGAATGTTTGTTGGCCTACTGAGCTGACACCGCCCAAGTACTTAGGGTGATGCTGCAGGCCTGTAAGTCTGACCTTCTGGTACACACTGCTGTTTTCAAGAAGGAAAGGGGAAGTAGTGAAAAGCACTGTTCTGAAGTGTTCTGTAGAATACCATACTGTGTAGGGTTCTTTGCATTAATAATCACTCTTTCACAGAGGGAATAAAATAACAGTTATTGCATGCTTATTAATGCATTTAATCTGTCCTGACCTAAACATGGCACCATACAACTTTGGAATCTGTGTTTTATGAAGCTGAAAGTGTTACCATTTTTTTTTCTGAGCCAGTGTAATACCATTTGCCTTTTCAGGTTTCATTCTTGATAGATATTTTGAAGATTGTGTTTGTATTCTGGGGAGGGGAGAAGTGTAGTTTGCCCACATTATCACACTATGAAAAACAACTTAGCATTTGTTAGAATGGTCACTTACAATTATTGCAGGCTTGAAATCGCATTTTATGAAAATGAAATAAATATCCATGTATTGTATGAGTAGACAAAGCCTGCCTGTAAACATTTTTTGACCTTGTGTGTATCCCTGTATGGTCTAGTCCTGCAGTCTGTTTCACAAGGTCAAAACCAATAAGGAATGCCTAAGGAATTTTTCCTCCCAGAAATATAAAGGCTTGTTGCTTGGAGCTTGGTTTGCACGTTAACATAACCTTATTCTGTAGAATAACTGCCATAAGACTTGGGAACATGTTCTAGAAGTCAGTGAATTCTGCAGTGGATTTTGTTACTTGATTACTGGTATTAGCCTCCTCCTAAAAGGAAGTTTGACTGACAGAGTGAGTTGTTTAAAGATGCCTAGCTTAAATAATGACTTAGATTACTTTTTCCTGTCCACAGATGAATTGTTTTAAAGACAAATATAATTTATACATCTTCCTTAGATGATGATTTTCATTGTGCAGTGTAAATCCTTATACTGTGAAGGATATACCATATTAACATGTTAAATAAATGTTTAACATGTTCGTATTGCTAATGTTTATCCTTGCTTTTGGATATCTATCGTGTGGCTTTTTCTACTTCATTTAACTTGCGTTTGTGTGCCTGTATGTTTGTGTGGTTCTAGGCGAATATTTTAGGAAAATACTCTTGTATGCTTCTTTTATTCTTAAAGTCTTTCCTGGGCATCATCTGTTAAGATTTTATTTTGGCTGGAACCAATATGTATATTCTCATATTTTCATTTTACATAGGAAGTGGAAGATTAAGTGATCAAATACTTTAATTTTTAAATGGTTCTTAGATTTGAAAGTTGTGCTGTATAACTGTTAAATATACATAAAGCAACCTAAGTTAGCATTAGGATATTTTTTTAAGAACAATTTGTTCTTTTTAGTCGGATTACTTCTTTTGACAGAGACAGCCCATTTCTGGGTTTACTCACCAGCTTTGCCTAAAGTGACATACAAATGCATATAAGTAGATTAAGCATGGAAAGAGTACAGGCATGTTGGAAGTTGAGCCTGGCACAAATAAGTTATGCTTAAGTTGGAAATGTTGGACAGTTAATGTGAAAGGCTGAGCTAGCAAGTAAACCTGTGTATGCAAGCAAAGGCTTATAAATTCAGAATGCAGTGTGGATACACCGCTTCAAGAGACATGCTTGATACAAAAATAAAGCTATAATTAGATTTTGCTTGAGTGAGTAAAATCTTCCATTTACCTCATATTTGTGGTGCTCACTATGAAGCTTGTGTCTGTGACAGTATTTTCCTCAGATTATCCTCATGTAAAAGTCATTGTAGAAAAAGGACACAGAAGTTTTTGTTTTATTGAGAGAAGGCAGACTATGACAGGCTGAAGCCTGGTATTAACTTTGTATACTACAATGTCTTGTCTCTACCTAAGTTTTGTAGTTGGATGGTGCTAGTTTTCCTCTGAATGTCTGTCTCTTTAAAGAAAGGTTAGAAGTAGGCAAGTAAATGATGCATATGTTACAGTTAAATTATTTTTGGAAGAAGTCAATTACAGATTGACTGTAAATATTTCTTGCTCAGAGAAAAGTAGACCTTCATACCTCATTTTTAACAAATAACTACTTGCTGTCTCCACTGTGGAATGTGTTACATATATTGTGACCTCTTTGTTGAGAAATCTAAGCAATAGAGACAAAACTTCCTCTCCTTTGCATATTGACATATATGTCTATCAGAAATGTAACAATTATGGAACAGCTTAAGTAATTTCAGGAAGAGCATCTGTTGCTGTAGTCTGAAGTTCTGTAACATGCTGTATTTAGACAGGGAAATGACCATGGTAGGTAGAGAATAATAATTTGTTTCATTGAGTGTTACACTTTGTAGAGGCCCCTTACTAGACTGGTTACTTGGCACTGTAAGCTTTTACATGCTTTTTAAAGAAATGTCCAAACTCAAGTTATGCTTTCCAAGCAACCGGTTTATAATTCCTACTCAATAATTAAATAATAAACCTGGACTAGCTGTACAACTCTCTACTGCTCTTACCTTACCTATCACCACTTAATAATCCCAAGTAATCCCAATCACAGCCTTCTACAAAAATGCAGAGATTCCTTCTGTTGAATAAATAAGTTAAACAAGCTGAAAGCCCCTGCAACTGGAGTTACAGCGGTAGTGGGTTTTTCCTCCCTTCTGTAAATAAAAGGAAAGGTTGGCTTAATAAAAGACTGTCCTTAATACTTTCTACCACTTACTAGCTGCACATATTGCTGCTTTTGTTTAATTAGCAGGATATGC
This sequence comes from Eurystomus gularis, assembly GCA_013400335.1. Lineage (NCBI taxonomy): Eukaryota > Metazoa > Chordata > Aves > Coraciiformes > Coraciidae > Eurystomus > Eurystomus gularis. The sequence continues at coordinate 1,297 of VZZY01019507.1, read as the reverse complement.
ATTTACAATCAGTATATGCTCTTTAGGTGTTCAGTACTTGGATGGTGACATATAAAGGTACTTCTAATCATTAAAAATTAATACTGATTTTGGATGCTAATTACATTCCAGTATCCAGCCAAATGAATGACATGTATCAGACATCTAGTAACTGTTTCTTTAAGAAACTTTAACAAGATTAATTTAAAATGTGACCATCCAAAGAAGAATAACCTGGGCTATATGATGCATGATATACTCTATTGCTCAGCTGAATAGGCTGCTCTTTACATTAGCCTATATTTTTATTGCAAAGGGATTTAATTGGTGGCAACTGAAAACAAGTGGAATTTCTTTGAAACATGGAGTTTGTATTTTTTCTTTTAGTCTAAAAATGATTTTAGTGTTCACCACAATTAGATATTGCATTTAAATATACTGTTAAGATGCAGTTTCATGGTTAACAATAATAAGTCTGTACTGTTGCCAGAGTGGCATTAACACAGTCATGTTTTCTTCCATCACCCACTAACACCTGTGCTCTTTCATGAGCAGCTCAATTTAGCTAAAAGGTTTTTCAGCATCCTAGCTTGGTAACAGCCTTCTGTTGTAAATGACCTCCCCAACACTGGGGAAGCAGCAGGAATACATGGTTGATGGCAAGGATGAAAAGAAACAAACTGCTGCCTTAAGCACAGGCAGCTTATAAACCATTCCTCTGTAAGCATAGTTCTGCAGCCAGTGCAAGCCAACATGGCGGCTTGCTTCTGCCTAAAGAATGCTTTCTTAGTCCTGTCTCCCCTTCAAGGATACCTACCCATTTCTTCACACTAGATCCTGGCACTTTTCAACCCCTCTTTCAGCTGATCAGCTAACCTGACTCTGCATAGAGTGCTAGTAGGTTGGAGGATTGAGCCATCTCATGGAAAATCTCTTGGGCACCAGAGCTTGTGCAAGGTAGACAGCTCATGACCATGAGCAGGTGGGAATAGGACAATGGGAACCTCTCCTTACACCAAAGTAGTAAGGAGCTGTTTGGACCAGCTTATTCTGTCTTGTAGAACTGTTCTTTTGAACTGTGCTTTTATGGAAGAATCATAGAATCCTATAATGGTTTGGACTAGAAGGGCCCTCAAAGATCATCTAGTTCCAACCCCCCTGCCATGGCAGGGACACTTCCCACTAGACTGGGTTGCTCAAGGCCCCATCCAACCTGGCCTTGAACACCCCCAGGGATGGAGCATCCACAGCTTCCCTGGGCAACCTGTTCTAGTGTTCTACTACCCTCAGAATGTGGAATTTCCTTCTAATTTCCAAT
>VZZY01019506.1:20699-31261 GCA_013400335.1 Eurystomus gularis | reverse complement strand
AGACTATGGTCTAGTGGTTAGAGGGATGTTAGGTGAAGATTGGACTTGATGATCCTGGTGGTCCTTTCCAACCATTATGATTCTATGTTTCTATTCTATGATTCTATATGCATTCAGCAGATGATGTCTTCCGTATAGAGGCCTTTTACACAGTGAGAGAGGAAAATTTGCTCTTTTTTTTGTTTTTCTCGTTTCACAACCATTTTGAAAGTAGAACGCTCATTTCTTCCTGATATCTTTGCCCAAAACCTCTTAATATGCCATGAGAAATTTTGAAGGTCAAACCTTCTTCACCTGGTGGAACTTAAATTATTTTTTTCTAGGCTCTCCACCAAGAAGTTTCTTGTTACTTCTCATGCCACTGATCTGGGAGAAGATGTAACCACTCGTTTTTGTAGAACAACAAAAGCCTACTGAGGCAGGGAATTGGACTACAGCAAGTGGATAAATGCCTGAAAGAAAGGCTCTACCTGCACAGGTGGCAGAGAAACTGGGAGTCCATATGTACAGGCACATAAGGGCAGCGTCCTCACCAGGCACCTGGGCAAGAGATGGGACAGATGAACTGGGATGAAAACACTGAAAATCTGAGTAAGAGAGGCAAAATCCAGAGGATGTAAGTGAAACTAAAATGACAAATTTTTCCCACAGCAAGGGCTGAAATACACTTAGGAGTCTCAATATCCACAATAACAATTTTCTCCTTAAAAAACACTCACTGCTAGCCATGTTTCAATCTTGTTTTCAACAGATCTTGAATGACTATCATGGACTCAGAGAATCACTCAGGTTGGAAAAGATCTCTAGGATCACCAAGTCCAACCTTTGTCCAACATCTCCCTGACCCTTAGACCATGTCTTGAGGTGTCACATCTATTAATTTTTATAACACCTCCAGGGATGGTGACTCCACCACTTCCCTTGGCAGCCTGTTCCAATGCCTAACCACTCTTTCAGTAAAGAACTTCTGTCGCGATCCGCCCACACGGGGTCACGGGTTCACCCACAAGGGATGTGGTCCCGTCCACCAGGGCCCCAGACCACTACCCAAATGGAATCAAGGGCGAGGCACTTCCCTCCAAATCCACAACCAATTGCAGGAACCAGACACACCCCCCTTATGAAAAATATATGTTTATTTATACTAAGCAAAATCTATGAAGCACTCTTATATCTTACAATCTATGTCTTATCCAAATACCGCAATACCGTTATCACAGCCTATGGAGTCTATGCCTTAACAACACGATAATTAAAAGATCTTTCAACCTTTAACAACTACTAAAGAATTCACCCAGGAAAGGAATAGGAAAACCAAGAGTTTGAGGGGTAGAAATAANTAACACTCAAGGTCACCTGCCTCTTTCAGAAAAGGCAGCTGTTTCTTCTTTGAATCCAGCAAAAATTCCTGACTGGAGCAAAGTCAGGACAGAAACGCCTCTCCTCAGGCATCTCTGGGCAAGTTTACCCCCTTGTACCCACCCTGTACAAGCTTCTTGTTCTCGGATCGTGACTGTGGGGCGGGGAATTAGAGAATGGGACTCACGGCAGGTAGGAGCAGTTCGTCTAGATTCTCGATATATATCAGATGGTGGAAGAATCGCTGCCAATTCCCGGCTATCAGCCTGGTCTTCGGCCAGCTCCCAGCGAGGAAGGGAATTGCTCTCTCTCGGTGGTGGCACAGGCGGAAAAGAGAAAGAGGCGGGGCTTTCTTCTGATTTTATACTGTCCGTTATCTTCAGATTCTAGAAGAATCCAGGCACTTCTCGGCCGTTCCCGGCAGTCCTAGCAGCTGCAAAGCATCTCTAGGAAAGGAAATTTACTGTCTCAATGAGACATAAATCTCCGTTCACTACAACTTCTTCCTAATATCCAATCTAAACCTCCCCTGGTGCAACTTGAGGCCATTACTGCTTGTCCTGTCATTAGTTACTCGGGAGAAGAGACCAATACCAGCCTCACTACAACCTCCTTTTGGGTAGTTTTAGAGAGCAATGAGGTCTCCTCTAAGCCTCCTCCAAGCTAAACAATCCCAGTTCCCTCAGGTGCTCCTCATATGACATATTCTCCAGACCTCTCACCAGCTTTTTTGCCCTTCTCTGCACTCACTCCAGCATCTCAATGCCCTTCAATTAATGAACCTTCAATTATGAACCCTTTCTTGTCTGCTTTGATATGTCACAGGCCATCACTAACCTGAACAGTTCTCTAGCAGACATTCAAGCATCTTCAAAAGTAAAAAAACAACCTTGCTTCTAGTACTTCTTCCATTTCCAGCTCCTAAAACAAAGTCTATTCAGGGGCTTGAAAAGAGCAGAATCAGAAACAGACCTCACCAATGTCCTGATATAAAAAGCTGAAACTTAAATGTTACACTATCAAAGCAATGGAATAAAGGGGAAAAGAAAAGCAGGAACAGTTTTATGTCAGCCCACAGGCTACACAGTGGTGTAGACCACAGCAGGGGTAACAAAACCTTGAGAAGCACAAAGAATTTGGCTATGCATACACTGGGATTACACTAGGTGAATCCCAGCAGAGGTGCACAAATTTGGGGGGTACTGTGCAATCCGAACCCAAGCAATGGAAGGAGGTAAGCCAGCAGGGGAGATCCCTGTTCAATCCTACAGGACAGTAAAGCAGCAAAAGACCTAAGGAGCTGCTGTCATCAGCCACAAGACCTCTTCCTAACTCTCTCTAACCTTCCTTGGCTAAGGAGTGTTATTCAAAGTGCTGGTGCACATTTTTTAGGATTAAGGAGACTGGTCACTCTTACACTAGACAGTTAGAAGACAAAAAGAAAAGACTAAGACTGGAGAGGGAAAAGCCTGAAGAAAACATGCAATGTAGTTTTCCTTTTTCTATCAATAATATATTTGGATTCTCCTTCCATCTGAGAAACCTGGTGCCCCTTTTGCTTCCCACCCCATGAGGTGTTCTTTCTTTTTTTTTTCTACTGGGGAAAAAGATTGATTGGAACATTTACATTATAAACCTAACTAATTTTGGTTTTAATCCAACAAATTTTACTTTCTCAAATTACACATATTTTCTGCAATCATGTCGTATCACTTGAAGACTCAAGTTTGCTAAGAAAACAGTGATGGTTAATACTTTTGACCATTTCTAGTGATTCCTTCTTCGTGAGAATTGTGGTGCTTCCCTGTGTCGCGGTCGGGCGCAGACGTCCGACTCACCTCCTAAAGGGAGAAAGATCAAGGGCAAAGCTGAACACCTCCTCACCAGGCTTGTAGGTAAATACAGAGACCGATGAGTATTTAACAAATTTATTATTAAAATCTATCTATCTATATATTTATAGAAAACGGTATCTATCTTATAGAAACACTGTTATACAGTATATACACTATATTCATCCACTCACTCTCCCACCGCAAGGAGAACTAGGAAACCTCAGGGAGGGAAGAGGACAGGGCAAATAAAAATCTAGTAGTATTAAAATATGACCTATATGTGGCTGTTGGGGGGTGTGTGTGTGTGTGATGTAAATCACCCCCTCCTCCTGATGTTGTTGGATGTTTGTTGAGGCCTGAGAGGCATGGTTTAGTTCGAGCTTCACTGATGGGCAGCGCCCCTATCACTTGGCTTGACTTGGCTCCAGTGATGCAGCAGCCTGCGCTGGTGGTGGCTTCTCCCTCCTCCCGACCACGTGATTTCTCAGCAGCGGGAGGAATTGACGTCTTAAGGCAGTGGGAGCCCTGCCGCAGCAGTCGTTGTCGTCCCCCCCCCCGCCTTCCGCACCCGGTGGTCGCCTAGTAACCCACAGAGATAGGAATTGCTTATGGAGTCTTCTAAGAATTCCTGGAATGCGATTCTTCCGGCAGCAACGGGGGAGGGGGGGAGGGCATGGCCCAGTAGTTCTCCGAGGCACGACAATGTGGTCTCCACATTGCACAGGAGGAAAAGAGTAAGTTTCATTTTTACCGCAGGTTTTTATAGTCTGTGTCACATGACTTCCCACTTCCAGTTTCCGGTGGAGCGTGGCATCATGGGGAATGTGGTCCTTTGTTCGCTCTTTTAATAAGGCAGAAGTTCTTAATACGTGGGTCAGTTCACCACACCCTGGAAAATGTTAGCTCGTGGCTAACAACAGGACTGTAACATTCACTCAGATGACAGAGGCATAATTCCCTCTGCTCCCAGAGACTTCCCTCTTGACTTTGATCTATTGACTTCGATCTATTGACTTCGCCTCTATGCTCCTCAGATCTAGCTATAAAACAGGTATTATATCAACTTGTACCTTACAGAAGCACCATGAGCTTAAAACCACTCATTATCATGAAGCTCTTGCATACTGTGGAGGAAGAAGCTATAGAATATATAACATACCACAGGAATTAGGCTTTAGAAAGATGATGCAGAGCATGATGGACTTCAGTGAACCATGATGGGCAACTGAGCAAAGCGGTGTTATTTCCTGAATGACTGAAGCCTTAAGACATTCCTCCTCTTGCAAATACCACCACAAAATCTCTGATGGATTACAGATAGGCAGGACTTCTGTTTTATATCTCAGCCAGAAGACAAAAATAATTCTGCTGCTCAACGGACTAAAAACATGTAGTGAGTCAAACAGACCAAAAGGAAAGGCACACAGTACAATGGAGTCAAGATCTATAGGATAAACACCATCATTCCTTAATCACTTTAATTTTATGTCCAGTGGAAAAGCTAGGCTCAGCCTTGCTTTGCTAATGGCGTATGAAGAGTTCACTGCCTGATACTGTATGCCTGTGATGTTGCTTCCATGCTGGACATCTGTAGCTCCCTTCCTGCAACTCAAAGCATGTTTTCTGAATGCAGCCTTAGCTAAAATCTTTTCCTGACAAGAACTGACCTCATTTACTTGTTTGTCTTGGACATCCCTTGTCTAGATTCAGGGCAGTCTGTTTGCCTTTCTCTGAAGGCTCATTCTCTTCACACGCTGGAGCTGAGCTGGACATAACAAGGCTGGTAGCATCCTGGTGGAGTCACTTGCTAACAGGGAATGGCTAAGAGCCTAGTGCTCTCCTTCTCAGTTGCAGATTATCAGCAGTACCTGGTATCAGAGCTGGCGAGGAAGGGGAAAAAGAGAAAAACTAAGAAAATATTATTAAGGGGTAAAGAATGACAGATCAAACTAAAAATAGTCCCCTCAGCGGTTGTAAAGGAAATTCGTTTGACAGGGGGCTGCTTCTTTTGTCAAGAGTGGTTTCTTATGCAAGAGATACCAACACCAGTTCTTCTTATCTTGTTTATCAGTTTAACTGACAAAAAGGAGCAGGGGTTAACACCACTGGAGCCACAGCCAGTCATAACATTTGTTTGTTTTCATGCAGGTGCATGTTTTAAGAGGCAGTCCAGGGATTAATACTGGCAAGAAACTGTGATGCAAGCTCAGTTAAGCAATTCCACAAAAATATTAAGAGCACTTGTTATTAAAGGCAACAATTAAGCCCCTGTCTGCTGCTGGTTTTATTCTCCTGCCTCCTGCTTCAGCCATCCCAAGAAGAGGATCACGGTGACTTTCCCACACAACAGAAAACTTAGTGTTCATAAGTTCTTCCACACACAAGGGACAACATTGCCCTTACTCTGCTTTTCCAGTTCTCAAGGTAGATCACCCCAAAACATGCAGAACCTTCTGGATACAAGAAAATGTAAAATTAAAATGAACAAAGTTGTTTCATTTTCCCCCCACTCTTCCTGATGCTGAGCCTTCAATAGCATTTACTTCTCTATGTACAAAGTTAAGAAGTAGGGAGGAAGAGGCTTTAAAAGACATCACCTTAACATCGCCTCTTACAGAAAAGAAGGCACTGTAATACCAACAGGAGAAGAGGGAAAAAATGAGGCCATCCGCAGCTTCCCTGACAATTGCCCACAGAAGTACAGGTAAATCTGTATGTTCCTCCTTAATGTGCCTTCTGGCATGCCTGCAAGCTTTTAGAAAGCCTGGTAGTCACAGCTGCCAGTATCTGTCAGTGAAGTGGTAAGCAAATCACCGTCTGTCCAATTCAAGTAAAGTCTAGGACTTTGAAAAACTCAAGACACACATGCATGGAGTGTGTGGGAGTACTCGAGTATGATGTAGGTGCAAGGGAAAACAACTCCTTATTAGTCTTCTCATCAAACTTTCCTGAAATATTCATTTTTAGACCAAGTATGCTACACTAAACCGTGGTTAGTTCAAAACAGGACATTTGCAGTCACTCCTCTGTTCCTCTCTTCTAAGGAAATGTTCAGCAGCACAAAGATAGCAACAGTCCTTGGTGCATAACTGAAGTCATCTCTGTCTCAAACACCCAAGTTTTTGGTAGAAAAAATAAGCAGCACCACATGGTGGAAAGCCTCTGTTGAAAAGCAGATGGCAGCTTTGTACTTCAGGTTGAAAATGTGCACCACGTTGAAATACTGTGGACTTCTTTTGTAAGCTAACTTAGAAATAACGCAATCCATTTCCCACTCAGCACGAGAATACCTCTGTGCCCTACACCATACTCACCTGCCACGAACTGCTTGGGCCACAGGATGCCACTGTTGCATTTCTTTTTCAGGAGGTCAAAAGAAACTGTGACAAATTGTGGGAACAGGACACCTAAATTTAATGCCTCTTTTCTTAGCATATACAATTGCCAACATTACAGACCCAGACAGACCAACCCGATGTAAATATCTGAGAGTTGCACAGGATTATGAGTTTTGATCAGGAACAAAATGTTTGAATACCTTTTAAGGTGAGATTACTTAACCCAGCATGTGTTCATAAATTTTCTATGCACAAGGAATCTTTCCAATGACTACCAGGAGTGTAGACTCCAACCTTGATATTTTTGACCTCAAAACAAATATCCCTTATTATTGGATTTTATCTATGTCCAGGTAACAAAAGAAAAACACTAGATGGGAGAGCAGATTAAATGAGACAGTAGGCAGACTGCTCGTAATTCCTACCTCTTGTAAAAGAGGCAAGAGCTCCTACCATGTTAATAAGACTTCATAAACATTTTACTAATATAAAATGGAATGTAGTGTACTCATGCCAGGAGATGGGGAAGTGGTGTGAGCTCCCAGATAGCTCCTCTTGCTGCAGCTTTGTGTAATTTGCAAACCAGCACCCAGAATCACAAACCCAGGACTACTGAGACCTCCGAGTCTGTCAAGACAAAGGCACATCAAAAAGGTCCACTAGTCTGAATTTTAGAGCAGGCAAAACTGCAAAGATCTGCAAAGGGTCTACACATCCTCTGAAAGCAAATTTCAGTCCTGAAATACTTTTACATTTAAGTGGTAAATTAGTACAGAAAACTAAACATGGGATTGTAGATAGTCACCAAGATCTACTCAGATAAGAGTTCCCCCAAGTTCCTCACAACACAGATGGAATTTGTGAGAAAGGATTGTTAAGAAATTAGGGAAATAATTTAAAGCTAATAGTTTCTCAGATTTCAAAAGCTGTTTTGGTTTTGCTCATCATTTCAGAAGGGGAAAAATGGCTTTAGCTTACTACAACTCATCTTAAGAAGTGGGAAAACTAAAATTAATTATAAGGTTTCAGACACAGCTTGAGTGGCCACCCACAGCAGAACCTGAGGAAAGTCAGCATGAAAGTGCCAATTGTGGTGATGCAGAGCATTACTCAGGTTGATGTTACAGCTCTGTACTTCAAGCTCATATAAATATGAAGAGGCCCACAGATAACAGTCTTTCAGGATTCAAGGCTTCAGTAAAAACATCCTCACTGTTTTTGGATGTGACCTGGAAGTTGGCTATTCCCCAGCTACAGTCTAGATTCAGTATGACACAATTCCACTTGTCAGAAAACTGTGCTGTAAGATCTTTAAATCAGAACTAGGCAATTGCTCAGAAGATGCTGGGAAGGACTCAGCCTTGGAAAAGAAACAACTACTAACCAAACAATTCACATGTTACCACAGACAACAATAAAAGAAGCCTAAAGGCGGTTTCCATTGCTTTTAAAAATAAGTATTTGTAATAGCACACATCAAGGACAATATAATATTAAATCAGTCATGATTGTTCATGTTTCTTTTTCTAAAGCAGTATTTGGTGTGTGATTTCTTTTTCAGCCAGGACAGAAGAAATTGACCAACACATAACCAATCACTTAGATCCCAAATCAATTTACCTCCATTCCAAAGACCAGAGATTTCAAAATCTCTTCAAGAAAACCCAAATTATTTCTTTTATAACAAAATTATTTCTTGTTCTTTATAACAATAAACAACAGACTTCACGTAAAAGAAATGGCAGGAAAAAAAGTGTTCCAAAGCTAATTTTAATCCTGTTGATCTCAGGAGCTTAGTGTTCCTGTCAGACTGAACAGACACCAGTGGTGCCCTGCCTGCCTTCCTGGCTGGAGAAGGTCTATTTATGGCACCTTGTACCCTATACTTATATTGGTGTTTTGTTTTGTTACACTGGAGCAAGTATCAAGGACCACGTTGACCCAAGACACGGATGTCACCTACCAAGGTAAACTACCAAAAAAAAGAAAAAAAAGGGTTCATACTTCATTGTTTGCAAACTCATCCCTCAGGACTTCAGCAGCTAGCCAAAATTCAGTCCCAAAAGTTATTTCTATTAAAAGGAGAAACTGATGACAGAATCAGGTGTATCTTTGATACAAACCCATCTGCTTACATACAACACAGCATCCTTTTACTTGCAACAAGGTAAGAATAAATGATATTTTTCCTTGATAGTTCTCATCCAAATTCAGCCATTACCATATCCAATCCCTTCATGAGCTCCTTCTACCATTTTCTCATTAGGAACACATTCTTACTGCTGCCTCTGGCTGTTTCTCCCTAATTGGCACCATTTTCTGTAGCTTGTTTCACTGGTTCTTCTATCATATACAGGCAACCCCAGCAATCACTACTGCAATGCCTTGTGTTTGCTTTATGAGTTCCCAGGGAAAATCCCTTTGGTCACATAGTAAAGCTTTTAATGTAGCTCTCACTGTTTAATTCTGGGCCAATTACAACCCCATTATTTCAACTATCTGGTTCCATGATGACTTTAAACACTTACCTTGCTCATCAGCTTCACTGCAGTTTACCTAGTTCATAATCATATGCCCTCACTTCCACCTACTCTTCCATCAAACCAAAATGGCCACACCCTAAGCCTTTCAGACCAGAAAGATAAATGTTTTAACAAAACCGCTAGTTATAAGGTACTTTCATATTTCAGCTCCTCTGCCCTAGTCTGTTTCCAGCCATGTCTCCTTGTGATTTTCCACTGTTTGTATGAAGCCTGCCTACCGGAAGGGAGCCTTAGTTCCTCATGCCTCACAACAAGAGCAGACATCCTCTGCTGGATGCAAGTGAACCTAAACTAGTTTCAGATAGAAACACTAAGAATTAGAGAGAAGCAGAATGATGAAGCAGTAAAACACTCCTGCTGTTAAGACTGACTTTACTAGCAGGATGACAGCACCAAACTTAGAAGACATAGTGACTAACTGATGGGTAGTAGTGTCTCAAACTGCAGCTTCACATTAAGGCTTCAGTTACATTCATAACGTGCTGCTGCCAAGAGAAATAGCCCTCTCCCCTCATCCCTCTCCCAGTTTCTTCCCTGTGGGACACGTGCTTCTGCCAAGTCCTTGCTCCAGTGAACATCTGATTGCAGCACAAAGCCAATTCAACTAACTAAACCAGCAGAAAGTAAATTGGTTTTGGCTGGAAAGCAAGCTGAATTGGCTTATTATGTGATCAAGCAAGCACTAGGGTTAGTGCAAGACAGAGAGAAGACACTAGAGAGAGGCACTGGTATCCCAAGCGTGCTGCTGTATGAAGCCTTGGGGAGGAAAGGGATTTTCTGGTCTCAGCTCTTGTGCAGGGTAGCACCACTGCCTAGGGAAACTTTCCAAGGCTCAAAATTAGCCAGACATGGCACCACCTTAACACCACCATCCTGCTTCTCAGGCACAAACTGATCCTGTGTACAGGACAGCACAAAGAACAAGTCATTTGCTGGAATGCCTGTTCCTGGGTCTGTCCCAGACTTTCTTCAAAAATAGGTATATCCCCAACAGAAAGTATCCTGAGGGGACCAGTGCATAGCTCCTCTGTAGGAGAAATAGCACAGGCTAGCAGTGAGGAGACAAAGCCCCTGGAGATCCACCACAGGAAGGGCTTTCACCAAGCACACAGAAATGAGACTACCTACATTCAAATGGTCACTTATCTAAAATATGGCTTTACATCAGGGGAGAGTTTAGTTGCTCACCTTCTTTTTCAATCTGTCTAGCGTAACACGGCCTGTTCCCACCCACTAGCTTCTGGGGACATGCCTGGGGACATTTGCACTCTGAGCACTGCGAGTCAATTAAGTTGGCTTTGAAAAAAACAACAAAGGCAACTGGTGGGACCTTTGAACTTTAGCTTTATTAACCTTCAAGTTTTATATCCTCTCAGGGCCTCACCAGATTCTTCCTCAGCACCGTGCTGCACAGGGACCCTATTTTAATAACAGACACAGAAGCCCAGGCCGTCCCACGCTCCCAGAACCAGTCAGGGCGGGCGGGA
>VZZY01019506.1:0-20519 GCA_013400335.1 Eurystomus gularis | reverse complement strand
CGGCGCCGAGGCCTCAAGCCGGGGCCCCGCCGGCGGGGTCACTACCGGGGCGAGGAGGGTTTCGCTTGCTAGCGTGGCACTGAGGCGACGGGACCGACACCAGAAACCGCCCAAGAGGAAGGGTGCAGGGCTCCTTCCTGCTAAATGGCTCCTGCCCAGAGCAGGGGAGCTGGGCTCCCTCGGAGTAAGGCACTGTCTCTTAGCCATAAACAAATAAAAATTAATGTATTTCTTTAGTGACACCCTAAACAGATGGAAGGGAAATCATTAAGCAAGTTCTGTGCTCCATCAGTCAATATTAAATCGATGGGAGGCACATTTGCAGTAGTCCTGAAGGGCTGTGATGAAGGCAAATGAGAATAAAGATTGCTTAGATGCTTAAACTCTGCACTTCTGTATTTTACAGGTTTGGGCTTAAGTGTACTGCACTTGAAAGTGTAAAGATACTTTCAGAGAATAACATCTCTGTAATATTTAATACCAGATTATCAAGGATGTGTCTTCTCACCAATTTATTTTTGGCCCAGCACGGCTTTGCCCATACCTAACAGTTATCCAAATCACAGGTGACGTTTGGTGCTGCATCTGTTTACACCAGTGTATAACCCTCCTCCTAGAAACATCCAGGAAAAAGATCACAGCTTGCGCTCTCAGACTTGCCATGGCATCAGTGGCAGCTGTATGCATGCTCATGCGATGCGTTGGTGTTTGCTGGGGTTAATACTTTATGTAAGAGTTAATTAACGAACAATATATAATAATTAATAATCAATTAATAATATATAATAATAATCAATATTAGAGAAGCCAAAATTAATATTCTTGCTTGTCCTTGCAGCAAAGGTAGGAAAGTCAGAGCAGACCTAGTAAATAAGGTCTGCACAATAAATAGAAATAAATATAGAAACACTGAGTAGGAAAATGAATCAATTAATAAGGAAATGTAGAGAAAAACTTCCTCCTTTAATGAAGTTACTTTACTTGTAGTTTAAAGGGTTTAACTTCCTTTATGTTTTAAGGCAGTCTGTACCAAGTCTTGAATTGGCATGAAATGGATGTGGGTGCTGGTCAATGAATAACTTTAAGTGGAGCTATAAAATGAACCAGTTTTATTTCTCTAGTTCAGGAAGTTATTTTAGAAAGAAAGAATACATGTAAGAAACAAGATGTCTTATGCTGGGAGACGATGCCAAGATAAGCAATACAGGGACCATGAGAACCATGGATCTGATAGATACGAGGAAGACAGAAGAGTGAGAAAACCATACCCATACAATGCAAGGTATGTCTTTAACGCCTTACAGAAACATATCACAGCAGGTCTGTAACATCTGTCAATCTTTGTCTGCTTTTAAATACCTTCGTATTACAATAGTAAATCTTTATTTACTCGGCCTTGAAATCATGAAGCAGAAGCACATATTTAGAATCAGGAGCTATTTTACACTTGATGTTTAACCTTTTTCTTTGTATTGAGCTCAAGAGGGCAGAAAGATAGGCTGCATAGCACAGACAGAGATGTTAATTTCCTTGGGTTATCAGGATCAATATTGTCCAAGTAAGGTCAACAAAACAGGTGAAGGGTCTAGGGAACAAGTCTTATGAGGAGTGGCTGAGAGAACTGGGCTTGTACAGTCTGGAGAAAAAGAGACTCAGGAGAGGCCTCTCTACAACTAACTGAAAGAAGGTTGTAGAGAGATGGGTGCTGGTCTCTTCTCAGAAGTAACACGTGATAGGACAAGAGGAAAGCGCCTCGAGTTGTGCCAGGGGAGGTTTAGATTGGACATTGGGAAAAATTTCTTCACCAAAAGGAGGTATTAAAAGATATGTAGATGTGGTGCTTAGTGATGTGATTTTGTGGTGGACTTGGCACTGCTAGGTTAATGGTTCGACTGGATGACCTTAAAGATCTTTTCCAACTTAAATAATTCCTTGATTCTAAGTTGGGTTGCTAGTAGATGAAGTGTGGTCGTGTGTCTTAATACAGTTACTGAAGAGGCTGGTCAGCAGGTGACAGCAAGACATGGCTTGCAAAATACACATTGCTTAAATGAGAATGTTACATGACTGAGACCAGCACAGGCACTTACTGAACTCTCAGGTTGCTCTATTTGAGCTGTGAGTAAATTCATATTAATTTAAAAAAAATTAATTTCAGTAGTGGCTGTCAATTAATGAGTACTTGCTTAAGTGTCTAAGGCTATTTGCAGCACTTGATAGTGGGTCAGCCTCTGTCAACACAATAAGCAGATCAACTAATAGGTCTGAAGTGACAAATAAACTCTTAGGATATTACAGTTCTCCTTCCAGCCTGGCCAGCCTACAGCATATCAGACAGGAGCTTTGGCTGTTTTCCTTTAAGGGCATGCTAGTGACTGCATTGTAGGAGAGAGGTTTGTAGCTCTAAACACCACCGACAAATTGGCAGTGGCAGTAAAGTGTTCATGACTCCCGTTTAGTGTCAGGGGACATGAATGTAGGGCAATTTAAGAAGAGAGGCAAAAAGGGAGAGGAGCTAAATATAATTAAGGTCACTGAAAACCTGAAATACTGAAGTACTCCCTGGTAATATGCATTTAGCAAGAAAAACAGGATGAGAATAAAAGCAGCAGTGAAAAGCACTGTGTGTACCAGAAGGAGTACTTAAGGCTAAGTAGAAAACATTTGGATGGTGGTAATCCTATTGTATTGTGAAAACAGCTAATGAATTTTTCTTCTGTCTCTCTTAAATCTTGAAAACTTGGGGAGAAATGGGAACAAAGGTCAGCCTAAGAGTCATCCTCAGAGGCTGAGTTACTGTCCTTAAGAAAAGCAGAGATCAGGATGTAGTTAAATTATCTTGAACATATTGGAAGTGAGAGCAGCAAACACCAGGAGTGTATTAATTGCCTGGTGGAGAGGAAAAAAAAAAAGGTGTTGAGTTTTTGGGGTTTTGGTGTGTGATTTTTTAATATATATATAGCATCATATAAGCAATGTGTGAGAGCTATAAATTCAAACACTGCTTCTTAATAAAGCACTTCTCTAGACTTCTTGGTTTTGCTGTTAGTTTTAAATGACTGGACATGCAGACTGGAAATTGATGGATGGACCAGAAAGGCCAACAGACCATCCCTGTATCCACCAGGTATTGGAGGAAGCAAAGCTGCAGCTACAGATCTGTAATAGCCATGAAGTCAAGTTGAGAATCTGGGGGGCACCAGTCCTCACTATGACTAATAAAAAAAATTTTCCATCAGTTGTTTTGATGGAGTTTGGCTTAACCTAACAGCAATTCCCCTGCTTACCTCTCATGACAAAACCAGGTGCTTTTGTGAAGAAATTTCAGTATTTTGGTGAAGACTTAGGGTGATTGACCAAAAGACCTCCAGATACTATAATGAAATAGATAGGAAGAATTTTGTGGAAGCTGTAATTTGGGCGCCTGATGTTTTCATCCCTTACAAGCAAGACTTTCTAGCTAGAGTATTTATCTTTCCAAATACATTTCCGTCTGAAACTCCTATAACAAGCTTCCTCTCATTGCTGAGTGGAGAGAGTTGCATTGCCTACAACTGGAAAGTCCTGAAGGAAAACAGGAACAAAGGTGGCCAGAACAGGCCATTGTTAGAAAAAAAAACATCTAAAAGAAATAATTTTTATTTTTCCTAATTGTACTCTGTTTTTGAATATTAGGGGGATTTTGTTCTGGTTTTTTTTTTGTTGTTTTGTTCTGTTTTCTGGCAAGTATAAGGGTACAATAGAGAGAAGCAGCTGCATCAGAAGTACCAAAGGGATTGCTTTCAAGTTAACTGGAAGTCTTATAAATCACACAGCTTATTTAATTTATGTGACACAGCTGTGCAGGATACTTTGGTGGTTGCACAAGACACAGGACAAAGGTCAGAAAAATCAGAAATTTTTCAGCCAAATAGAGCTATTGGCAACTACATGCTGAGATGTTAGGTCTTGTTATTGAATATCTTAATTAAAATGTAAAAATTACGAAGAACATGATTTAATGTGGATGAATGAGATAGTATTTGTAAGTTGAATCTGGAACTGGATTAAGGTAAACTTTAGTGGACTGAAGTGATACTAGGAAACAAAACTACAGTTGAAAATGCTGATCTGTGGGTAAGAAATTAAAGATAAAAACTGAATAGGAAGAAGACTTTTAAAAATAGTAATGCTGAGTGAGACTTAATGTATCCATTAAAAACAAAATAATCTAACTGTACCTTGAAAAAGGCAAGCTCCAATTCTTCAAATGAGGGAGAACATTTAGATTAGATCAGGCATAAAACAATTTATGGCCAATGTTTCTTTTAACCTGTATGTTAACTCAATTTAAAAAGGGCAAATTGCACTTTTCCCAAAGAATTATTTAAATCACAGCAACCTTAAAAATCATCAAGCTTCAGATGTGGAGCTGTATGTCATTGCAGCAAAGAGGATAATTACAGTTTGCAATATAATGAATTAAGGGTCTAATCGGAGACAGAAGAAATTTATTTTTGGGGGTGCCAATTTGAGATTTGTCCTCAAATATCATAAAAAAACCTCAAAAAAAAGATAAAGTGGGGCGGAAATGCCTATTTAAATATTTAAGATCTTTATCTGTTTCTTTAATAGCTTTCATTCTTTTAAAAGGCATCTTTGTGAGACATGGTAAATTGAAGTACAAACTTTGTAAAACACTTACCCATTAAACAGTTGTGCTACTTTACACATTTATGATGTGAAAATATTTCTAATTTTAGTTTTCTGGGCTGCTGTGGACTAGCTAAAAATGTTTGTTTTTCATGAAAAAGCTGTTACTCTTTTTTTTAAATGGGAACGGGAACTCTCCCTACACCCTCCTCCTTGCTACCTTTTGCAAGCAACCTAAACTATTCAGCCAAGCCTACTCAGTGAGTACACAGTTTTCCAAAATAAAGCAATCAAGTGCAGATATCCTTGTGAACATGAATTGATGCAAGTGTTTGGAATATTTGCTTTCAAAGCATGCAAGCAAAGAAGATCAGATACCAATGAAGCCAGGCTAGAACCAGGCTAGCTGGTTCCACTAACAGGAGTGTCTGCCAGTTTCTCATGCTCTGATGCTCAGGAGAGGGCGTGATCTAATTAATACACATTAGTTGTTTACTCCATTGTAGATCAACAGAAGACATCCGAGGTGGCCAGCACTTGAAGACTTCTACTATTTGTTCAGACCCTTACTCTAAAACCTCAGGACTAGCACAGGAATATTTTGGTCCACCACCAGAGTGTTATCCTCCCAAAGAAACCTTCTCAATGAAGTGTTCAAAGGTGTGCACAACAAGAGGTATGTGAGATTCTTATTGCCTATTACCCATATCCTCCAAAGGACTTGTCTTTATTTTGGTTTTGGTGTTTAGAAGCACAATAAAGTAAAGCTAGAGGAATGTTAAAAAAACCCAAAACAACCAACAAAAAACCCTACACCACAAGAAACACCCTGGGGTAGTTAATGAATGGCATAACTGTGGGTTACTAGCACATTTAGGTATCTAAAGGCAAGATTTATAGAGATATTTAGATACTTGAAAATTCATCTCCAGGATATGCATCCAGAGCATCAGAGTAGATCATGTGTATAATCACTCAGGTCATGCAGCAACAGTTAACCTCTGGGATTTAGGAATAAAACAGGTATTTGCATCTGTAGGCAATTTAAGGATGGCTGTTGCCATCTAGTTTATTTCTGACATATTCTTCCCGGACTTTTTATGAACTCTGGATTTAATCCAGTCATCACTGATACATCTTCATAAAACAACATTTCAGGAGACAAAACTATTTTATGGACAAGAATCCAGTAAAGCAGCTTGTAAGAAATAACTTGATTTTTTCATAGCTAGAGAGTGACTACATTGCAGAGCAATGAGCATTAATGTGGGAGGAAATCAGGCTTAACACTTAGTAAACTCATTCCTGTAAACTGAAAAAAAAGTCGGTAAAATATCTGTTACTCCTTTGAAGTTTTCACTCTTCCAGGACAATGAGCATTCTCACCTTCTTGGTAAGGAAAGGCCCTCTGCAGTCATGAGTTGAAACTTGCAGCTAGGTGCAAAGTCTTTGGCCAAAGTCTATAAACAGCTTTTCAGTGTCCTCCGCTAGAGAGACAAATTAAGAGTTTAGTTGTTGGAAGTAAATGAAAATACATAATGTTAGACTATTTCTTCACTCCATGAAGGAAAGTTAAATAACACACTCAATTTGTTCTTACTATTTCTCTAAATGTGAAAACATGAACAATTGTAAGAGTGAGTAGGATTATCTTCTCTTTTAAGTATGTTCTGTGTATTTGTATGCGGTTTGGTTTTCATCTTGAGGAGATGTAACAGTTAGTAGAGCAAATTTACTGATACAGAGACATACTGACTTTTCTCCCTGATAAAATTGTATCAGTAGTCTCTTCTTCAACAATACTAAATAATTTTAACTCGTCTGAGAAGCTCCAGAAAACTCCATGCCTTATTTTATCAGAGCTTTAGAAAAATGAAGTGGCAAGTTATTTTTAGTTTCAGTTTCACTGGTTGTTTAGACTTATGGATAGCTTAATGTGACTTGCTGAGGTTTTTTCCCTGCATTTGCTTCTCGTTATTTCAATGCATTAAACATCATTAATGTTTTCAGGATGTCCTAGGTTTGGGTGCATCAGTCGATGGTGGTGAGTTCACTCCCAGTTGTGAGAGGGCTCACAATCAGATTGTAGTCCGGGATATGCATCTTCCAGAAACCACCAATGTCCAAGAAAGCCTGTGTTTGCTTTTTACTAGTTGGTGGGGACACAGCTGCTATCTTCTTGATCACATCAATTGGGATATGGCGACACCCTCTTGCCATTTTATTCCTAAAAACTGAATCTTCGGTGCAGGTCCTTTAACTTTACTTCATTTTATGGCAAAACTGGCCTTCAAAAGGGTTTGAATTATTTTCTTCCCTTTCTTGAAAACATCTTCTGCTGTGTCACCCCATACAATGATGTTGTCAATGTATTGCAGGTGTTCTGAAGCTCCACCTTTCTCCAGTGCAGTATGGATCAGTCCATGGCAAATGGTGGGGCTGCGTTTCCACCCCTGGGACGATTGATTCCAGGTGTACTGGATGCCCCTCCAAGTGAAAGCAAACAGTGGTCTGCATTCTGGTGCAATAGGGATAGAGAAAAATGCATTAGTGATATCACTTGTGGCATACTACTTGATGCCTTCGACTCCAGTTCGTATTGGAGCTCTAGCATATCCAGCATGACAGCACTTAGCAGCAGCATGACTTAAGGCCATTGTTAGTCTCTATTCACCATTAGACTTTTGCACTGGCCATATGGGGCTGTTGAAAGGTGAATGAGTTTTACTCATCACCTTCTGGCTTTCTAGTTGATGGATCAGCTGCTGGATTGGGATCAGGGAGTTTCAAGTGGTGTGATAATGCTGCCAGTGCACTGTTGTGGTAGCAGTCGGTGCCTGCTGCTCTTCAACCCTCATTAAGGTGAACAACTGTTCCGTTTCCTCCAAGGCAGCTATACCAAATACCCACCGGTACACTTCTGGGTCCTTGAAATACCCTCTCCTGAGGTAGTCTGTGCCAAGGATGCACAGGGCCTCTGGGCCAGTCAACAATGGGGTGTTTATGCCACTCCTGCCCAGTTAGACTCACTTCAGCTTCCAATACCATGAGCTGTTGGGATCCCCCTGTCACCCTGGGGGACACTTCAGATGGGTTTGACCCCACTGTAGCTCGATGGCATTAGGGTGCACTGTGCACCAGTATCTACTAAAACCTTATACTCCTGTGGGTCTTATGTGCCAGGCCATTGGATCCACACAGTCCAGTAAACCTGATTGTCCCTTTTCTCCACCTGGCTGGAGGCAGGGCCCCTCTAATCCTGATCAGAGTCACTCACTTCTTGTGAAAATGACTCAGAGGTCCCTTCAAAAGGATCAGAAGTAAGATCAGCCCTTCTAGTCTGGGGAGTTTCCCACTGGAAAAGCATTTTTCTTGGAAGACTCCCCTTTCACAGTTGTTTTCTGTCACAACTTGTGTACTCGTGCAGCTAGGTTTGGAGTGGGCTTTCCATTCCACTTGCTCATGTGCTCATGGTCACACAGGTAAAACCACAGGGTACTCTGTGATGTGTACCTTCCATATTCTCTCTCTTGGGCAGCGGAGCATCTACTAATAGCTGAGACACAGGCCCATACAGGTAGAGAGGAGGACATGTCCTCTTTGAGTTACTGGACATACCAGGACATTTCCTCCACAGCTGAAGTGTAGGCCCATAGGGAGGATGAGATTATTCTTTCGTCTTGCTGGAGTTGGCCAGCGAATTCATCCACCATTTGTCCCTGGCCATCTTTCCAGGACACTGCTGCCAATTAGTTGGCATATGATGGTGATGCACTTTTTAGAAACTTCTATCATGTGAGTGGTGTGCACTGGCATTGATCTGGATCTGTGGGTGACTGCTCATCGTTAAGATCATTATACATTACCTCCAGCACAGCTAATTCCCTCAGGTACTGGATAGTCTTTCCATGGTGGTCCACTTGCCTGACATGTAACATCTTCCTTTCCTTCACACCTGACAGGAGTCGCCTCCAGAGGCTGAGAGCTTGTGTCTATTTTCCAATCACCTTGTCAATGTCCCCTTCCATAGACAGGGACCCCAGCTGCTTGGCCTCCTTCCCCTCTAATTCCAAACTAGCAGCCCCATTATCTCAGCATCAGAACAGCCAGATGGATGATGACTGAAATTCTTCCGCATATCTTGCAGCTCACTCAGAGATAGGGATTGGACTCTTCCTCCTGCTCTTGTGATGGCCCTGGTTCATCTTCATCCCTCACTATGTGAACTGATTTTTTTGTGTATTTATTTATTTGCATATAGGGGTGACTGATACCGGCATAGGTTGGTTCTCTGGCTCAGCTGCAGTACCAGTTGGTCTGGTTTTAGGTCTGGAGACCTTCTCTTCCCTTTGAGAGTACTGAAGAGTTTTCAAATGGACTGGTGGTTTAGTAAAGCTGTGGTGGTTCAGTCCCTGCTGGCAGCCGAGCCACGTGGCTGCTGCCGCTGCCCCCCAACTCGGACAAAGGGAAAAAGCAGGATTGCCTGAGAATGCTTTTTGAGTTGAGATAAGGAGAGTTTAATACAGTGACACATAAGAAACAGTCGCAGTAACAAAAGCAATAACAACAGTGAGAAAAGCAATGTACAAAATAAATGATACCACAACGGAGAAGAGTGGACCGGTCGCACCCACTGGAGTGGCACCACGGAATCAGAATTCACCCTGGGGAATAGCCCGGCTGCACCAAATTAACCCTGTCCTGGCCGAACCAGGACAAGGACTCAGTAGGTGTGGGCAAGTCCCCAACACATTGCAGTGATTTGTGTGAATTGCCAGGTTGACAACATAGATTTTCTAAATACTTTACTAGTATATCAGAACTCTGCACTTGTTCAGGCATGAAATTCCAGAACATTGGAGGTGACCACTGCCCTGGGCACTTTCCCATGCTCTCCCACACACCTTGCTTACTCATAACTATCCAGCCTCGAAGAAGTACTGTTCGGTTTCTCAATGAGATTTGTGATGTGCTCCTTCATAGACTGAAGAATAGTCAGTTCTGCCCCTTTCAAGAGCAAAGTCTTTCCAGCTCTGCTTAGCTTGCCAGCTTTAAACCTTTTCCAGATATATCATACCCTTTTGAGTTGGGTTGATCAGAACTACACTCAGAATTAAAGATAAATTCCCAAATGAATCAGACATCTGCATAAAGGTTCTGGTTGTGTAGTCCTATCCTAATGCTGTCTAGTTTATTGTGTGGTGTTTGACTATCAGTGAACACTGAACTGATGGTTTCAGAGCAGGCTGATGTTTTTCCTGAGTGGAAAAGATTTGTTTAGAGCCCATCTGGGTGCTGTGTAGATGTGCGTGGAGTGTGTGTTTGTGTGCATGCATGAAGTGTGAGGTTGCTTATTAAACACTGATTTCATTAATTTCTCATTCAAGAGCTTAAGCTCTTAGCAGCCTACCAATTTGACAGTAGGCAATCATGAAGAATTTGACGTGATTATTATTAAAACAGATTTCACCATCTCACTTTTCAATCTTTTCAATTCATTAGTCTGTGCATCTCCCATAATTTTTTGGTGCATACTTCTGAGCTGAAGCTCTTTGGAGTCCCCACTTGCAGCTCTTTGGGCCGTATTGCAGAGCAATCTCAAGATGCACTAATGATATATCCTTCAGATAAAACTAAATGGGAGGGTAGGCTGTAACTACAAGCAGGCACTCTGTCTTTTGGACCAAACTAGACCTAAAATGAAGTACCTCTCTCTTCCCAGAAAACACCTATTATGTAATCTGTACATCTTCATCTATGACTGTTTGACTCTACAGATCCACTCCCACTAAACTGCTAACATGAGCATAACTAGTGACAGGCAGCACAAAACAGACATTTCTCTCTTAACTGTATTTGTTTGAGAACTGGTTGTTTCCTCTTACTCTTCATTTTCATTTAAATACTATTTAATACCTATGAGAGAATCTTTTATCTTTTAGGAGCTGTTGTGTCATTTAAGAGCACTACCACTTGGACTGCCTTTCTTCATGTATCTGCTGATTCTTTCAAATGGTTTCCCTCTAACAAACTTTTGACTCTTCCCTCCTATGCTATCTTTATGTCTAGTTTGTATATGTTTGGTTTTTTTTCTCATAGGGATGTCACACTGTCCTGGTTTGGCCAGGACAGGGTTAATTTTGTGTGGAGCCAGGTAATTCTATACCATGCTGACGTCATGCCCTGGGGCCAGCCCCGGGGAGGGGCCAGTTTCATTGGGGGCGGTTCAGTTGGAGCTCAGTTCGCCTTGAACTTCGCTCCGGTTCGGTCCCTCACTGTTGCTCTCTGGTATTGTTTTTTTTGTATTGCTTTTTTTCTTACTGTTAATATTGTTCTTGTTAACTGCAAAGTTCCCATTATATGTTATTTTCTTTTATATATATATATATATTAAACCTTCCTTAACTCAAAAAGGCACTTTAAAACCTTTTTTTTCTTCTTCCCTGTCTGCGGCCCGCAGCAGAGGGGAGGGAGCGGGGAGAAGCAGCCGGCCGTGTGGCTCGGCTACCCCACAGCTCTTACTAAACCAACACACACACTTGTGGATCTGCTGATTACAGATTCAAAAGGCAACAGGAACAGAAGTCTGCCACCTTCTGCTTCTGTTGTAGTGAGGGAGACTTAAGGAACAGCTTACAGACTGGTGTCTAGATGCTCTATATAATTATATGGGAATTGGAAATAAACTATAATAGAGACAAAACATTCATCAACTAAGGATGCAATAATAATTTCTTACAACTTCTGCATGGTAGTGCATGCCTTTTAAGGCAGCACATGTTGAAAATGAGAAGAGTTTTTGGTCCAGGTATACTTAGAGCCAAAAGTATTTCAGAAGAAAAAATCAATTTGCTTTTCACAGCACAGGTAAAATTTCAATTCTTCTCTCTTTTGTGTAGAAAGACTAAGTTAATAATAATATTTGCCTTTCAAAGGACCCCCCTTCAGTCCTTTGAAAATATAACCAGATTCAGTGCTTTTGGTTACCAGAGGGAATGAGAGGTGTTCAAGGCTGGCTGCCATACTGCTTCCTGCACTTTAGAGTGAGCAAAATCTGATTTGAACCCAAGAGTGAATTGCTGATCTTAAAACTTTTTGTTTTATTTTTGTTACGTATACTGTTATAAGGAGGTGGAGCAATGCAATGCCAGAATAGTGCTTCCTTTAGTTTTGCCTAAACAGGGAAGGTAAACTAAGTTTCTCCCATCTTTGGTCAGTAAGCAACTCAGGAAATGCCAGCACTTTTGCCTTGTATAGAGTTGTGTGTGCTGGTCGTAATTTCTGAGCTAATAACTTTTTTTTTTAAGTTCTTCAACCCACTGGGCATTTAAGGGAGACAGCACTAAAAGGTTAGAAAACAGTTTGTATGGGAGCAAATATAATTCAATCTCTGTTCTTTGCTGCCATGAGTGCAGCTTTGCACCACAAGTAGTGTCAGATTTCTTAAGCATATTGTAGGAACATCCAAACAATCATGCCTTTAGCTTACATTCTAACATCCACAATTGTAAAACCTTCAGACCAATTTCCTCTCAGAAAAAGACAGCATTATACTTTGTAACAAGAAAAGTCTTTAATTTCAAGCATAGCCAGGAGGAAATATCAAACTCCATTTATTTGGAGGAGGAAATAGAATTAGGGAGTAACAATGAGTTATTCATGCATTAACAAGCCAGCATTAATTAAAATGTAAACATCTTTAAGCTTTTGTTTTTACAAACACAGTCTTGTAGCTATGCATGCTGGCAAATATTCATAGACTGGAAAAAATACTGAGATGAAAAGTCACCCTAAACACAGAATTCACACTGGTAGACACTTGGTTTGAGTTATGTCATTCTTCGTAACCATTCTACTGCTGCTGTTATGTTACTCTGTTATGTCCTGATACTGTTCTTCTTGGGGTCAGTTGTGGAAGCAGGAGGGGAGAAATATTTTACAGAGCACTTGTATGCCTTCCAGTGCTGTGGAGATATTGAGGGAGAATAGTGGTCTGCAAGAGGCATTGGACTGAAGTAAAGACCTTCTGTAGCTTCACTTATGTATGTTCAGAAACATTGAAGGGTCATTAAATGTTCATAATTCAGGTAAATTTGTGGATTAAAAACAAGCATTTGACAAGTATGTTCAGCAGCACATGTTGTATCTTTTCAGCAGTGGTCAGCCGAATACTTACATTTCTGTGTAGGCATCCAGTAGGATTAGAAACTGCTGTGTTTTGTAGTCACCATCTTCACATTTTGCCCCTACAGCCTGCCATACGTATCTCCTTTAAATTGTGCTCAAAGCTGTCATACACTGTTCCTGTAGCAGTTAATTTCAACATGTTTCTGCTGTAAGAAGGGAGCACGGAGCCTCCTTGTCTTTAGGTGGTTTCCCCCTCTTGTCCATTACAAAGTGTATTTTAAATACAGTGTGACTTAACAGGCTGAATTCACCATCTTGTAATTGTGAAGACCGGGGATATTAGTAGTGGGAATTGGATGGATGGACCTGTACATATTAAAATAATCCCAGATATTCAACATGCTTAATTAAAATTGCACAGTACCAAGATACAGTGGCAGGCCTGCAGGTAAATCTTCCTGTTCTGAAGTTAAAGTATTTCACTGTTTGCTGTGAAATACAAATAGCCATGAGCAGTTAGCTCTATAAAAACATTCAGGGGAGCTACACTAGTTGCAGATGCCAAATGTTATGTTTAGCAAACTGTTGCCTTGCCAACATACAGCACTTCACTCTGCCCAAGTCTTTATATCCAATTATTTTCACCCACCTTTTAGCATTGTGCTAGCCTGTACACTATTGTTTCTAGAGAGGGGAGAACTACAACTGAGATGTCTCGCTTAAGTTGGCAGGGGAAGACATTGGCAAAGTTGATGTTAGCTGTTAGGTATGTGATAGGCACTAGTCTGTGCTTCCCAACTGGGAAATCTTAGCTAAGTCTGCTCTCTACCAGTATAGAACAGGACTTGCACCATCTTTCTTGTAAGACCATTGGGTTTGTCTTCCTCACATCTGACCCAAATTCTGTGAACCAGGAAAAACTCTTGTCTTTAAAAAGTGGCTCTCAAAACTAATTGATACAGCAGACTGATTATCTATTGAATGTAGCTCTGTTTCTTGAGCAAGTGACCTTAGCTCACTTAAAGACGAAAAACCCACCCAGTCAAGAATGTTGCTCACCAAGTGTGACAACCCATCATTGGTAAAGTGAATGGGAAGCTCAGGTTCACACATGCCTTCAACCTGGCATACCCTCAGCTATACTATGATTACTTAAAGAACAATAACACCCTGACCTTTGTACTTTCTAAAGGTTTCTCAGTTTCAGTTCAAATGGAGGGAGTGGTTATGGAAAGTTGGCATAAGGAACAAGAGTGTTTCATTTTCTGAACTCTATTTAAAAAAAAAAAAGTCCTGCAAGTTTGTTTCAATACCAAGATACTTTTTTACTACTTGAAAGAACTATGCCTGCATTTGGAAGAAAAAAGACCATTATCTGAAATGCCGAATGTGAGGTGGCTGTGCAGAGACCTACCAGTGCAAATACATGTAGGAAGCCTACTCACAGTAAGAAAAGGCTGGATTAAAACAAAGTTAACAAGTACAATACATTGAAGTTACTATCCAGTGCAGATTTAGATTTGATGGAGTGAATGAACCCATTCTGGAAGGCTCTGGCAACACCCACTGTCTTTTAGGTTGCAGCGATTCTCCTCACCTTCAGTGCTGAAAAGCAAAAGGAAATGGAAGTCCAGGTGCCCTGACTTGAGTGTGATTACTTGCTTAGTATGGAGAGGGTTAGGTCACTGTGCTAATTTTAATACAAATCAATAACATTTTAGATAGATCCAAAGATTTTGAACTTGAGAAACAAAAAAATAACCAAACCAGTGGAGTTCTGAGATTTTCAGACCTCCTGTCATTTTACTCTCAAGTCTTGTAATGCATTCATTGTTGCATGGGATTATGGAATAATTGTAGAGATAAGTAACTTCCCTGTAGGAAGACCTTTTGGCAGCCTGGTTTCTGCAGCTATAACTCAAAGATGACATGGCTAAGTGGCCTGTGAAAGCAGGAAAGGCAGCACGGACTCAAAAGGATGGTTTTTAACTCAGCCCTTTCTGCCAGCAGTACACTGCTTGACATAGGTCACTGCTAGCATGTGTGTTAGCATTCCTTGACAGCTAAGATTCAAAACTTAACTGTCCTTTTATTCCTTATGTCTCAAGTCTGTCTATTCTGTTTATACTGGTATGCTAGGATTGGGTACTAGCTTGTTACTATCACAGGTCAAGGTTGCATGAGGCTTTTGAGGTGCCTGGGTCAAGAACACACTGTAGGGTTTGATATTTCTATCAAAGCCCTGTGATCGTACAAGGCCTTAGGGATTTCCACTAATTGCTTGCTACTTTTATAAACTCTACTGGTTGTCATCATAGACCTGTAATTCACAGGTTTGTTCTACATACTGCTTATAATTTTAAGATTTTCTTTAATACAAAGGCTTGATTACTGCACTTTAAAAACAAAAAAAAAGTTAATCCATGTGATGCAATTAACTGGTGGAGTAACTGCTAATGAACTTCTCTCCATTGTTTAGTTACTCTAATCAATTGTACAGCAGTTGTGTGTGAAAACTATACAGGTACGTACAAAACCTGTCCAGCCTGAATATCCTGTCTAAGGAAATTTTTCACGCATGCTATTAAAGCATCTACTGCTACAGTTAAAAATACAGTAGACCTACATTAATTGTATTTGTCATCTTGTGAGCAAAGAGACATTCTGCCAACCCTACTGCGGTACCAGCAATCAGAAGTTAAGGGCTTGCATACGGAATTTGTGTAAATACACAGGAAGTTTTGGAGCAGTGTCATTGAGGACTGGGGTCGGTTATACATGCAGGGAGGTTACCAGCAGGTGCTGACTGCTTTGACAACAGAAAATTTTCTTTTCTAAAGCTCAGCAAGGTAAGACACAGGAAAAGTTCATCGTCAGTGTGTCAGAGTATCTCACCAGTCAATAGACAAAAAATTCTGAAGACTGTAGTAGAAGAAAGCTGATTGGATGTGAATTCCCAACTTACAAGTTCCCCAAAATATTTAAAATTTACATTTCCCTTAATCAAATGGTCTTTCCTCCCTGTAGATTTGCAAGAACTGCTTCCTGATGGAGCATCTATGAAATCAGTAGTCAGCCCTTAAAGGGAAGTGGCCTTCTGGCATCCAACAGTGTCCGGTGGGCCCTGAAGACCTAAGTTGACTCCCTGTATTTGGAAGGCTCAACAGAGTAGACAAAAATATCTGATCCAGTTCCAACGAATGTCCTGTACAGCTATTATTCTTTCACAATATTCTGAACAGTCCTGGTAAAGTGATGACTCTGTACCCATTAAAAACATTGATTTTTTTTTTTTGGTACATTGTTTGAATTTGGTACAAGGAGTTCCAAATCCTGTCTTATGGACTTAAGATTTAAATTTGTCTTTATATTTAGCTTCACAGTTATTTCCTTTGAAATATTTGAAGTCTCCTGAACCAATTTAGTAACCAGAATGGTTATTGCCCTGCTTCACAGAAATGGTTGTAAGGAATGGTTGAAGAAAAGGCATGTTGTCATGCAGAAATCAACATTACCCCTGAAGAGCACATACATAGAATGCAAGCTTAGTTCATCCTCAGCAAGAGTGATTTGACTTCTCTGCCTGCTCTACCTAATTATTTTTAGGATATGAAATTTGTGTGCACTTAAGTATGTGCATATACACACACACACAAACTGAAACATGCTGAGCCTCATACATTGTTTTACCACCTTTATCACTGCTCCCTGTACTTCTGGGACAGTTTCCAAGGCCGTGATATGAATGGGCTCAGTACCTGCCTACAGCTGCATTAGCAGAAGTGAGAGGACCAGTCTAGGTACAAGAGGAAGCAGGAATTCCTGAAGTGGCCAAAGACCCTTGTCAAGTCATTGCAAGCACCTTCCCATGACAAGCGAATAGCAGCAGGAAGGTGCTTATTACCTCAGCCCTCTGTGGGGGAAATAAGCATGGGAAGAACAGGAATATCCAATAATCCTTCATGGTGGCTGTCACTGGCTTTCTTTGATTAGAATTATCTGGCAACACAAGAGAGAAATTTGTCTCATTCCCTTGTATGCTGCTTCAACCCTCTCTGTTCAAGCCTATATACAGCCTTGACAGCAACTGAGCCATTGCTCAAGAGGAAAATGCCATGCTGATCAATGTTATCAGCATAAAATGAAAGTCTGTATGCAAGCCTCAGATCCTGCCTGACTTTAAAGACAAATATAGGACCACTGTGTCAAGCATCTTGTGTTCCTGGCTGGAAGACTGCATGGAATAATAAGATTCCCAATTCTGTGATTAACTTCAGAACTTGAGGACGAACATGCATGATACGCTAGGATTTCTCATTTCTCAAAAAGACAGTGCTGGCTATGGTACACTTGACCATCCAGCATGTTTACTAATCTTAGTCTGACCCCTAGTGAGCTGTCATAGAATAATCAGGTTTATCTAATTGGATTCTGCACCTTCCTGACAGGCAGCTACCACAAAAGAAGTCATTCATCCACGCTCCTGTCCCCTCCCAGGCCCTCCCCTTAAAAAAATCATGGTTGCCTTTATCAGTAGCATAACATAGGAAAGAGATGAGTCAGCTCTTTTGAAGCTTTTGAAGCTTCTTTTGAAGGCGGGCATGTGGAAGAGAACACGTGACCCAGTATCAAATTCACTTAACCTACTTCTGCATATAAGGTGGGTTTTCCCACCTTCTCCTCCTCTATGAAGAGACTTTTATATCTGAAGGACATGAAATGGAAGTTTAAATTAATAAACATTTTGACAAAAAAGGTGTAATTTAAAGCAGTTAACAAATATTAAAGAACCTAAATAACTTGCACAGTTTTTTAAGCCTTTGGAAGCTTCTAGGTTTTTGTCAGTTTTAACCTCAGCATTTTGTTCATACTGGATATTTCTTGCTCAGTGTGTTTATGCCAAGTAGTTACAGGCCAAAATACAGTCACTATGGGCTTGCTTTGGCAGTAACACAAGCACAGGAAGATTTTAATGGATTTATTTCCATGCATAAAGATCCATTTATTAAGCAAACTAACAAATTTTAAAAAGTAATTTGCCCAGCCTCTGAAATGTACCCATGAGAGTTCAAGCGCACTTTTATTTTTTTTTAACAGCAGTGTTCTTCTGTAGCTGAGAGGACTATCTGAGTAATAGTCCTGTCTGTCTGTGGTTTTGCTGTACTTCTGTCACCTATTCCCATCTTTCTGCTCCTTACAGGCATTTTGAAATTTGTGGAAATCGTGGTTAATCTCTTGGTGCTGATCTGCGTGGGCGCTGCCCAAGCTTCTGTTGCAGGCTTCACATCCCTTGGTGGCTTTGGCACTGGATACTTTAGCCTGAATTTGGCCTATAGCCCCTTCGAAGGCACAGAGCTACAGGAGTTGAGGGAGCTAGACATGCAGTTCACCCAGATGAGAGCCCCTTGTGTGTATGGTGGAGTAGCCTTCAGCTTAACAGCAGCAGTACTTACCCTTGTCTTCCTTATTGTGGGGGCAAAACCCATCCAGCAGCTCAGGATAAGGCTGCTGGCAGGTGAATGTGCCTTCAACCTGCTGGCCAGCATGGTGTACATTGCAGCAGTCGGCCTCTACCTGCATTTTGTCAGTCAGGTGAACTCCACAGAAGTTTGCAAGAGGCGTGAGAGGCTGTATGCACGTCGTGGTTATACCTCCATGAACTGTGTGGTCCAGGGTGGCGATGTGGCCGTCAGCCTTTTTAGTGTTACTGCTGCATGCTTGTACTTTGCCAGCTTTGTGGTCTGCATCCTTGCTATCCGAACTGTCCAGGCCTTCCAGAGGCATGCAACTAAGACTCAGCACAGTCCCAAAAGCAGCATCAGAGAGAGAAGTGTCAGAAGCCACCATGCTGTCCACAAGACCTCTGAAAGCTCCCACAACGTGCAGGCTCTTGCCACATTAGTGTGAAGTAATCTCTGGTACTGTGCCAGAGAGCTGGAGCTTCAGACACTGGGCAGTACATGCTAAACAGGCGACCAGTCCACAACATATTGTCCTACAAGGTGAAGTGTGTATTGAATCACATCATACTGCTATAACATGATGTAATAAAATTGATGTTGAGCAGGTGTTTTAACAAGGTGTTTTGCATCAGTCTCTCAAACTGGACTCCTGCGTTTAAAATGTGTTTGATTGTAATATCTTCATCCTGCACGGAGCAGATCCAAACAGCAAGGGGCTGTTAAGAGGTTGCAACCGAAGTGCTGCCAAACTTGTGCTAACAACCACTTCCTTTCCTTTTCTATGACATAAGGAATTGAATACACAGTTAGGATGGGCAGCCTTCAACATATCCTGTGCTTGTCCATGCATCCCATTGCCTGATGCTACACCACTCACAAAGCAAAGACCACTCAAGTGCTTTTCTGAATCACAGCCAAAGCTACACATGTGACCTGTTTTGCACATCCTGAACATGTGTTCGCTGAGGAATGCTGCTCAGAGGAACTAGCTGCAATTTCAAAGGCAGCGTTTGGGTCCTCTTCCAGTTCCCTGCCACATTTTCCCGTCTCACTGAACACAGATCAGAACCTGGGAGGCAGCATATTGGTCAACCATGAGCTTAGTAAAAATACTGCTTTCTTCTGTAACCACCTAAACAAGGTTTGGCTTGCTGACTTCACAGCCAGTGGTGAGCAGAGCTTGAGTTGGGAACACAACTGGCTGCCCTGGAGTTTTCCATGGGAATGCTGTAACAATGACAGCATTGAAGCAGATGACATAGATCACTGTTGTTCACAGATGAGGGAGCGAGAAAAAAAGACTGCTTTTGAAGTGCATAAGATTTGTCAGCTTGAGAGGATGGAAAAGCAATTTTGATTCTAGCTATGCTCACTCTTTTCAGTCTGGCTCAGAGTCATTGCCCAGATGAGGCTTTTCTGAACTGCAGTAGAGCTTATTTATTGCATACTTCATATATATATATATATATATACACACACACACACATAGATCTCAAAGGAATATGTTAGAGGTAATGTAAGCCAAACAAGAAAATGTTATGATTCTGATTAGAAGTGATTACATGAGCCTTTAAAGTAAGTATTTATCATTTATATAACACCTTAAAGAACTCTTTAAAACTCTGAACATCAACAAGCTTCATAGCATTATTATGCTTTTGAAAAGACAGGAGTGAAGTTTTCCCAAGCTTGCTATGACTCACAATAGAGATAGAGTCATGAAATTAAGGCTTCTATTTCTAGCTCTTTGCTCAAACGCAGACGTTGACTGGTATACTCTAATTGGCTGGAAAGTCTGTTACAGGGATGTCTGGCAAGCAGCAGCTAACCACTTGTTGGGTATTCCTGCCTGCACACTTGTTCCTGCACTGCCTATACATTTTGCACATTTTGAATGCAGGCTGAGTTACATGATGACACACTGTTACTAACTTATACAAAAACCAAAAAGCAGCACCTTGAAGTGACACATTCAAAAGATTAGAAAAGGCTGCAGATTAGAATGTATAACTGAGTGTGGTGGTTCAGTCCCTGCCAGGAGCCCAGCCACGTGGCCGCTGCCGCTGTCCCCCCAGCACCAATCCAGGGAAGGGGGACAGGGAAACACAGAGCCGGGATTGAGATAAGGAGAATTTAATACAATGACACAGAGGAAACAATCGCAGTAACAACAGCAACAACAACAGTGAGAAAAACAGTGTACAGAATGAGCGGTACCATGCGGACGAACAGACAGAGCTGAGCAGAGCTGAGCGGACCAGCAGCACCCCTGTGAGTCATGCCCAGCAGCCATTTAGC
>VZZY01019505.1:28823-54181 GCA_013400335.1 Eurystomus gularis | reverse complement strand
GCACCCTTTTAGCTCCCAGCACAAAACCCGCACCATGAGGGCTGCTATGGAGAAAATCAGCTCAGCCAGACCCACTACAGGCAGTCTACAACAGAATCCCACCATGACATCTGCCTTGTTGGCCATCCCCAATTCTTGCCCAAAGACACTCAGCCCCATCATCACCATCATTATACTCAAGACAACCAAAGCACCCCATAACACACTGCTGGTTCATATTCAGTTCATCACTGCTCTCCTGAAAAGTCAATAATGGCTAATAATCTGAGAGCAGTAGCAGGATAGGAACATCATCTTGAGTGCCGTAACACACCATACAGGAGAACTAGGTGATCAGGTCCAGTCAGCACGGGTTCATGAAAGGCAGGTCTTACTTACTTGACAAACCTGATCTCCTTCTGTGACAAGATGACCGACCTAGTGACTGAGGGAAAGACTATGGATGTCGTCTACCAACTTTAGTTGGTACAGCATCTGACACCATTTCCCACACTATTCTCCTGGAGAAACTGGCTGCTCATGGCTTGGATGGGTGTACACTTCACTGGATAAAAAGTTGGCTGGATGGCTGGGGCCATCCAGGTGGTGAATGGAGTCAAATCCAGTTGGCAGCCTGTCACAAGTGGTGTTCTCCAGGGCTCAGTGCTGGGGATACTAAACTCCTGTTTAGTATCTCTATCAACAATCTTGATGAGGAGATAAGAGTGCACCTTCAGTAAGTTTGCAGATGATACCAAGTTGGGTAGGAGTGTTGGTCTGCTTGAGGGTAGGGAGGCTCTTCAGAGGGATCTGGACCAGCTGGATCGATGTGCTGAGGTCAACTGCATGAGCTTCAACAAGGCCAAGTGCTGAGTTCTGCACTTGGGCCACTATAGCCCCATGCAATGCTACAGGCTGGGGGAAGAGCCAATCAGCAGTGTGCCCAGGTGGCCAAGAAGGCCAATGGCATCCTCGCTTGTATCAGAAATAGTGTCACCAGCACAACTAGGGAAGTGGTCATCCCCCTGTACTTAGCACTGGTGAGGCCACACCTTGTGCCGTTTTCAGTTTTGGGCACTTCAATACAAGAAATACATTGATGTGCCAGAGCAGGTCCAGAGAAGGGCAACAAAGCTGGTGAAGGGCCTGGAGAACAAGTCTTATGAGGAGCAGCTGAAGGAATTGCAGCTGTTTAGTCTGAAAGGGAGGCTTTCTGAAGAGAACAAGTCACTCTCTACAACTATCTGAAAGGAGGTTATAGACAGGTGGGTGCTGGTCTCTTTGGCCAAGTAACAAGCAATAGGACAAGAGGAAAAGGCCTCAAGTTGCACCAGGTGAGGTTCAGGTTGGACATTAGAAAAAAAGTTTTCACTGAAAGGGTTGTAAAGCACTGCTGCCTAGCAAAGTTGTTGAATCACCATCCCTGGATGTGTTTAAAAGCTATGTAGATGTGGTGCTTAGGGGCATGGTTTAGCAGTGGACTCGGTAGAGTACGGTTATGGTTGGACTCAATGATTTTAAAGGTCTTTTCCAACCTAAATGATTCCATGATTTTGTGATTCAAACAAAACTGTACGTTAACTACAGCTACAGATATAAACAATAAGCTATATAACAATAAAAAGGCAAGTTACATCTATACCCTTCACAACTCAGTCTCTGGAGATTATATTAGTTTAACAAGCACACTTTAGAAAAGACCACGTCAAAGAAAAAAACCCAACAACTTCTATTACTAGTAATACAATCTAGGCCACAAAAAAGAACACAGTGACCAGAGACAGAGGCTAGACAAACTGAAAGACAAAAAAAATCCCACTTTTTAAACAGAAGTCAGACAACTGAATAAGTTTCCATTTGAAAAAAATTATGAAAAGATCATAATTTTTCCAGCAGTCTGGAAATACTGTATAAACACGGCCTCTATCCCCCACCCCCAAAAGGGAAATTCTTCCCTAATACTATAGCACAAGTCAAAACGCTTTTCTATTACAGGTGAGTAGCCATGACAGAAGTCCAAAATGAAGGTTATGGAAGAACTATACTAAAAATACTTTGTAGAAACCGAAACAGTAATTTGTAAAGCTATATGCCTTTTAGTGTCACATGCAACTCACAGTATGCAAAAAAATCTATGGGAAGTTGAGCACAAGTCAAGCAGGGTATCAACTCTGAGAAGCTTCTCTGACTGTGAAATCTCCTGTCAGAGCTCTAGCTACACTTCTGCAACAAACACTCCATCACAACCAACCACAGGTCAAACAGATACTTGATATAGGCAACTGAACAAGAACTTAACACCACTTAAGAATCTGTGCATCATTATGCAAATCTGTGCATAACGCAAACCCTAGCAAAGCCCATAGACTTCTTTTTCAAGTACTGATTGAAAGATAAACTTCACTTTCAATAAACCAGAAGATTTATGTATACATAAAACCAATAGTTTTCTATATTTATTCTATTTTCCATACTTAATATAGCCATAAGAATTATTTTTAAGTATTTTTTTTAAGTAATAAAAATTCCATGAGAATTACTTTACAGATAGGCAAGTTACTGCTACCACCAAGTACTAAGATTCTCAGAATTGACAGGATTTTGTTACTCCCAGGAACAAAACAGTAAGATTTTCACATTTATCAGAGATTTGTACTGCTAATATAGAACAAAGCACTTCTGCTAACAAATTGTTTCCAGATTCCAGAATCCAACGCATTAAATTTATAAATTGACCTGCAGCAACATGCCTTTATCTACTACCTTTAAACAATTTTTTTAAAAGGCGATGAATAGACACACTCTCATTTTCAAAATTCCCCTGAAGAAAAAATGATAACATGTACAGAAAATGTCATTAGTAACACAATTTTTAATTAATACTAGATGTTTAAGTGTATTTTCAAGCAACTAATAGTGACTACTTTCAGGTCAAGAAATACTTCAACAGTATTTAAAACCAACCTCTTCTAAGCACTCTTTTTACCCTTTCTGACACCATAGTACAGTCATGACCAAAATCTTGAATGCTTTAGACTGCACATAAAAAAAGAGAAAGCTAACTACAGAAAAAAAAAAAAACAACTATGTGAATATGGTTCTATATTCAAGTACTAAAATGACAGAATAAAAAAAAAGCTGTCCATGGAAACTTAGGGATGCTTTTTTCAATTGCAGTTTTCTCACGTGATAATCAGAGTTTATAAAATTTAACACTGCAACCATACAGGTCAGTTTATCTGGGACTTGCAAGTACAGTATTTCAGAAGGAAGGATCCAACACTTTTAATTTTGAAAGGGTCCAGAGATGTGATTTATTAAGTTTCAAGTTTGTTTAGGGACACGCAAGTAAGCTCTTCTATGTTCCTTTCAAGCCTTGATACTCAAGCTTGGGGAAAACTAAAGCCACTGACTTCATATACCAAGAAACAAAGTATGTCCCAACATTTCCAATACAGTTGGTCACATGAGGCAGCAAAACTTCATAAAACAGTGATATTCAACTTTTAGAACACTGGGTATTTGCACCAAGCTTATATACTGCTATCATAGGAATGAAAAATACCAAAATGCTAAGAAACAGCTGAAAAACAACTCTTCCAGTAACTTTTCCAGCTACATCGATATGAAAGAGTAAGTCAGCTCTTCCCCAAAACTTTTCCAAAGTGGATGCAGTAGACTGAGGTATGTCCTCCAAAGGCATGATTTTCTTTTGAATTTAGAAGAGGGGAGAAAACAAATCTTAGCCCAGGAGGAAAGACAGCCAGAGCTGTCTGGACCATTGCCACTACCATGGAATCTTGTCCAAGTCTCTCCTGCCTCCAAGGGAGCAAGGCTGAGCTTGGGCTGATTAACTTAATCTCTGCGGGAGATGAGGGTGAGCAACATTCTTGTCACACCATAAAAGCCTGCCATGAAATGAATCAGAGCACACTAACATTACATTTTCTGTTCCTTCATCCTAAAGACCTTTTGAGTAGCTGTCATTTAGTTTCTCATTAAGCAGAGAGCAAAAGTGATGAAAATGTGTTTTCTACAAAAATAACACAAAAGCTAGCAGAAGGGTGTTTCACGTGCATTCAACTTCTATAGGATTTTTTTACCCCAGCATTTGTTTTATTAAAGCATTTTTCCAGCATACAAAAAAACAAGAAAAAGTCATTTTAAAGTACTACTTTCTTGGAAAACTACATGAACTAAGGGACTAGTGATGCCTACTGTGTGTGTGTATATATGTGTAAGCAGTGGTTCCACAGCCATGTCTAGTCAGGTCACCATAGTATCTTCTGCTTCCCTGTCATATAAACTCTGTTTGTAAAACACCTAGTAAAGTATGTTCCCAATTTCTACAAAGTATCAACAAGTGATATTCCAGAATATAGTTACAGAGCAGTAGTATTATCTGAAGAATTCAGAGTTACACTTTTGTCGGACATCCTGAACCTCACTTTCTCTAAGTCCCTGCTGGGTCACAGAGCCAATTTCTGAAGAACTACATAAGTACAGGCACGTAGACAGTCATTTTGGAAACAGCGGCTTTGGAAATACTACAGTCATTTTATAACTGAACGCACTTGCCTAGCCTCAGAGACCTGAGAGAAAATTAAGAAAACAGTTATATCTTTTGTGGTATTCAAACAAAACACACTGGCATTGAAGTAAACTCTGTTATTAAAGTTAACTAGATTCTGGATTACAGATAAGCAATTTGATTTAGAAGAGGGAAAAAAAGAAAAAACAAAACATTGGCATTAAGAAAAGTCTAACAGTAGGAAATGTGTGTGCATATACATTCTGCATACATCCACTTACAACCAACAACCAACCAACACTTAAAAATAATTTCAAAAATCTGACCTATCACTTTCATTTTGATTCACATCTTTAAAATTGTTTGCTTGGCAAGAGAAACAAGAAGGACTAAAAACTACAACAGACACACACACTCTTTTTGCACTTCACAAATTACAAGTAGTTCATGACGCAAAGCTATATGCTCAAGACAAAGTCTTCAGAGAAGACAAGCAATGCCGCATCTCACCTATTAGCATGTAAAACACTCAAAAAATCCCTAACTTTCTTTGGTCAAGATAACACATTGGATGACTTGGAGCAAATAAAAAAAGAACTGGGTTTCCTCTCTTTTTTGAATCACTGTAGATCAACTTTAAGATAATATCACATTCAAATGTTTAGAGCTTTCTTGCTTGCTTCTTCCAATTTGGATTTAAGGGACAAACACGCCCTTTTCTTAATAATTTTGTTCCTTTCTCTACCTATTTAACTATGACAAATCTCAACTCTCACATAATCTTATCTCATTGAAAAACCTCTTAATCCATCTATTCTCTGGAAGTTGATAGTTCAGTTTAACAGATTCATTTCAAAGCCAGTTTTTATAAATGAGAATGCAAGCTGAATGATAACTGTGTCACTTATTATATCATTGACTATATCTCTTTTTTGTACGTATTGCCATAAGGAAATAAGAACACAGCAGAAGATAACACTGAGTCAAACCAACCCATCTATGAATAGGCAAGTTACTTCTGAAAACCAATATGAAAGTTTATGGCTGTCCAGAAGACAAGAGCAAAAAAATTCAGAAGAGCTGAGTGGAGTAGTTCTAATTTCTCACATGCTGTTTCTACACAAAAGTTAACCTTAACAACTGAGTATCTTCTGAAGATCCCACAACCTGACTGACTCTCGTCCAAACACTGTTCAATATCATGAGCATGTCAAAAACATATTTTGATTTTTAATGATCAAAATGCAAAAGCCATTCATAAGTATGGCAGAGCAGAGCCAGCAGCAAGATCTTAAGAATGGAAAAGCCAACAAGAAGATATTATTGCTTACATATCCCATCCTTGGAATGAATTTGCTGCTTTCTGTAAAAAGGAAAACGCATACCTTTAAGTGTCTTAAAAGATAAATGTGGCTTACATCTTCATTTCTGTTAAGAGTCAACTATCAACACACTGTATTCTGAAATACAAACAAAAAGCTGATGGTAAAAGTATGACTAAAAGATACCCTAATTTAACCTCTTTTCCTTGCCATACCACAGTAAGATTTGGCACAGGACATGTTGGAGCAGCTACTTACATCAAAAGCGAATAGAGGATGTCAATAGCCTTACAGAACCGCAACTGAGAAAAGAGCAAAAAGCACTAACTGGAATTTTATTTGCTCTTTCAACTGAGTTTTTCTGACTCCTTTTTATTTCATCTAATACATCTCCTGCTATCAATCATAGTTTCTGTGCCCCTCCCCCCCAAGAAAAACCTCAAAACACAAAAGGAAGGTAAATTTTAAAAGGCATATTTCCAAGTACTGCAGCTACTGCATGCAGTACAAGAGCAGCAGCTGTACTAGATGCTGATTTACAAATCAGAGACAAGATGTTTTTGCAGCAAGCCTGTGGCCTCACTCTTCAAGGACACTGACCTGGGAATTGTTGCTATAGATCCCCCCTAACACCTGTCTAATTGTGACGTGAAATTCTAAAATGAATCTCTGGCACTTCTAGTTTTTATTACAGAATAATACGTTGACAAAAAAAAATACACTTGAAATTAGAGCATAGTCTGGGATTTATTTTTTTTTTTAGTTCTTAGGGCTCCATCAGAAAAACAGAAGATTCAACGAACTACTTCAGTTATATTTTGAAAGCATAATGATATGCATACTTAAGTAATGATTTTATGCCCAAATAAACTGCATATCTGCATGCAGTAGAACTTAACTGCTGCTTGGCTACATTTCACTATATATAGTAACAATCCTTCATAACCCCAACTATCCGTATTACTGCCATATTCATGAAAAACAATTACATCCCATTTACTACCATTATTCTATGCCAATTCTTAATTTGGAGACTTATATACCAGTCGAGCAACTTCTCACCTGAAGCCATCATGAGACAAAACCTTCTGAGTATGTAAGAACCCCTGCTAGCTCTTGATTATTTTGCAAGTCTTTCTGAGCTTGGTAGAGATCTTTTCCCAAGCAAAACTGATATTTTAAAATTCTTGTTTCAAATCTTGAAAATTTTTTTCTCCTCTTTCCAGATAGAGTTCACCTTTATTTAAGAGGTATTAAATGTCACAAAGAAATAAATTAACTCTACAGGAACTGCTTTTCCTATTGCTCTTCTTTTTTAAATTCAGATACAACCGCAACTTATATTTGACATTTAGGATGAAATATATTTAAGAAAATATCTAACAGCAGTTTATCTTTTTTTCCACTTAGAAACTAGATTTGTTGTGTACTCATTCTATAGTTGAGTTTCCTCTGTTTCTTCATGCCATTAGATTTAAAGATTTTTCTCCTGAAGTTTGTTTCTTTTTTTCTATTCTGACCAGATCTGATGTTACAAGACAAATGACATGAACATTGTGCTGCTCAGCATGCATATCATATCCTGCATAATGCCACCTCAGAAAATGGGACCTTGATAGCAACAGCTCAGAGAACAATTTGTACACATAGTGTATGTAATTACTGTGTGCTTAACTAGTACTGCTGCAGATTGTTGCAGATTCAGGAATTTCACTGACGCTTTGAAACCAAAGCTAGAAAAAGACAAAGAGACGACCAACCAGTTTTCACAGTTGAGGTATTTTCTCAAAAGCTTGAGAATCACAAGATTCACAAGACCTGTGGAACAGCTCAGATTGGAAAGGACCTCAAAAGGTCACCTGGTCCAATCTTTCATCGGAAAAGGAGCCTAGATTATATTATCTAGAACCCTGTCCAGTCACATCTTGAAAACTTGCAACAAATAGGGACTCTACCACATCCCTGGGGAGGTTGTTACAGCAATTGATTGTTAACACTATAAAAAAATTGGTTTCTTATATAGACAGAAAACCTCTCCAAGTGCAACTTGTACTCATTGCCCCTGGTCTTCTCCTTATGAAGAAAGATCCTCTCTCCTCCTTGCAGATGCTCTTTAAGTACTGGGATACTGTAACGAGGTCCCACTGAGACTTCTCTTCTCCAGGGAGACTCCTTCAGTCTTCCCTTACAAGGCAGGTTCTCCAGCCCTTGCATCAACTTTGAGAACCTCCTTTAGACCCTCTCTAGTCTGTGTCTTTCTTGAACTGTGGGAATTGGGACACAGCACTCCAGGTGTGGCCTGACCAGCACTGAGTGGGATGACCACATCTCTGTCTCTGTTAGTAACGCCCCTGGGGATGTAGCCCAGGATCTGATTTGCCTTTGCTGCTGCAGCAGTGACCTGCTGATTCATGTTCAGCTTGTTGTCCACCAGAACCCCCAGGTTAGCAAGGCTGCTGTCCAGCCACACAGATGCAAGCCTGTGCTGGATTCTTTGGTTATGTCATCCCAAGAGCAAGACTTTGCACTTGTCCGTTAACTTCAGACTGTTCTTACTGGCCCACTGCTCCACTGCCTGTCCAGGACTCTCTGCAATATGGCTCTCCCTTTGAAGTGCTGGGGCCTGAGCTGTGGGCCCCACGTTGAAGCTGACCTGTGAATGAGTCACAACCTAGCAGAATGTTTTGTTTTTCTTATGGGCTTCATGTTCCAAAGGCAGAACCTGGCCCACCTGTGTCTTTGTGGCTCTGCCCTCACCCACGTGGTCATGGTTGGGGTGGTGGGCAAGGCCAGGATTATATTAACCAGGAGCCAATTAGTCAGAGGAGCTTCCTGTTGGGTGTGGCTTCTGTTGGGGCTGGTTGCATCTTGCTGAGCATTCTTGGTGGTGTCCTGCCATGTGAAGGGCCACTGATGGAGTCATCTCTGTCTGTTGTGTCCAGCAGGCAATACTGGCAGTGGGCAGCAGACGAACTGGGCCCACAGGAGCCTATGGCAGGACTGTCTGAAAGAAGACTTCTGAGGGGATGTTGCTGAGTTCAGTGTTGGCCTGTGTGATCAGGCAACTGATGGCAGCATAAAATGATGATGGCTGAACCAGCACAACAAAATTAGCGTGGCCGGCAGCTCGGTCTGAAGGATGATTCTTATGAAACTGGACAAAATGAGACTGGGAATCCCCTCAAGGAGATCCTGTGTGCTGCCATGGAGGTTGTGAGAAAATGAAAGTGAGGAGAAAGAGACAAGGTGGGACCAGCTTGAGCAGAAAGCATTTGAGAGTAAGAAAGCGCCAGTGAGGAGCGATAAAAAGTGATGCAAGTGATTATAGTAAAGAGCATTTTTTAGTAGAAAGTGAGCAGCAACCTTGGACTTTGAGAAAGTAATTTAGTGAGTATAAAGAGACAAAATGCAGAAAGAAATGAGCAGAAAAGGTTAGAAAGTGTTTGTATGTAGAAGATGAATGTGTGAAGAACCCCAATTTCCATGTAATAAAAGACTGTGAATTGAATGTGCTTGTGTGAAGAAGACAGTTATGGAAATACGATGGCTGAAAGTGCCTTTGTGAAGAACTGCCCAAAAGGTTTTCTGGACCCTGGCCTAAATAGTGGGGCAATGCCTGTAACCTGAGTCTGTATGATGGCAGCGTTCCAGAGCTTCGATAATGGTAGGGTAACTATTGCCCAAAAGGTTCTCCAAACCCTGGCCTGAATGGTGGGGCAATACCTGTAACTTTGGTCTGGATGGTGGTAGTTCTCTGGGTCTCTGGTCTGGATGATGGTGGCTTTCCAGACTCTGAGACTAGGAGTTGGTAGGGTATTAGTGCCCATGAAGTTTTCCAAATCCTTGGCCTGGAGGACGTTAATTATCACCTGAAAGGTAGAACAATTAATGATGCGTGTGTGA
Organism: Eurystomus gularis; assembly: GCA_013400335.1. Lineage (NCBI taxonomy): Eukaryota > Metazoa > Chordata > Aves > Coraciiformes > Coraciidae > Eurystomus > Eurystomus gularis. The sequence continues at coordinate 44,446 of VZZY01019505.1, read as the reverse complement.
GGAATTGCCCAAAAAGCAGTCTGAATTATAGTCGTTCTCTGGACCCTGGCCTGAATGGCAATAGGACAATTATTGCCAGTAAAGTTCTCCAAAATCCTGGGCCTGGATGATGGCAGTTCTCTGGACCCCTGTTTTTGGTGGGGTAATTATGCCTGAAAAATTCTCCAAATGCCTGGTTTGGCTGAAGATACTGCAGGGCAATTAATGAGACATTGCCCCAGCTGATCTCCAGATCCCAGGCCTGAAGGCCTGGTCTCATCCAAACCTTTGGCTTGGATGCTGGTACAGCAATCAACGATGTATGAAAACACTTGTTTGAAGAAGATCATACAGATGGTAACTACAAAAAGCGCCTGTGTGAAAAAGACTGTGACAATGGAAGGTATTATAACCATGAAGGAGCTGGGGACACTGATGGGCAGAGCTAACTTTGGCAAAAAGGAGACTAGAAAATGGATTAAGTGGACTTTAATAACGATGCTCTGCTGGATGGTAAAGAGATAAAGAGAAGATGAAGAAACTTTGGCAAACCCTGGCAAAGAGATAAAGTGGACTTTGATAATGATGCAGATGTCCTGCTGGATGGTAAAGAGATAAAGTGGATGCTCTGCTGGGAAAGGCAGAAGTGCTTACCAGCCTGATAGAGAAACAAGTGTGCAGACAGTGAAAAGTTGTGGTTGCCCTTCTACAGAACCTTTGCCAGGTGGATGGACTTTGTTAAACAGACCTCTGAGGAGAAGCCCAAAGACAGTGAATTAACTGGAGTAAAGAAAGAACGAACTAAATGTGAAGATATGATGCATGTAAATATGACGTATGGAGGCTGTGATTCATCCATAGGTCAAGGGGCCAAACGAAGTGCTGGGGCCTGAGCTGTGGGTCCCAAGTTGGAGTTGACCTGTAGATGAGTCACAACCTGGCAGAATGTTTTGGTTTTCCTATTGGCTTCATGTTCCAGAGGTAGAACCTGGCCCATCTCCATCTCTATGGCTCTGCCCTCACCCAGGTGGATGTGATTGCAGTTTGGTTATAAAATGATGGCTGAACTGGCACAACACCCTTCTGAAGTGGCCATCTCACCATCCAGTTTAGTGTCACCAGCAATCTTGGTGAAGGTCCCATCATCCACATCATTTATGAAGATGTTGGACAGCATGAAGCCCAGTACCCATCCCTGGAAGACCCCATTTGTGACAGGCTGCCAGCATGAGTAAAAACCATTGACCACCAAGAGATCCTTTGAGATATTTTAAAAATAGTATATTTGAGGTCTCACCAAAATTAATTCAACTACAAATTAGCAAACTTTATGCAGACAATTCCTTGTGTCATTTTGGTCTTGTCACAAAGGATATTGAAATATACTCATAGTTCCTTCTAAGAATCTTGAGTAGGAAACTAACTTCACAATATTGAAAACAAAAATTCCTATCAATTATTCTAAAGCTTAGAGTACTTCAATTGCATTTGTAGGGTTTAAAGGAAAATGTCAGGACTTCATATTTATATACATACACACATATGATGAAAAGAGCACCACAAATGTACTGAACACTAATCTTTTCTTTTCAGCCAATTCATTTACTTGATGATGATATCAAGTGATTAATGAAACTTTTCACAGAACGGCTTTCTTGGAAATGTGGGAAGCACACCTCCAGAAGCAAAAAGCAAGCAATAGCCGCATGTGAATTTAAGGTAGAAAAACACTACCTACTCAATATGTAAGGCTTAGAAGAAGGAGAATTATTTCAGAGAACTAATGAACTTTACTACAATCCTCAAACTATTTAGGTCAAGGGAACATTTTTGTGATCTTTCCCCCTTTTCTCCAGTGATTATACTACTGGAAACTATGGCAAATAAGAACAGCCTCCTGTTATACTAACGAACATTATCAGCTGAGGATTGGACACTGTAGTTTAAGAGTTTAAATGCACTTTAAAATGCGTACATCTTCATTTTAACAGCTTTGTATACATGCACAATAGAGGTCTGTCAGGCAGTACTGACTTTTTTCCATAAAAAGCATCAAATCTCATTAAGCTCTTAATTTGTCTCCAATTTTCCCCTAGAAAATGCAATAAATCCCTACCACAGTCCATGCAAAGTTAAGAGACTGATTGATTAGCATTGTGAACGTTCAAGTTTCCATGTTCCTAAAAAAGTTAAGGCATTGTAAACGATTTACTTATTTTTACTTATACTAAAAGCAAAGCAATTTTTAGGCCCATGTATTAATATACATTAATGCACAGATAAACTAGTTTTCTTTACTTAAAAACAGTATCTTGCAGTCACAAGTCTATGTTCACATGAATTAGTTTCCCCTAATTATCTGTGAGAACTTCTGTAACTAAAGAAAATACAACTAACTCAAAATACTTCAGAATCTGAAAGCAATAGCTTATATTAAAACAGCGCAATTTAACATTGCACCTTCATTGCTTTGTTATAAACAGACTCACACCTCCCTTTAGACTTAAAAAGTCTTCTTGGGGAGTTTTTTTCCATCATTGATATTTGCCATATGTGCTTGAAGCTTGATGTCTGATTTTCAAATACAACATGGTACTACCAGTGAAATCTCCCTGTCTCTTAAAAAGAGTACAAACTGTAGCTTGCCTCCACAGCATCAAACCCAAAAATCAGGATGCTAGAGGGGGGACGTTCTTCCTTATTTTACATGCAGGAATAGAAATTCAAAAGAGTCTCACAAAAAGCCTGAAGAAATCAAGAAGCCCTTACTTAAGTCACCATAGGTCAAAGAAAATTCCAACCCTCAAATCATCTTTAATTGTAACCTCTGCCCATTTTTCAAATGTTGCACTTGTATCTATATCTTATAGACAGGTAAGACTTTAAAAAACTTCTGGTTTTGTTCTCGTACCCTACCAGCACTCTGTAAGTAAAAATTGTTTTTATGTTCTGCGGTTAGAACTAGTCAAAAGTACAAAAAGACAATATCACAGACTGATACTGCACTGATGCCTCTCTATTTGTTGATGTTTCATTTAATAAGTAGGAGGAGAAAAAGAATAATACGACACGCCAACTTTGATTTCAACTTCTCTGTCTTTTCAGGTGAGATCTGATCGGTACTTAAGAGAAAGTATTTAAATGAAATTGACTTTCCACAGTCTCAAAGCCAAACGGACAAATAGTATTTTATTTAAAACCATTAGGAATGAAGTAATTTATGCAAAGCAAATATCCACTGCACAAACTTAAGAATTCACTTGAGAGCTTATGAATAGACAGGATTGGTTTTACTGACAAAAATACTACTTTTGTCAGCTGCCCAATTAGTTACTCCTCTTCCCATTAGAATGTGATTACTCCTTCACTACTTCTACAGTAGAAATTAAAGAGAAATTAACTGATCTGAACAATGAAGAACATGAGATCTTGATAACAGGCATCACACTTCCATATAAAATAAACTGATTCTTGTGTTTTGCAGAGCTGAGAACATAAGCATCTTGCCCAACTTAAGCATGAGGTCTTTTTGTTAACATTGTTTCCACCTTCTTCTAGATGAAGAAAGGAAGCTTAACCAATAAAACAGCTTATTTCTATAGCTCTAGGATGAATAAACTGTGCTTCATTATGACTACAAACCATTTGTTTATCATGATGCAATTCCGAAGCAAGCAAGATCTACAGAAGATCATCTAATCTTAGCTACTTGCAACTCAAAGCTGCAAGTTACAATATATTTTGTGAAAACATCAGATTATTTCTGAAAGTAATTCTTCAAAAACTCATAGCCATATTCTCTTTTAGTCCATTTTTGCTAACTCATCACTTCATAAGACAATTTTTTAACTGAATGTAAAGACTTGACTGATAACTCCTCTTGCAGAAGAAATCTCACCATTTCATCAGTTGTTCCTAAAATAAACCTTTGTTGGACACTTATTTCTTCAGACAAATGTGAGTTAATGCAATACCACTGGAATGTAAATTTGCTGATGTTGAAACACACAAGAAAGAAGATAAAATATGTTCTGTTTTGGTACAGTTAGTCAACCTCTCACAAGACAACCTGATTTGAAGGAAAAATCTTCAGCTGCCTAACGTGGTTGAATCTCAAATTGAAAAAAAAAATAAATCTCTACCCAGAACATCAGAAATTTGGGAAGAAACTTCAGAACCTGCAAATACATAGTTTTAATGAATCTTTTATTCCTGAGCTTATGAGTTTGTCAAACTGCACTGAAAAAGGATGTATTAAAAATTCCTTTTTTCTTTCCCCTAGAATTTGTGGTTTTCAGACTCTTCCTTCCTACGAACTTAACGAGAGCTATAATAGAAAACTGCTATTTATATGAAGTTGATCTGACTTCCTTCTTTGCTGGAAGCTCAAAGAGGAGGTTGTCATGACCAAAAGAAAAGGCAAAGTCAAGAACAATGCAGCCATCCCAGCTCTTCCCTGATGCTAACCAAAATCAATTGCACTGTACAGAACGCAGAAGAGTACATAGGAGTCATTTACAGTTGCAGTCCTAGAACTGAAGCAACTCCACAGCATCAGCACCATAACATTCAAATTTTTCCTCTAAATGTCATCTTTGATTACATCTCTAGTCCATACTACTAATGAAAATAGTGTCACATATGCAGAATAAAAACTTCGTTACGACAGCCTGAAGGCATTCTAGTACAGAAAAGAAACAATGGAGGAAAATTTCAAAGACCTCTCTGACCTTATACTTATCTACAATTAAAAGCAACAGAGACTTTTAGTCCTTTCCTTACTCCAATCCAATCTACCAAGTGGAATCAATGAATAGCCAAGTGTGCAAGTTACTTGGTACAAGACCTTGTGTTACAATTCTTTTCTTCAAATAACCCAGAATTCTCCTGAATACAGTCTTCCTAACAAGAGTCTTCACAGCTTGTATCAGAACCACAATGTGACTAGTACTGAAGACTGTTCAGATTTTACAAGCCAAAAGCATCTTCAAACACTTCAAGGTCATGCTACATCTGGAAACTGTATGGACAAAATAGTTTGTGCAGCATGAGGAAGACTGGAAATAGACATGAGCACTTTAGTGAAAGACAGAAGACAAAAGCAGGAAGCATATTCTCTGCAAAGAGAACCTAGCTTCTTAATGACATCCCCAATTCTAAATTGTGTACTTCAAAACAAACAACCTACCAACCCAAACCCACAATCAAAAAACACCAACCCAACAAAAAACACAATCACATTAATAGTTTGGCTTTCACTCCATAGCCCTTAATGGGCATTTTGTTATTTCCCTTACCATCTTTGCTTTGCTCGTGTTGGCAATAATAGCCCCTGCTTCAAAAGCCATGATGATTGTTGACGATACTAGCAGAGCAAAAACTTCAAGTCATCATAAGTCTACCATTTGGCTGGCACCATTTTTGGCCTTGTATTCCTACAAAAGAAGATATTATAGCATGTGATAGGTTTGAATGGTCCCAAGACCACCACAAACTATATCACACTGGTACATTGTCAGTTGTATATTTAATTGCCAATGAACTTACTAGTAACTGGAGCTTAACAAGGAGGACAGCAGCTCACAGAAGATGTGTTAGAACGATAAACAAACTGCTAGGTAGATGGAAGTGACAGAAGAACTTTTCCGCTTTGCAGGTGGAGAGTAAATTCTCTCAGCTTAATAGTGACAGGATTCTTTGTGTGCCTACAATCAAAGCTACTTTCTAAGAAGAGCGGTAAAAATATATTGGTATACTAAAATTTCATAACAAAGCAGGGCTCATGGGGAAATTTGCTGATTCCACCTCTAACACCAACAGCAGCGCATTAATATCAATACAATGTTGTGAGGCACCAGTATGAACCCATTTTTAAATACAGCTTCAATTTGCAACTGGTATTTCTCTGCAAAACCTGCCATCTGGGAAAAGACATGGGGTAGGTATAACCAGCATAAACTCATTGTCCTACCTTCTGTCTCGCTCCTCCCTGACAGACCTTCCCCATCCACTCCTGTCATCTCCTGGCTGGAGAGGCTTCCTCCCTTCTGAGTACCTTAACATACAGTCACTCCACACTTGTAGTCAAAGGTGCTCCTAGATCTCAATGGTGGAATTAACATGCTGGGTTCTGTCATCAATACTCGATGAAGATGGTGCTTGTTGTACTGACACCTTGCACTTCAGCTTCTACCACAGGCAGTCTCTGCTCCCTCTTCACCTCCATAGAATCAATATTTTCCCAGCAATCAGTGACTATATAGGAAAACAGCTGTCTTGTATTAATGCATTTTATATGTGGATATCTAACATCAACAAACTTTACCAGGAAGTATCAGTTTTCTTCTGAATATATTCATACCTTAGAATTTAATACATCTGAATACTATGCAGCTTCTATGAGAAAGAAAGATAAAGGCATAATTACTCAATATTTGTATAACTATTAGAATTCAAGGGTTTCTTATTTTTTAAGGCTTATTTTTTAAGACTTGTGAAGGTCTGTAGGAAAAAAAAAAGCACTAGTTTCCAGATCAATTTTAAGTTCTGTAGCCCAGACACACATAGGCTAGAAACACATTTTAGTAGTTCCATCCTACAGTCCAAAATAAAACCTTAGTTTGTGTAGTGTTTTCTACAGAGGTTTCCAAGCATCAGGTCTTTGCATCACCTCAGACCACACAACTAAAAAAAAAAAAAAAAAAACCCAAGAAAACTTTCACATTTCTCAACTCTTTAAATAGAAAAATGAATGCATACAAGAAATGAGACATAAAGCAGAAATAAAGTTATCAGCAGTTGGATTTAAATTAGGACCTATAAGTTAAGAAATTTTACTTGCTGTCTCCAGGAGTTTGTTGTATAAATATTGACAGGGAGTGGCAATCTTTCAGTTAGTTAAAGCCTATCCTTTACAAGATTTTGAGTATCAGAATAGACTTTGTCCTGTGCTCCAGTTAGGATCAGCACCAAGCTTCTGTGCTGGTTCTCCCCTAGTAACACAGGTAGGTATTCGACCAAACAACTGCTGCTTGTCTAGTTAGCTTCTAGACTGCTGTAATTAAAGATGCACCACAGCATGTTATATTCTGCTGATGTATGGATATCCATCAATACTGAAAAGCCCAAGAAGAAACCTGATTAGAGATTACACTACAGGAGAACCAATCATCTCAGCAGAGCAAAACACTACAGACAAGAGGAGCTCCAACCCACTTTTCTTCTTCACAAAGATCAAGCTTCAGCTCTTGTTCAACCACTTCATTTGGGTGTTTATTTCAGCAGACTGAGAAAGCTAGAAGACAGTGTTGTTTGCATTTACTTTGAATGAGCTATAACTGGGTGCTGTCTGCATAGTGCTTACAAGTTTACCAATATTGTCTTGTCAACCTTCTGGCTTTATTGCTGATTGAATGAATGGACAAATTAAGGCAAAGAGAACGGTTTTCAACCATTCTCTAATTTTGTTCTCAAAGAAAGAAGCGCAGTTTCAGTATCCCCATTTGGAACTTCAATTTCTTGATGACAAAGGAGTTTCAATAAACAGCATCAAGCAACACCCACCAAAAAAAAAAAAAAAAATAAGTGTTTTAATTACACATTTTGGGACCTCTCAAATTGGAGATAAATCTCCTGAATCAAGACAAAAATCTCAGTATTCCTTGTTAAGAGCCCTAAAAATGCTTTTTATTTTTATGTAGTACTAAAGTATGTCCTAAGGAATTCTGCTAACAGCAACTGTGAGGCTACCAATATCATCTGCTCACAATGCTTCTAAAAATTTATTAAGTCCTCAATGAGCCGCTTCTGAAGCTACCATTTTCCTCAACATCTAAGATTCACAGACCAACAGGTTGATCTTCAATTTGTCCAGCAAAAAATTCCAGGTGTTTCCCTCTTCCTTCCCACCAGCTCCAAGAAAACAAAACACTCCGCAGTGGCCAGGGAAAAGGACATTGTTTACAAATACTTTTACTTGATAAGAGCATTTATAATCTATTACACAGTTTGGGGTTGGTTGGGCTTTGTTTTGTTTTTTTCATTTCTATTGTTGAAATATATCTTAACATCAACTTTCTATTATCATTCTTGATTAAAACTTTTTCTAGGAGAAAATAATTATATTCCTACAGTTTTATGAGCAGAAGAACTGGTTAACTGTTATTCCTATATAAAACCTACCATACAGTGTGAATCAAACACTAATATTTTGACAGCCCCATCATCTCTACTGTTAACGCTTTAGAGACTCACATCATATAAAAACAAAAATCTTCTAAGGAGTGCAACCTGAAATGCGAAGATACCAAGTTACTGCATTTCCAAAGCCAACTTACAGTTGCATTTTACCTTTGACTGACATACTAAGTTACATATTTTATCATTAATTTTACATCAACCTATATATATATCATAATTCCTAGTGATGAGCAAGCAATATTAATCTGCAATTATAATCAGTCTTGCATATAAAGCTTGGATATGGTAATTTGAAGGCAGAGAATTCTATTTCTAGGTCAGCCTTAAGTCTTATTTTAGACCTAACTATAGATTCACAGAATCACAAAACTATTTGGGCTGGAAGGGATCTTTAAAGATTATCTAGTTCCAATACTCATGGCCATGAGCAAGGGTGTATTTCACTAGATCAGGTTACTCAAAGCCCCGTCTAACCCAACACTGAATATTTCCAGGGATGGGGCATCCACAACCTCCCTGAGCAGCCTCTTCCAGTGTTTTACCACCCTCACAGTAAAAGAGCTTCCTTCTTATCTCCAATATAAATCTATCCTCTGTCAGTTTAAAACTGCTGACCCTCGTCTTGTTACTACAGGCCCCAGTAAAAAGTTTCTCTGTCAGAAGACAGAGATATTCAGATATTCTCTCAGAATATCCCAAAGTCCTTCTCTGCAGGGCTTCTCTCAGTTAATTCAACCCACTGTACTGATACTGGCGATTGCCCCAACACCAGCAGAGGACCTTACACTGGGATCTAAAGATTAGTAGAAATATGTCCAAGAAGATTTAATCTACAATGACACTTCCCCTTACTTAGGGCTACCTTCAGACAACTTACAGCATTCTGAAGTTGGCACTCCAAGTGTTCAACCTCTGCTTTTTCTATGCACGAGCTTCATTAGCAAATGAGTAAGCTTCTCAGATGCCAAGTTTCTCTAGTATTTTATCACTCATTCTAAAAGCATAGTTAATGTGATTTCAGGGAAGGTGATTTTCAACAGTTATTTTGATAGATACGAACTTCTGAAGTAAAGGCACTTTGCGTTATATTCTTTACCTTTTCTTCCCAAATTTGTTTACCAAATCCCTAACCACAGGTCTTAAGAAGTGCTTTTTAACAATTTAAGCAGAGGGGAAAAAAAGTCTAGTGACAAGAGATTTAGAACTCCAGATCTCAGAAGATATTCTCATCTCTTCCTAAGCAAGACAGATAAACATTAATTCAGCTAGCTAAATACAAAATCAACAACAGATCTACGAAAAACAGGTGAATCAAGCTCTGTACTTGTGTGGTTTTGGTGCAACAAATATAGAAACCTCTTGAGACTACATAAAACAAGTTTGTCACATGTTGTGTTTACTGTTGTCAGTTAATTTGAAGCCAAACTGCTGAAAAAGTGAAACACTTGATATCTTTGAAAATTAAGACCATCAGAAGTCTGAAGTTTTAAAAATCAACTACCCAAGTAATTAAGTACCTGAATAATCAAGTTACTCAAGTGTCTACCTAAAACATTATAAGACTCTTCATGCGTTATTACCAAAGCAGTGAGAACAGCCAAAAGCATTTTCATGAAAATTTACTAGTTGTTTCAATCAAAAGCATAGGCAGCTTCAGATCAAGATGTTGCCCATCCATTCACCTGTTACATCCCTCCCTCCGCACTTACCAAAAACTGGAAGCCCATAAATCCCTGGGGATTTAGTAAGATACACAGAGGAATAATAAATTTGTTTTCATTCCGAAACTGTTGTAAAAGTGTGCTCACTTTCCACTGCTCAATATCACTAATGAGGCACTAAGCTCAAGTTAGTTAGTTACGTTGCCATCAGCTCTAGCTAGCACACCTATGGTATTCACAAGTGTCTGATCATTGCACGCTCCAGAGTGTGACTACCTATCTAACATAGTCTTCACAGTCTTAGACTCTTTAGGGACTTAAGTCTTTTTAGGTTTGTAGGACTCCTAGTAAACAGTATTTTGAGAAAAAGCACATCATGCTGTGGCACATGCTTTACACAGAACTTAGGCTTTGGTCTCCTCATGACTCATGAGAAAAGATAGCCTATCTGTGATTTCCCAGCCTAGTACTATATCAAGTGCATGGAAGTCCCAAATAAATTTAGTTACAGACGGCTGCAAGTCAGATTTCTTACTGTGCTTTTATTACAGTTGCATATGAGAAAACAGGAAAAATAAACACATCTCTTTCTTGCACCTTTCCTTTTTGCAGCATGTAAATTGAAGTTATATAGTCCCCAGTGTGTCTTTTCTGCCTGTTGTTGTCAGGACTCTTCTCTCACACCTTCCTGAAAGAGTTACACTCCTTCCTTTGCATCAGCTCCCCACCATCATCTTTTCTTCATGATCTCATACTACCTTACATTTAAATGTAGAATCTGTCTACCATAGAGAACTTAGTTTACAACATTTACAGAAACCAAAATGGTTACAAAAGTGATTTTAAGGTTATTCCATGCTTGCCTTTTAGACTACAGGGGTTACAAACCGATGGGGAAGAAGAGTAAGAATAGAAGCAAAACAAAATAAAGTTAAAGGAAACCATCCTAAGAGAAGCCAAGGACCTTCCTGAGACTGTTCTTCACACACACAAAGTTGTTTCTTGAATTTAAAGGAAATCCAGCATTTTAAGACTACATGTATGGAATCATAGAATGTTTCAGGTTGGAAGGGACCTCCAAAGGTCATCTAGTCCAACCTCCCTACACAAGCAGGGACATCTACTTAGGTCAGGTTACTCAGAGCCTCATCGAGCCTGACCTTGAATGACTCCACAGATGGGGCCTCCACCACCTCTCTGGGCAGCCTGTTCCAGTGATCTATGACCCTCATGCTAAAGAACTTTCTTCTAATATCTAGCCTAAATCTATCTTTTCCTAACTTAAAACCATTACTCCTTGTCCTATCACTACAAACCCTTGTGAATAGACCTTCCCCTGCCTTCCTGTAGGCCCCTTCAGGTATTGGAAGGTCAGTATAAGGTCCCCCCGGAGCCTTCTCTTCTCCAGGCTGAACAGCCCCAACTCCCTCAGCTTGTCCTCATATGAGAGATGCTCCATTCCCCTGATCATTTTGGTGGCCCTCCTCTGGACACGCTCCAGTACGTCCACATCCNCTTGGCCTTGTTGAACCTCATAAGGTTCATGTGGGCCCACCTCTCCAGCCTGTCCAGGTCTCTCTGGATGGCATCCCATCCCTCAGGCATATCAACTGCACCCCCCAGCTTGGTATCATCTGCAAACTTGCTAAGGGTGCCCTCAATGCCACTGTCAATATCATTAATGAAGATATTAAACAACACTGGTCCCAGCACAGACCCCTGGGGGACACCACTTGTCACCTTCCTAACAGATGCTGAATTTTAAAAAAGTGTCCACATATCAGTTATTCATATATTACCACTCAGATACACAGTTACCTAACATGCTTCCTCAGGAAAAGTGAAAGATGTTATAAATTACATCAATTCACAACTTTATAGAATCTTAGAAGCATTCAGGTTGGAAAAGACCTCTAGAATCATCTAGTCCAACCTCCTTCAAACATCTCCCTAACCCCTAGACCATGTCTCAAAGCGCCACAACTACCTGTTTTTTTAACACCTCCAGGGGTGATGACTCCATCACCTCCCTGGGCAGCCTGTTCCAATGGCTAACCACTCTTTCAGTAAAGAACTTCTTCCTGATCTCCAATCTAAACCTCCTCTGGTGCAACTTGAGGCCATTACCTCTTGTCCTTTCATTAGTTACCTGGGAGAAGAGACCAGCACCAGCCTCACTACAACCTCCTTTTAGGTAGTTGTAGAGAGCGATGAGGTCTCCCCTCAGCCTCATCTTCTCCACACTAAATAGTCTCAGCTCCCTCAGCTGCTCCTCATATGACATATTCTCCAGACCCCTCACCAGCTTCATTGCCCTTCTCTGGGCCCGTTCCAGCACCTCAATGTCCTTCTTGTCCTGTGGTGCCCAAAACTGGACACAGTACTCAAGGTGCGGTCTCACAAGTGCCGAGTACAGGGGCACAATCACCTCCCTACTCCTGCTGGTCTCACCGTTTCTGATACAGGCCAGGATGCTGTTGGCCTTCTTGGCCACCTGGGCACACTGCTGGCTCATGTTCAGCCGGCTGTACACCAGCACCCCCAGGTCCTTTTCCACCAGGCAGCTTTCCAGCTTTAATCAAATGAAAAAATATATTCAGATTTTAAATGTTTCATTAAAATGTTTTATAGAAAGATATTTTTAAATTTAGTTTGATCATAAAAAACATTATTTTCTTTTCAAGTGTATGAGGCCTAGAGCCTGACAAATCTCCCTCTTTAATCGAGGGCTGCAGGGAGGAGAATGGCATACTCATTTTGGAAGATATTTTAAATACAGATCAATTACACTTACACCTAAGGATTTCTTCCTTAAAAACATATCCCAACATATTACAATGGATTTGTTATATAACCTTGGGTCAAGAATGATGTTTGCAGTGTGAGTCATCATACAAAGAACTGGTATAAAATATTTAAACTCTTTAGAAAGCATCGGAATACTATTATAGAAACAGCCTGAGAACCGACTCAGGATGAGAGGTATGAAACAAAGTACAATCTCTGCAGCCAGCAGTGATTAATGTAATGACCAAACACATACAAAGTTAACCTACCAGCTGATTTCTTCAGAAGCAGCACTTTTTTTAAATTGGTATTAGTTTAAAAGAACGGTATCTGTAACTATGGCTAGCTACAAAGAAATAAAAAGACAACATAATTCTGATGACTATACCATAAGAAGTCACCTTTAGAAGAATATGTAAAGACACATCCCAAAATCTCAGATTTCTAAAAAATTCTTAAACAATATTCTCAAGATCTGAGACACAAACATGTTCTAAACTTTACACAAGGGTGACAGGAAGCATCCCAACAAGTTAATTCCCCAACTGACTACAGCTTAGATCCAGATCACAATTAAGATAACGGAAAAGGGGCAATCCTTAACCTGATTAGAAATATGAAAGAATACAGTTCAAGATACTATCAAGTGCATGTTTGATACCTTGAACCTCCTTACTATCAGCTGCAGGAAGGTCCCCATGGTATGGCTAGCATTAAAGTACATACTAACAAATTGAGTCATGGTTAACATAAAACTCTGGACTCTTAATTGGATCTATACTCTTGATATCTATCAATAGAAGCTGGGTGTGTAAAAATGTCAGATTTGACAGTAACCTCGAGTTATCAAAATTGACACGGTATACCCTAAGCACCAGAGCTCTTCTCATTAGCCGTGTTTTTAAGACAGCAGATATGTAAACTAGATCAAAAGAAGCAAGTTAACTGAAAGATACACTGCTATTTTCCCTTGTGACAGCAATATCCACAAGGCTCTGCTTTTATTCAGGGATGTAGGTTTTACCTGTCAACACTTCAGAACTTCCCAAATCAGTAACAAGCTAAACAGAGTACACAGTATCATGAACTTGTACAGACTCTTTCAGTAGGTTATTTTCACCAAGCTAGCTTTCTGCTAAGAGCCACGCAGCAGAAGACGAAGAATAACTATTAAGAGCTATCTCCACCCCCACGTCTCCCAAACCCAAATGTCAGAGCTCATATTAGGAACAAATTCAATTCAACTGAATTTCAATTCAATTCAATTTCAAGAAGAACTTGTTCTTCTCTCTGGTAACAAAGCCAGAAAAAAAAAAATACACTAAAGAACTTTTATCACTTGTTATAAAGAAAAGAAATTCTCTACTTCAGCATGAAAGCACAAATTGCAATTTGCAACTATTTAAGGGCATCTCTAGGTGTATCCAAGGACGCCGCTACATCCCACACGTTGGTTGGATTCGGCATACGCTTTAAGGTACTTTTTACAGCGAGAACTAAAATAGCATCCACTTTCGCCAAGCGACTATCAAATGATGTTGGTTTTATGTCAGGAAGTATTAGGTTTGCTTTCTCAAAATGCAATTGTAACACTGACAGCACCGGAGAGATCCACAGAACCATCAAATACAATCAAGTAGGGAAACAGTAAGCAAGCAACCTCTATCCCGGGCCCTGCACACCAACTAGTTTAAAATCCATTTAAACCCGCACCACGACTACTTCCCCACCTGTAAGGGCATATTTATGTCAGAGTTGTGTTTTACAGGTCATTAGGCATTTGCAAATGTCTACGCTAAAGAGGCTGAAGTCAGTGCTGCGGCTCTTCACCACACAAAAAAAGTTGTTGAAGAGGAAATTAGTATATCAAAGCTATTTACAAGCTTCTGCTCACACACAAAGTGTCCACCGCACCTTCTGACAGTCGGTGAAGAAAAAAAAGGTGCATGAAGCGGGCGAAATTACAAGTCTGAGGCAGGACTGGGCGGGAGCATCCTCGGCATGAAGCTGCTCTCCCTGCACAGAGACATTTACGCACCCTCAGCTCGACGCTGGGTAAACAAAACACTCGAGCGGAGCTAAGCAGAGTGGTGACTCAGCCTGGAGCGAGAGATTCGGTCCCACAGGGTAAGAAATTCGGGGAGACGGGATCGGAGGCCCATCGGCGCTCCCTACTCACCAGCAAACAGTCCACGTTTACTTCGGATTTGGGGTCCTTTAAAGTAACGTCGATTTTTTCAAAACGAGACTCAAAACTTTCTCCCGTCGACATGTTTCCGGAGATAAAAAGTTTCCCTTATTGCAGAGCAAAGTAAGGGTAAAAATAATGAAAAAGAACAGGAACAAGCGAGCACAAAAGAGAAACCACACAGCCTACACCAGACTGAGGAAGGCTTCCTGCAAAATCCCTTCAACCACAGAAGTCTCTGAGACAAGTCCTCCGCGCTGCCCCGCCAAGGGGAGAGAGAACAGAAGGAGAGTCCGAGGCGGGTGTGGGGGACACACAAAGATGTTCGTCCCCCTTCCTCCACGCACGCACTTTT
The DNA here is from genome assembly GCA_013400335.1 of Eurystomus gularis. Classification (NCBI taxonomy): domain Eukaryota; kingdom Metazoa; phylum Chordata; class Aves; order Coraciiformes; family Coraciidae; genus Eurystomus; species Eurystomus gularis. Next base: position 29,277 of record VZZY01019505.1, on the reverse strand, counting down.
CTGCGGTGCTCACAGCCCCGCAGCAGCAGGTTTCCTCTCCCTCCCCCCTCTACTCGGTCCCCAGCGTCTCAGCAACATCATGTTCCCAGCCGGGGAAGCCGCCCCGGGAGCCAGCGTAGCGGTTCCTCCTCCTCGCCCCGCAGGAGCGGCTGCGGGTCGGTGCCAGGTTCCGAAGCACAGCTTCCTTTCCGGAAAACCAGAAGAAAAACCACCAACACCACCACCACCACACGGGAAAAGTAGAAAGAAAAAAAAAAGGCGCAAAAAAACCCTGCAGGCACACCAAGAAGGCAAAAATGAGGGAAAAAAGACAGTAAGACAATCCTCTCCGTGGCGGCGTGTCTCAGCGCTGTGCGGCTGCTGCTCCCAAGGGCGCAGGGGAACGCGGGGCGGGCCAGGGGAGACGCTGCCGCTGTGCTCGGCTGTGCCCCGGGCGGGCAGCGCGGGGCTGCAG
>VZZY01019505.1:8481-28145 GCA_013400335.1 Eurystomus gularis | reverse complement strand
GTCAGGCAGCGGCGGCGGCAGGCGGTGGGAGGACGTGGCCTGTCGTCCGCCTGTCCAGGCTCCCCGAAGGCGCCTCGGAGCTTCCCGGTCCTTCCGCGGGAAGCTGCGCGGACGGGCCCCCGACGCCGCCGCGGGCCCAGCTCTGCCGCGAGCGTTGCGCAAGATGGGCTTCTGCTCGCTACTGGGAGGGGACCGGTCCCTGTGAGGGTGCCCAGGGAGCTTCTGGAGATCTGCAAAAGCCAGACACGGCCCTGGGGCAGCCGGCTGTAGATAGCCCTGCCTGAGCAGGGGGAGCTGGAGAAACGCATCTCCAGAGGTGCCAGCCAGCCGCAGCCGCTCTGCGTGCCCGGGGAAGCAGACGCCACCTTCCCCAGCAGCAGCAGTTCCGAGCATTCCGGCTTGTGTCCTGGCAAGGCAGCGCACCTAGCTCAGAAAGAATGGAGATACAGCATTAAACGTGTAACCTGGGCAGCGTGTCTTGGTGTTTTCAGTTTGAACCTTACTCTCAAACTCCAGCATGGGCCGTTTCTTCAATTAAGGAAACTCCAGTAAAGTAATGGACAGAGGCCACTGTACTGGCTAGGTTCTTTGGCTTCCACTGCAGTTCCAGACATGGCAATGGCGTTTTTACAAAGATCGCTAAAACCTACGTAGATAATGTCGAGTCATTAATGTCTGGTCACTGAACAGTTGGCAGGAGCAAACCTGAATCACTAGCACTAAGAGTTTTTTCAAAGTCATGGTTAAGAAACAAATGATCTATAGCCAAGTGATAGGGCATTTGAGCTATCCAGTCTTTGATATTCGCTACATGTTATTTTGCTTTATTCAGAGAAAAAAAAAATGGCATCTACATTTTGCTTTCTCTTGTCTGCAGCTGCCAGCATCTTTGTTTTTGTTTTCTAATGAGAAGTATGTACAGTTAAAGGAAAAAAACGTGCTACAACAATGTTACTTTTCACTAGTTTTGTGCTGGCTGTTACCACAGCCCTTTGGTTCAGAGGGCTTGGGTTTGGTTGCTGTTGGAAATGCAGATGTTCCATTTCAATAACCACAGTCCAAGGAGATCATCTCGTGTACTCTGTAAGCTACAGGGTGTAGGCTTGGGATCATTTAATATGTGATGCAACAACTAATTTCTAAAATAACAGAGAAAAAGATTCTTACAGTCCTCATATTAAACGAGTGTAAAATCAGCGTTAGAGATACAGAGGCGTAACTCACAGTGCTCTTGGGCACCTGGTTTAAGCATTAAAACATACGGGGCGATACCAGGCCTCAGCAGGGTGATTTGAAGCACCTAGCTTTAAAGAATGCAGAATTAGTGAGGCCTGTAACAGAGTGAGGAAGGGGAAGCCTGAACCTGCAGCTCAGTGGGCAGGACCACCCTGTAGACACACAAGTCCTGAACATGCTGCAGATGCTGTTTACATGTTTTATCCACTGTTTATGGGAAAGCAATATAGGTACTCTGGGAAATGCAAAACTTTTTCCATCCTGTCCAGGCCTCCCTGCAACAAAGCTGCATGAGTCTTACTCTCACTTGCTCTTTGCATCACTTTTTTTTTTTTTTTTTTAACAGTGGCCCAGCTTCATCGCAGTAAGTGGAGAGAAACATCAGCCTGTTGGCTTGGCAGCTTGGAGAATTCACAAAGCTAGGAGAGCTGGGCATTGCACAGGCCCAGCCTCACATGTTTACTTGCTAGTGAGGGCTCTGGTCTCTAGATCAGTACACCCAAGTAGTTCCTTCAGTGTTTGTGGTGAGGGAAGCTGCTGTGTTTGTGTTCAGTGTTTGCAAACCCAGTGTGTTTCAAACGCATTTGTCAGACTGGGCTTTTCTCATGACTGGTGGAGTAAAAGTGCTCTTCTGTCTCAAATAGAATAGAATGTGTGTGGGAGGTACTTCACCCAGCTGTCAAGGAAACTGAGCACGGCTTTGAAAATGTAAAAGTGAGGCTTTTGCTACAAAGAGCAAAAAGGAAAATAAATTCTAATTTTAAAAGCAGGTATGGGTTAAGTGTCTGGCGTGAGACTGCTCACATTGTAACTTGGAAGTGTAATGTAATAGTTTCTAATCTAGTGAACTCTCATTGATAGGCTTGGATCTTGAAGCACATTTTCATGAACTTCAGTCAGACTGTGTATCTATATGATTAGGAATTTGCATATTTCTAGCACTGGTCACTTAGAAATGTTATGAAGTTCCATCCTGCATAAACAGTCAGTGCATTGAACACAATGTTGTAGTTTGGTTTTTCTTCCTGATAACAAACTAAAAAAAATGGTATTTTCTTCTTCCTTCATTTGTTGTGTCACATATTTTGGAATTGAACTAGCTTTTGTTGAGTGAAATGTAAATTAGTCAACGTATGTATGACCTGATAACATTGAGCTGATCAAGCATGTAAAACCTGAAAGATAATTTTTTCTCTCTTCAAAAGCATGTAGCCTCTAATTCTTCAAAGTGTCTATGTAAGCTTATATCCATGCTTAGTAAACAAGCAAGCTTAATAATCTTTAATAAAACAGGAATCATACTCCTCATATCCATGTTGTCTTGCCTATTTTATAAGATACTTAAATCTCTTGCTTTTAGTGTGATACAAATAAGACAAATTGATACTGACTCAAAAGCTGATTGTTTGCCAGCGACTGCGATTTCCTGTTAAATACAGAAAATCAGTAAGCTATAGGAATTACGACGTTGGCTTCCTTTAAAACATTACACCATACTTATTAAAAGGACGTGTAGTAGTGTTTGTTAATAGCATTCTTGTACATCAGAGTAGTAAGACTGTGCATCAGAAGATGTTTCAGTAGTGCTCATTTCAGGAAATGGGCAAACAGTAGTGCCTCTCAGCAGGTACTGTTACCCTCATCCTGTTGTGGAAAATGTAAGAAAAATTAAGTGGAAGAACTTGTAATGAAGTCAAAGGCGATCTAGGTTTTTAGGTCACTGAGTGTGCATCTTTAAAAGGCATAGTTTCAGAATGAGAGAAAAGGCTAGGATACGCAAGTGTCTGATGTAACTACTGACTTCAGAAGAGTTGCACAAGGCAGAAATGAGACTGTATCCTATTCACCATATTAGGCCAAGTCAGTAATGCATGATCTACCTTCACAGTCAACTTCCTATTTAGTCAACATGAAACGGAGAGCAGTTAAATCACATTATGTTAAGCCTGCCTTTGGTCCACCACCGTCTCCTTGTTTGCCATAGAAAACCAGCTAAAGTTCCCCCTCAGCTCTAGTCCTCTGGACACTTAGTAGTTCAGGCCAGTATGGCTCAAAGCTCTGAGACTAAAAATGAGGTGACCAAGTCCAGTCCTTGGGCAAAACATTTCACCATTGCTAAAGCTCATCTGTGAGCACACCAACAGTGATCTTGGTATACTTGCAAAAATCTGAAAAAAAAACCAAACCTGCTTTCAGTGGTGGATGCTGCTGGCAATAGGTAGCTGATTTAAAGCCACAGTCACGCTGTTGAGTACAGTACAGCCCGCTCACTTCCCGAGGGACTCAAGCTACACATTGAAAAAACTCCTCAAGGAATTACAGGCTCTCAACCTTGAGGTGCAAGGTGCTCCAACATTAAAATGTTCTACCAATGGAAGGAGAGAACACAACTACATGTGACAGATATTAGTCATGTCATTTAGTACACTGAGAAAAAGCATGCTGGTTCTTCCAGGATAAGGCGGAATGGAAGGGAATGGAAGGGAATGGAAAGGAATGGAAGGGAATGGAAGGGAATGGAAGGGAATGGAAGGGAATGGAAGGGAATGGAAGGGAATGGAAGGGAATGGAAGGGAATGGAAGGGAATGGAAGGGAATGGAAGGGAATGGAAGGGAATGGAAGGGAATGGAAGGCCTAGGCAGTAAATACTTGGTTGCAAGAGAAGACAAAATTTGGATATAATTGATCAAAAGAAAATATACTCAACAAAAGTAGTATATTTCAAACATTTGTAGATGCTGAAACAGTGAAAAATATACATATAAATACATTGTTGTGCTGGTTCAGCCATCATCATTTTATGCTGCCATCAGTTGCCTGATCACACAGGCCAATGCTGAACTCAGCGACATCCCCTCAGAAGTCTTCTTTCAGACAGTCCTGCCATAAATTCCTGTGGGCCCAGCTCCTCTGCTGCCCACTGTGGTGCCAGTGGCCCTTCACATGGCAGGACACCACCAAGAGAGCTCAGCAAGAGGCAACCAGCTCCAACAGAAGCCACACCCAACAGGAAGCTCCTCTGGCTAATTGGCTCCTGGTTAATATAATCCTGGCCTTGCCCACCACCCCAGCCATGACCACCTGGGTGAGGGCAGAGACACGAAGACACAGGTGGGCCAGGTTCTGCCTCTGGAACATGAAGCCAGTAGGAAAAAAACCAAAACATTCTGCTAGGTTGTGACCCATTCACAGGTCAGCTTCAACGTGGGGCTCACAGCTCAGGCTCCAGCACTTCATATGTCTGTTTTTCATGCTTGACATTAGCTTTAGTAAAGATGTGAGGCTTCTGGCACATCACCTTGCATGTTCCAGTGTATCCCAGCTTCTTGACAAAGGGCAGTTGCTGTTTCCTTTTACAGCACAGTGCGTTTTCAGGCACTGTAGTCCTGTTTTTTTTGCTTCTGGTGCTGGAACCTTGGGGAGAAACTGCTCCTGCTGCCTGCACATGGTAAGTGATGCATAAGAAGCGGGGCACTCAGATCTTTGTTTCATTTTCTTGAATGAGATAGAAATAGGCAAAAAAACCCACCTTTTGGAACTTCTGCAATGGCCTGGTTTGATGGAGAGGGTTGAGTCTGAAAACAAACTGTTGCAAGGGAGGAAGTAAACTGCATGGGATTGTCTGCTCCAGTGCAAACACAGATGCATTTGCTGCCAGCAGACAAGGGCATAGTTGTATGAACAGCACAGTGTAGGCACTCCTAGAGTAATTTTTGCTGTATCTGGAAAGGGTAGGAGCTGTGACCCAGAGACAGATCACAATCCACAGGATAAATATCTGGTCACCGTATGGCTTAGGCCAATATCAACCACAATTGCATATACAGTGCAAGCTCTCTTTGCTTTTATGCCTTAAAAGTGGAGAAAAAAGCCGGTGACCAATGTATGGCAAAGCTCACAAGTGATGTTAAATCAAATAAAAACAAAATTCCACTGGAATGCTGAAAGCTTCATACCTCAATAAGGACAAGTTCTGTGGCAAATGCTGTTTTCCCACTGAAGCCATTTGATGGGTACAGAAAACATTAAGATGCCAGAAATTCTTCTTTTACCCTGGGAAAAAGCTTTTTATTTTCACTATCCCAGAGCTTAAAAATGGCCCAAGTACTTCTTGCTTGAAATCTTCAAAAATCCAAACAAACTGAAGTCTAAGTCAAAGAAAAGCCATGAAAAAAAAATAGCCTGAAAAAATGAAGGTTTCAGAAAGTTAGGAGTATATTAAAGCAGGAGCTAAAAATGAATCTCCTGTTGGTATCATCTAACAGAATATAAAACATATATATTATTTGTGTCCTTTTATTTCCATTATAAGAGTGATTAGTATCATTATAGACCTCTTTGCAGATTAAGCTATCATGAATCTGATGTACTGCTCTGCTATTAATGTTAGCTACGAATCATCTACAAGAGTAACAATTTTTCTTATTATTTCTCCAGTTCTTAACCCTAAGTGCTGTCTCCCAGAACAAATTTCTCCCACACCATCTTACTCCTGCTTCCTCCACATACACATAGCACATTTCCTGTGGTTAGATTAGTTTTGCAATCTTTACTCAAATAGTTGTTCTTCTGAAGACAAAAGTAAACTGGGCTGAGTTTAAAAGTAAACTAGCTTTGATTCTCCTGGCTTTGGTTTTATGTGCATTGTCCTAAATATCTACACTCCCTGTAAAGCCTTTGCTCTGCTGAATACCATGTCAATCCATTTTTAAAATGTAATTTTATCTTGGGCCTGGAAAATATTTGACAGTTTCAAACTTTAACAGATAATTAAGTTCTAAATGACACATTTCATAAGTTTGCTGGAATAAATGGAGCAGGTTTCACATGGTTCTTCTCTGGGCAGAATGGTGTAAGTTGCACTTCTTGACACTCAGTGTAAAGTTTTGCAACACAATTTATAGGCAACTTCTTTTATACTATGAAGCGTCATATGATTCTGTATGGCTTGTGTCTTAAATTTAAGGCAGTCAAATGCACTAAATATGCAGGTTGTAAAAACCCATGTGTTTTATATTACTATCTTCCAAGTATTAAAAAAAAAAAATTAAGTTTAGTGACCATCAAAGAATTCAAATTCATTGTAACCACAGGAATTTCAAATGAGCCAACAGTAATTTCTGGTGGCTTTTAATAACTAAATCACAGAAGCTCAATTAGTGATTTTGTTCACACTCAGGATATATTCAAACTCTTCTATTAATCTCTGGCCACTAGACAAACGACTAACAGTTACTTTACACCTACACTAGCACCATTGTGTTTGTAGAACTCTACTACTCTTAGAGCATACCTGTAAGCTTTGAGACAATTAAGTCTTAGAAAGACAGAGAGGATTTAAATTTTTTAAAATTATAATTCTGTTTTCATTTTGCCATAGCAACTCAAGACCCACAAATGGAAGTTTTATAGGTATGATCAGACAGAAAACTATGTGTATGAAAGTATGAGCAAGCTCTTTCTCAGTTCTACAATCAAAGGGCTAATCTCTTGCTTCTTCTTTTCTCCCTCTCCTCCTTGAAGATAAAAGACACCAAACTTCCTAGTTCTTGTTGCAAAATGCCATATTAGTGGCTTGGGTAATTCAACTCTTAATACTTGGAAGGTGGCAATTTTGTATCAGTTTTACTCCATTATTGTGCTTCATTATTACTATTATTATTATTACTTCCAAGTCAGCAAAACTGCCTTAAACTGATTTGAAATGGAGAAGGGGGGACATAGGCTTCTAATTTGATGAAAGCAAAAATAACCTGACAAAGGGACAAGCTAAAGGCCAGGAATGGGCTTCTTGCTGAGATCCATTTCAAAAGTGTGGTAGACCCAGAGGAATACCTTCTTAATGGAGAGTTTTTAGGCAGAGGGGCAAATAGGGCCAACTCAGCCTAATTACCCTGAGAGTCAAATTATAGCCCATCCACCGGGACTGAAGAACAGCAGGATTGTCCTAAGGCACCTCTGAGCAAGCAGAGGTTAGGAGGGCTTCCAGCATAGCTGACAGCACAATGAACTCTCCAGCACTGAGCAGGTTTTCAGCCCAGCAGAGAATCCAGCCCTGCAAACTCAGCACAAACTGTGAAGAACACAAAATCCGCAGCAAACTCTTGTCAGGGTTATTACTAGACCTGATGATTAACCGTGGGATTTCCCCCTGTGTTATTGTGTCTTGAGTATGTGGGGTGGATGAGTGTCTGGATAAAAGGCATTATTATGTCCACTGTAAGTGAAGATCAGGTTCGAGACCATCTGAAGAACCTGAAGGTGGGTCCATGGGACCTGCCGAGATCCACCCGCAGGTCCTGAGGAAGCTGGCAGACCCAGTTGTTAAACCACTTTCCATCATATTTTAGAAGTCATGGCAGTCTGGTAAAGTGCCTGCTGACTGGAAAAGGGGAAACATCACTCCAATTTTCAAAAAGGGAAAAAAGGAAGACCCGGGCAACTACAGGCCAGTCAGCCTCACTTCTGTGTCTGGCAAGATCACACAGCAGATCCTTCTGAAGGCTCTCCTATAGTACATGGAAAATAAGGTGATTGGTGGCAACCAGCATGGCTTCATCAAGGGCAAATTGTGCCTGACAAATCTAGCAGCCTTTTACAATGGAGTAACAGCATCAGTGGACAAGGGAAGAGCAACCAATGTCATCTACCTGGACTTGTGCAAAGCCTTCATACCTGTCCCATGTGACATACTGGTCTCTAAATTGGAGAGACATGGGCTTGATAGATGGACCACGTGGTGGATAAGGAATTGGCCAGTTGGTCACACTTAAAGAGTTGTGATCAATGGCTCGATGTCCAAGTGGAGGCCAGTAATGAATGATGTTCTTCAGGGATTGGTACTGGGACCAGTGCTGTGTGATGTGGTCGACACACTGGAGGGAAGGGATGCCATCCAGAGGGACCCTGACAGGCTTGAGAGGTGGGCCCATGCCAAACTCATGAAGTTCAACAAGGCCAAGTGCAAGGTCCTGCACCTGGGTCATGACAATCCCAAGCACAAGTACAGGCTGGGCATTGAGTGGATTGAGAGCAACCCTGAGGAAAAAGACTTGGGGGTGCTGGTTAATGATAAGATCAACATGACCCAGCAATCTGCCAGTGCAGACCAGAAAGCCAAAGGTATCCTGGGCTGCATCAAAAGAAGTGTGGCCAGTAGGTCAAGGGAGGGGATTCTCTCCCTGTGCTCCGCTCTGGTGAGACCCCACCTGGAGTACTGCATCCAGCTCTGGAGCCCCCAGAACAAGAAGGACATGAACCCTTTGGAGAGAGTCCAGAGGAGGGCTGCAAAGATTATTAGAGGGCTGGAGCACCTCTCCTACAAAGATAGGCTGAGACAATTCAGCCTGGAGAAGAGAAGGCTCCAGAGAGACCTTATTATGACCTACCAGTATCCGAAGGGGGCCTACAAGAAGGCTGAGGAGGGACTTTTCACAAAGGCCTGTAGTGATAGGACAAGGGGTAATGTGTTCAAGCTGAAAGAGGGTAGATATAGATCGGAAATTAGGAGGAAATTCTTCATTCTGAGGGTGGTGAGACACTGGAACAGGTTGCCCAGGGGGGTTGTGGATGCTCCATCCTTGGAGGTGTTCAAAGCCAAGTTGGATGGGGCCTTGAGCAACCTAGTGGGAGGTGTCTTTGCCATGGCAGGGGGGTTGGAACTAGATGATCTTTGAGGCCTCTTCCAACTCAAACCATTCTATGAGTCTATGAGCTTGGAAATACAGAGAAAACAAGTAGAAAGGAAAAAAAAAAAATCTTATAAGCACTCTGAAATATTTATACGATCTTGCTGTTATGTGTCTTACATTTTGTCTGTAATCTCTTCTTTCTGGAGTGACTGTGCCAGAGAGAGTACTTTTAAAGGGCAGAATTACATTTAAATCCTCTGTCCAAACCTTAGCTGCAATCTCCTGTAAATTCATTGCCCTTTTCTTCTCACAGTAGATTTGTAATGATACTCCTAAGTTATAGTTGCCATAAGAACAGATCAGGCTGCTCTATAAAGTACTGGTTTAAAAAAAAGTACAAACAAGATGATTGATTTATTCATGGCCTGTGGCCATACAAATGCATGCAAAATTGCTTCCTGCTGATGTTCTAGGACCTTTACCTAAGAAACAAAGGTAGTGTGGCAGCAGTTGCATCCTCTTGCTCCAAACCTGAGTTGCCTGCTAGCGCCAGGTTGTAAGAGCAGAAGTTTTTCCTTTTGCCTGGAAATGTGCGTACAGAAAAGGGACATAGAACTCTGGACCTCCAGACTTACCTAAGCTAGTTTCTAGCCAGCTAGCTGAGGTACCCGCAGTGGCAAAATCAGCCTCCACTGTCCATCGTGTTACTTGCTCAGGCCCCAAAGCCCATGTTGCCACAGCTTCATGCAGCTGTTTTTCAGACAGCTGGATTACGCCATCACATCTACTGAGTGTGGTGCAGACATGGTCTGAATTGTGGTGCGCATTTCACAGCGCAGGCAGAATAATGCTGCTACCTTAATATATGTAGAAAATAACAGCACAGCTACCACAAAGGAGTGCTGGGAACTACTTCAAATTGGATAAACACATGACTTTTCACTGAAACAAACCCAGACTCTGAAATAGTTTGGATATGGCACTTATAGTTTCAGTAATCTGAATATAGGAATTGCAACTAGAAATCTACCCAATTATAAAAAATCATGCAATTGTAACAGTCAGTGGTCACTGATGTTATCTGCACTGTGGATAAATATGGCAAGAATGTCCTGTGGCCAATATTACTACTATTTGATGACCACATGATTATTTTTGGTTAGCTGTTACTATTTCCTTCCTGACTCATTTCTAAAAGGCACTGAAACATCACAGTCTTACCCCCTGACAGCAGTAACTGCAACCATCTTTAAATCAGTTTTGCAAACCCACATCCAGAGCATCTACCAGAACGGTGTGCGCTCTGTGTCTTGTCAGCTTGAAGTCCCTCCATTTCGTTTGATGTGAGCCATGTGATCCAGCCTTTATTAGGGCTTGTTGAGACTGGACTGAGTCCTATAGGGAGCCGTCTGCAATGCACTGGAGGTAACGCCACACCCCGCTAAAATGAGGAAAAAAACGTCAGTCTTGTGCAGTGGGCAGGATGATCAGCTATTATCCGCCATAATTCTCAGCTGGATTGAGGTTTTAAACACCCCACCCCAACCCCAGCAGCTGGCAGCTCGTTTCACAGCAGTCATCCTTATAGCATCTATGTGAACGTGGTGGGGTGCCTTGTACTTCCGAGCACACACTATGTTACTGCCTTTTTTCATGTCCTCATCAGACTATTACAAAACCTCATACACAGACTCCCCAAAATGAGTCATGTTTGCCAGCATGGATGTCTGCAAGATGTCTCCGCACAGACATGCATAGCCATGCAAGAAGCGTGTGGGAGAAGACCACCCTGGCAGAGCACAACAGCTAATAAATTAGAGAAAACGCCTTAGTGGAACATAGAAGGCTGTTGCTGCAGTGACTGTTGATTAGCTTCCAGGTAAAATGAACATGGGAGTTCCTTGTGACTCCCAAAGCCCTGCATGCCGGCCTGGCTGCCACGGGGGCTGCCACCTTGTGCAGTAAGTCTCCCCTTGCATCTGCAGAGAGTTGAAGCTAAGCTCTGGAAGGGTAATGCCTCACAAGGACTGAGGGCACTGGAATGTGACCTACTCCACACCTCTGAGTCCCCTTCCTCTCCTTGTTTGTGGCATATTCTCATCCGTCTGGCTTTAGACCCGCTATCTGTGAGACTTTTCCTGTACATCAAATCCTACGCTGGGAGAAGAAGCTGCATTACTCATATGTTGTTTCAGAACTGTGAGTAAACTGGATGATTCCTTGCTCCCATAGACATATGACTTCATCCTCTCTATCTTCCCAACTTCATGCACTAGCACAGCTAGACTTTTAAGATTATACACTTTGCTTCAGAGGCAGATCCATGATGCCTTATCACCAACTGAATAATTCCTTCCTTATCACTTGTTAAGTGTAAGGATCAGCATGTATTAAAGTGGAGCAGCTACGGGGTATCTCTTGGTTTCTACCTGTCAGTAAATTAACTGCATTCAGTTTCAATAACTTGGCTTTTCTTAATATGTTTTTTCATTTGTTGTTATTTAAACAAGAAAAAAAAAAGGGTTGGTATGGCAAAATTCAAACCTTCTCTAGAACATAGTAGGCTAATACAATAATGTCTTGATATTGAACAAATGAAAAACATTTTCCACTCGGTGACTCCTGATCTTTCCACAGCACAGTTACCTGGGCAAGTTGTGATTAGCAGTGTGCTATTGTGGTAGTTTAGTAAAGCCGCGGCGATTCAGTCTCCGCCGGCAACCGAGCCACGCGGCTGCCACGCGGTCGTTGCCGCTGCCACCCCACCGTGGACAGAGAAGAGAGTTTCCAAATGCCTTTTTGAGTTGAGATAAGGAGGGTTTAATACAGTGACACATAAGAAACAATCGCAGTAACAGCAGCAATAACAACAGTAAGAGAGAAATCTACAAATAAGTGATACCACATAGACAAAGAGATGCTCCCGAGCAGATCGATCGCAGACCACGAGTCATTCCCCCCTCCCCGGAACCGGAACTGGCCCCAGGGCATGATGTCAGCATGGTATAGAATAGCCTGGCTGCACCAAATTAACCCTGTCCTGGCCAAATCAGGACAGCTATTAATTGCTGAAACCCTCTGGTTTGCTGCTGTTGTCCATAAAGGATAAAAAAATCTTATGCAGCCCAGTCCATTTCAAGTCCTACAGTTTACACTCGCTAAGCTACTAGGGCCAAAACTATATTCAGGAATTGTTCCATCCTACTCCATGTGCTTCCTCACTCTGTTTCCTGGCATCCCTTTCCAAGCCTGTTTTGGATAATTACCTTACATGCAGAAAATAACATCTATAAGTCTTATCTTGACTTTCTAAATGTTTATTCTCCTGTCATTGCTGGGGAAAAAAAACAAAAACAAAACCAACAAATGAACCCCCCCCCAAACCAAATTACAAAGCTATGCACAAACTGATATTGAGAAATTGTAATGCAAACTTACAAATCTTTCACAGTCAGTCACTGTTTCTAGTAGTCTGCCTTTGTCCCTAGGATTTAATTAAATCTCTCACAGAAAACAGAATTTGCTAGTACTTGATCTTTGTTTTCAGAGCCCCAGAATACAAAAAGCATTTAGAATCAATGACAATGCATAAAACACAATGCACTCCACACTCAGGGCAACACAATGCTCATACTTTATATGGAGAGACTCTCGGCTAAAAAAGGATTAAAATTAAGCCACAGTATTCTTTTCTAGGTCATCTCCTGAAGAATCATGACTGTTGCTATACGTTATACAGTCCACCAGCACATGATGCCCAATGCTACCACTGAAGTAATCTTTTTCTCACTTCATAAATTGTATCGCCTTCCACTCATTTGCCTTCAGTGGCTTCCTTCCTGCCTGTTAACTCCTCACTTCAAGCTCTTCACCCTCTGCTTAAAGACCAAACACAACCTCTCCTATTTCTGCTCCTGCTTCCCCTTCCCAGCAGGGCCACCCACAGCCTGCTTTCTTCCAGCAGCCTCTCTGCTTTTGTTTCCCAGCTGCTCTCTCCTGCATCCCTTTAACTTCTCTTTACACCACTTACACTCCTTTCCTACGTGCTTTTCACAGAGATATTTTACACTTTTTCTTTCTTTTCTCACACCAACTTCTAGCTGATTTTCTCTTCTTCACTTTGGCATTAATGGCAGAAATTAGGTGGATTTGTGATGAATTGTCACTGAAGAAAAAGCGAGTTACATTTTAATTCTTGCAACACTCATTGAAACACATCTGAAAATTAACACTCTCAGCTACAATGAAAACTGTTGGAAAGCTAATTAAGGGAACACATGATGTTAAGCAGCCTTGAACTGTGCAGAAATGGTTGCTGAAGGAGAAGCTGCAGAGAATAATTTCACTTCTGGTCATGTTAACAAGAGACAGTAATCCACACATTGAATGTTTTCCTTGAATTAGGAGCAGTTTCAAGTCTGAAACTCTTCTTAGCCCTTGCAGGGAGGCCCAAAGTAGAAGAAAGGTGTGCTCTTCCTATTGCAATGGCCAGCCAGGCCCGTAACTTTTCCTCCTGTTACTCTCTGTCATTTACCATTCCACGAGCCGCAAAGATGCTAAGTCACAGCTTCTTTCCTATCCAGCAGTGGGCTACACCTCTCCCTGCTATTCATGCAGCTGGGGAAAGTTTGTCTGCTTCCCTGAGGAAAAAATGTCTTGTGTCCTCTAGAGCGGTGTCGCTTGGCACAGTTTGCAGCCCCAGGGTTCATAGCCTGGCTTTCAGCATAACTAGAACCTGGGCATTTTTCTTCTTTTTTCTTGTGGGAGTGGAAGAAGCAACAAATACAAGCTAATATATTTGAGGGAAATACTTAAAATAATTTAAATTATGTTGTAACTGATGTTTTTGCCACCAGTATCCTGCAGAAAGATCACCAGGTTTGCTCTGGTATTTTCAGACTCCCTCATAATATTGTTCCCACTGCTGAGGGGCCTCCTACATTTCTGGCTTCTGGGATGCCTGGTTCTGGCCCATACGGCACAAATCATATATTTTGAAGCCTTCTGTATGAAAAGCTGAAGGTGTCCACAACTTAGGAAAGCGAGGAAGACTGGGGGTGGTGCACTCCACAGACAGGGTGGCACTGGTCCCATTTCCACCCTCCCTGTTGGTTAAACCAGAAAAGACTTATCTTATTCAGAACAGCTGATGCTCATATGTCATTTACACAAATTCCTGTAATGTCTGCACAAAACCTGAGGGCTCGCTGTGGCTTTATATCTATCTATCTATCTATCTATCTATCTATCTATCTATCTATCTATCTGTCTGTCTGTCTGTCTGTCTATCTATCTATCTATCTACCTATCTCTTTCTTTCTTTCTCTCTCTGTCTCTGGTGGAGCCCACCTCAGCCTGCGCTGAGGCCTCTCCAGGAGCTCTGCTGGCAGGAGCTGCTGTGAGGATGAGTGAATCATTAAGGTGTTCCAAATTTCTGCAGGCTGTTTTTCCAGCTGCAAGGCAAGTTGCACTGCTACAGTCCCCTTCCTCATGGCCCTCTGCTGGGCTGCTCACAAGCAGGAGCCTGATTCTGCAGATGGATGAAGCAGGGAAAGGCAGATGTTCTCCCAAAGGAAAATAAAAAGGCATGAACTCAAGACACATCCTGTACCATGACTGCACATGCCTACAGAAAATGCTTCATGTTACTCTGCTGTAGAAGCTGCCTTTCCTGGGTCGGCGTTTCCTTTGATTTTCCTATGACTAGAAATAGCAAATAGCAATTTGGGAATCAAAACCTATACCCACCCCTGAAGCACTCTACATTCAACAGAATAAAAAACAGTACAAAGACTGTAAAAGCTTTTTTTTCTCCAGCATTTATACAGTCATCTATTAAGCTATTTCCAGATTGCTTGAACCAAGAATAGCTAGAGAATGTCAAGTCCTCTAGTATATGGCTGTACCCTTCGTTTCTCTGTGAGCTGCATTTCCAGGCAAGTATACAGGCTTTGACAATTACATCAGATGTTCAGGTCAAGAACTGTTATGTCCAACAGGTAGATAATTTCCACCCCACTGTGTCCAGAAACAGGCAATATTGTAGAACCCAGCTCCTTTGCTTCTTCCCATCACATATGGCAGTCACCATTGTTTTCATTATTCTTTGTCTAGAGTTTTGACCTCTGATGGACTTTGAAGTTTACATATGAGAAGTCAGGCAGCTGCTAAAACAAGTGAGGAGAGATCAAAAGTGTTCCAAAAGAATTAAAAACAAACAACTTTTATCTTTTGTTTACCAATTTATTAACAGATTCAGATAGATGGAGAGATACACAAATGCACATACATATATTTAAATGATAACATTAAAATAATATTGTTTAGATTGTTGCAGCTGAAATTTGAAGGGTAAGGAAATTAGGAAAATTAGGAAATACCAGATTAAAATTACTATCCTAATTTATTTCTGCAACTGGGTGTGATTATCCTGTATTGTAGAGAGTGAGCACACATCCTGTGGGAAAGTCTAAAATATGACTGTGTTCTGGAAGGGTTTGTAAGAAAACATATGCACATGGGGAGGGACAAAAAAAGATTACCCGGAGAGTCTTAAATCTGCCACTTTCATCAGGAACTGATGCTGTAGTTTAAATTACATGAATGACTGGGGCATGGGGAATTGCATGTTCTAGCTTGATCTTTGGGAGAAAAAAACTAGAGGTGGGCAGTCCCTGCAACACATTCAGCGAAACACAGATTCTTGCCATTTATTCAGTAACACAAGCTGTCATTGCAGGCATTTCTTTTGTCATCTTTGGAGTGGAGGTATGATGTCAGGCAGAAGAGTCATTTGGTCCAGATCCTGGAGCTGGAAGATCAATGAACAGAAATCAGGTTTTTGTTTCCTCTACCTTACTAAGTCTTCCTAACCCTCTTCTCTATTAAATCTGATCCAGAAATTTCATCCTGTTTTTCACAGAACCACAGAATGGTAGGGGTTGGAAGGGACTTCTGGAGAGCATCCAGTCCAACCTTCCTGCCAAAGCAGATTCACCTAGGGCAGGTTACACAGAAACACTTCCAGGTGGGTTTTGAAAGTCTCCAGAGAATGAGACTCCACAACCTCTCTAGGCAGCCTCTTCCAGTGCTCCATCACCCTCACAATAAAGAAGTATTTCCTCATGTTGAGGTGGAACTTCCTGTGTTCCAGTTTGTGCACCTTGCCCCTCATCCTATCAGTGGACATCAGCAAAAAGAGACTGGCCCCATCCTCTTAACACCCACCCTTCAGATATTTATAAACATTGATGATATCCCCTCTCAGCCTTCTCTTCTCCAGGCTAAATAGCCCAGGGCTCTCAGCCTTTCCTCGTAAGGGAGCTGTTTCAGTCCCTTAATCATCTTTGTAGCCCTCGGACTCTCTCCAGTAGTTCCCTTGAACGGGGGAGCCCAGAACTGGATACAGTACTCGAGATGTGGCCTCACCAGGGCAGAGTAGAGGGGGAGGAGAACCTCCCTAGACCTGCTGGTCACGCTCTTCTTAATGCACCCCAGGATTCTTCTGCTGTACAGTTTCTCTTAATGCTTCATCGCCTATTACTGTTTTAGTGTTAGTGAGACCTCAGGTCTTTAAAATGGTGAAGTTGTGCAATTACTATTGTCCTGGTTTAACTGGGATAGAATCACAGGCCCGCCATGGCCTGCAGGCTGTTAGCAGTTTGGAGTCAGCCCGGGCAGCTGACCTAAATTGACTAATAGGTGTATCCCATACCATAAACATCACACCCATTTTGAAGGGGGAAGTTTGCTGAGGAGAGGGACACTTATTGCCTGTGCCCCTGCTGGCCTGCTATCCTGTTCCTGAGGCCTGCTTTCCCATTTATTATGATGGCTGTGCATTTGCTGGTCTGAATATAACTTTGTATATTTTATATTGGTATTAGTTTGGCTGTTTCATTAAACCCATTTTCACTTCAGCCTTCAGGTTTTCTCTTCCCGCCCTCCCTCCTCTGCTGGGGAGGGATCCCTGGGCAATAGAGCAACTGCTAGAGTCTAGCCCCAAAGGTGGGCTAAAAGTAGACTGTTTATTTGCTGCCCAATGTTTATTTGGGGTCTGACTTAAATAATTCACCTGGGAGAATCGCTGACCTTTAACTTGAGAGTCTGAAGGGGTTGAAACTTTAATGGATTTGACCAAGCTGTTACAAGCATTCACTGTGGTGGTGCTCTGGATGGAATGGTCACGGGGTGCAATCTGCTGGTTTTTATTTCCAGAGTTGCCTTTGAAGCTGTGGGCAGCTTTACCACTGCTGGTTATTGGTATTATGTGACTTACCACTTCTGTGCGGGGGGTTAGAGCTGCTTTTGTCTTTGGTTATGATATTAAAAATTCTTTTGTAATTATGCTGATTTCTGTGAAATGGTAGTGGGCAAAGAGGATTTGGTATACCTTTGGGATGCTTCCACCACCTTGATGATACTGTTAGGCCTTTTGAATGCCTTTCAGCTCTTAGCCTTGCTTAGAGGAAAATATCGGTACAGAAGTGGATACTGCATAGAGGCTGCAACCCCTCCAACAGGCCCTGAAGCGATCTCAGCCCCTGTGAGAAGCACTGCAGCTACTCAGCCCCCAGTGGTGGGTCATGTCTGACCTAGGGATTCAACCAGTGCCAGTATCAGTCAACCCTGTAGAGAAGAAGAAATGCACTAAAGGAGCAGGTCCTGCAGGGACATCCCAGGCAGAACTGGAGGTGACAACTCAATCCCTATGCCTAAGTGAGTTGTGAGATATATGTAAAGATTACACCTGTTATGAAGGCAAGCAGCTTGTTACTTGGCTGCCTTGATGTTGGGATAATGGAGCCAATGGTTGGGACTTAGCAGGTAGAGAAGCCAAGCAGTTGGGACTTGTGGTTAGAGAAGTTGGTATCGACAGAGATCTTGCACAAAGACACACTCTCTTTCTCTGAAAGTGATTCCTGTTGAGTGTGATTAACAGGTATCCCTTTAAAGACAATGTTGTATACCCTCTGGGCAAGTGGACAAAAAGGTGTCAATCTGAGGGAACTGGCTGTGCAGGAGCTGATGTTTGCTGACCTGGATGACCCACGGACACCGTTAGCTCCAGATGAACTCTCAGTTACTGGACTCATGTGGCACAAGTGGGTACTGAGCACATCGCTGTCATGCCAACACAGCATTATTTAGCTGGAAAGGTGATGAGGTACCAACAGCAGGTGACATGGGCACTCAACTAGGGCAATATGCAGATCATCTCTCTTCTTCCCCACAGGCTGATGTCTTTGCTGTAGCAAAGCCCTCTGACAAATCTATGGAACTGCTAAGTAAGATGAAGGAAATATTGTCTTGGATGGAGGATAGCTTCCACTTCCCACCTGTACTGATGAATGACTCAGGTGTTCTCCTGTAAGTCCTGCATGAGAAAATAGGACCTACCTCGGTCTTACAAGCACGTGTGTGAACTGCAAGATAAAATGACCACAAAAGGGGGTCCTTCCAGGAAAGGTGTTGCTCCAGTTTGCAGTGGGCAGCCCTCTAGGTGGCGTAGATGGGCTTCTGGTCCTCATTTATGAGATGTGAATAATGGCAATGGAGGTATAGTCCATGTGAGCTGCTTGGACCCATATGTTGAAGATGGGCACTCCGTTTGGAGTCGAGGGGCCCTACCTCCAGCCAGGTGGAGAAGAGGGACAACCGAGTTCATTGGACTGTGTGGGTTCAGTGGCCTGGCACATCAGAACCACAGGAATGTAAGGCTTTGGTGGACACTGGTGCACAATGCACCCTAATGCCATTAAACTACAGAGGGATGGAATCCACTTGTATTTCCAGAACGATGGAGAGGATCCCAGGAACTGACTATAGTGGAAGCTGAAATAAGTCTGACAGGACATGAGTGGCAAAAGCCCTGTGGTGTGACTGGCCCAGATGCCCCATGCATTCTTGGTGTAAATTATCTCAAGAGAGGGTGCTTCAAGGACCTGAAGGGGTACTGGTAGGCATTTGGTGCAGCAGCAGAGACAGAAAATTAAACAGCTGTCTACCTCACCTGGTTTATCAGAGGACCCTTCCATTGTACGGCTGCTGAGGTCGAGGGACAAAAGTTCCCAATTGCTACTACAATGGTCCACTGGCAGTGATATTGCACTAATAAAGACTTCCTGATCCCCATTCAGAAGCTGATCTGTCAACTGGAGAGGCAAGGAGTGATCAGCAAGACACACTCACCATTTAACAGGCCTATTTGATGAGTATGGAAATCTAATGGGAAGTGAAGACTGATGGTAGATTATCATGGCCTGAATGAAATCGTGGCAAACAGGAGAGGTGCCTGAGGACTGGAGGAAAGCCAATGTCACTCCAGTCTTCAAAAAGGGCAAGGAGGAAGATCCAGCAAATTACAGACCAGTCAGCCTCACCTCCATCCCTGGAAAAATGATGGAGCAGCTCATTCTGGAGGTCATCTCTAAGCACATGGAAGACAGGAAGGTTATCAGGAGTAGTCAGCATGGATTTACCAAGGGGAAATCATGCTTGACTAACCTGATAGCATTCTACGATGTCGTGACTGAATGGGTAGATGCAGGGAGACCAGTGGATGTCCTCTACCTTGACCTTAGCAAGGCGTTTGACACAGTTTCCCATAACATCCTCGTAAGCAAGCTCAGGAAGTGTGAGGTAGAAGAACAGACGGTGAGATGGATTAAGAACTGGCCACACAATAGAGCCCAAAGAGTGGTGATCAGTGGTGCCAAGTCCAGCTGGAAACCTGTAACTAGTGGAGTCCCCCAAGGATCAGTGCTGGGTCCAGTCCTGTTCAACATCTTCATCAA
>VZZY01019504.1:0-10231 GCA_013400335.1 Eurystomus gularis | reverse complement strand
CTCCTGCTGGCCACACTGTTTCTGATACAGGCCAGGAGGCTGGTGGCCCTCTTGGCCACCTGGGCACGCTGCTGGCTCATGTTGAGATGGCTGTCCACCAGCACCCCAAGGTCTTTTTCCACCAGGCAGCTTTCCAGCCACATTTCCCCAAACCTGTAGCGTCATGACCAAAGTGCAAGGAACCAGCACTTGGCCTTGTTAAACCTCATAAAAGTGACCTCTTCCTATCGCTCCAGCCTGTTCAGATCCCTCTGCAAAGTTTTCCTACCCTCAAGCAGATCAACACTCCTGCTTAATTTTGTGTCATCTGCAAATTTACTGAGGGGGCACTCGATACCCTCATCCAGGTCATTGATAAAGATATTAAAGAAGACAGGCCCCAGAAATGAGCCCTGGGGAATCCCGCTTATGACTGGCCACCAAATGGATTTAACTCCATTTTCACACACTTCCATGGTTTCTAACACATCAATAACTCTTGTGTCTTTGCTGCATCAGTGTCCATCCACTGCCTTCACTGACATGTCATACCAAAGAGCCTCGCTAACACTTGTTTCTCAAGTGTTGGAGTGCCACTCCCAGACTTATATCTGGTGAGACTGATTTTATCCATTTCTCTCTTCAAATCTAGTTTAATATTCTTTCAGTTATCCCTGATAACTCTTGTGTGCATATGTATACATATATATAATTCTATATTATATATGGTGTATATATTCCATTTATTTTTTTGGCTGATTTTCTTAATATTTGTGTGAAACCTGTAAAAAGAAACAAGAAATTGTAAAAATGTATAATTTGATCTCTCTGCAAGAGATTATCAAAGTCATGGTCATCATAATGTTTCAGACATTCTCATTCTAATGCACATATATTTACAATAAATATGCATAACTTATTCTATAACCATGCTAAATTGAAGGCCCCTGACTTGAAGATAAATTGATGAATTCACTGTATCACAAAGACCATTTCCACACTAGTGTTTTCTACAGAGGTGGTTTCCAAAGTGCTTTTCCCTCTCTTCCCTTCTTAGTCGCTATGGACAGATTTTCCCAAGTACTGGTTTTCATACATTAAATATAATGATGTTATTCCAGTTTTATATTGGCGTCAGGCCTCAGCCTTATTTATTTACTTATTATTCACTTATTTCTTGGTCCCTGAGATGTTTAATCACAAGTCAACTCTACTAGAATCTGGCATTAAGAATAAATAAAATGCTTCCATCCAGATTTTGCAAATTCAAAGACTGACACTTTGTAAGCATTCTTCTTAAATTAAGTGGAACTACACCTAATGTGAAAGCTTTGTAGACTGCAAGCTCAGAATTGTACAGAATTGAAGAAGGACATACAAAAATTTTGTTGTGCTACTAATATAACTAGAATACCAATTGTAGTGCACTGAGTTTTCATCTAAATTATTTCATTACTTTTTTTGTCGATAGCATGAAATAGTGAACAGTGTTCCCAGGAGACTGCAAATCTAAATATTTATGAATATAGGATCAATGATTAAGATAAAAGCATCTCTTTGCTGATTGCAGACTGCTCTCTTCGGGTACAATAATAAAACAAAATAATGTTGCAACATAAAAAAGTCAGAGCTTGCTGAAGGTCAGCAAATGTGCTGCAGGCATTGAATTTGATAGTCACATCTGTCCACAAGGCAGAGAGCTTCCAAACAGAATTAAAAAAGGCAGATACTGTACCATGGGGCATATGTACAATAATACCACATACATTCATTAATATTAAATAATGTTTTCATAGTTCTTTAAGAGTGCAATATTAACAGATCTGGTGTTATGCTGGCATGATAACAATATTCTTGGGAATCCAGGGGAAAATTTGAATCTTCTTCAGAAAAATTGTTCTAAAATTTCAAGTTAAAGAGGTCCAGGTGTAATCTGCCTCAGTTGCCCCTGCATTCCTGAAAAGAAGAAAAGTTTTTGGTTTAGTCCTATTATTTTCATAGGCAAAGTAACCATGGGTGGGCTGTTGTACATATTTCATTTTAAAGTTTAACTCCCACACCACATTAATAAATCACGTACCAGACCTGTACCAAAGTGCATGTGACTGATCACTTTTTATTGATGAGGAGAGTCTGGCACAAAGACTTGACTAAAATGTTGTATTATTGTTATTTTAAAGAGCTACATTCTGGATCCCATTTTATATTGCTTTTAGAATTATGTATTATGAAAAATGTGGCATTCACGATTACTTCTGAGTGCAGTTTGACTTACTACTAAGCACACAGTAACTTCATCCAGATTTTCTTTCTTTTTCTTTTTTGAAAATCTGTTCCTGCTCGTCATATACACTTTGTAAGATCCCTTTGATCTGTCCTTCAGTTTTCCCTGATTGTTATCATTGCATTAGTTACTATAAAATTGTTTAAAAGCTTAAAATCATCTATGAAACTTCAAGTTGTGTACATGCAAAAACTCAGATCATTTTCCTCTATCTCCTGCCTCCTGAATGGATGGATGCACTTCAGCAAGAACCTGTGCTGCATTCTGTTATCATTACAGTTTCTGTATGCTATTTGAGAACTTGTCCTGGACACTGAATTATTGATTAACTTGCAAAGAATTATAGTGCCTGCAAGTACGGTAACCAAGTATGCCTCAGACAATAATGCATGTACTTTCACAGTATTCCTGTAAAATATTTGACTGTATTCCCCATCTTACAAATGGGTAACTGAAGAATAGAAAAGCCAAAAGTTTCTAATTTGGGGTGCCTTATTTGCTATACTGACAATCACTTTTTTAGGATCTTGACTACAGTACAGGTTGTCATGTGTTCAAGGTACAGCAACTGTGGACTTCAGTTGCTGTTACATGAGCTCAGCAATTTTAAGAATCATCCTCTGCCAGTTCCCCTGGTAATATGTGAACTGTGAGGCAATTTTTTGGGGTTGTTTTTTTTTGCTATGTAATTGCTTGATTTGGTCCTCCTGGAAGAAGGGTAGACATAGCAATAGGCAAAAAAAATGCTAACGTGAACAAATAGCATCATTTAAAAGCTTTCTGAACAAATGTTTTCTCTCATTTCCATTCTCTCTGTTGCATTGATGGATTATTCTTTTTATCAAAAAGCAAAATATTCTGTTATAAGCCATTAGAAGTATTTTATAAATACACTGTGAAAATAGTTGACATGCTACATACATCAGTCATAAATGCATACCCAGCCAGCCAGAAATATGGCAACAGTAAATAAGAAAGGTGATAAATAGATAAGAAGTTCTTAATAACAACTTTTCTGTAGCTCTTCTTTAAGCCTCCTTTCTGTACTGATGGTATTAGGGCTGCAGCTGTCAGAGGCACATCATTGTTTTTCTCTCTTATTTTAAAAAAATTATTATTAATTTAATCCAAAACCCTTAGCTCTGTTATACCTAACAAGATAGAATTGCCCTGCATACCTACCAATATTAATTAGAAAGTGCTTACTACTTTGTTTGGTCAGGCTTTCATTTCATATTTTGACCTTTCCATTCACAATTCTTACCATTCATAGAAATATATAGAATCACAGAATGGTTTAGGTTGGAAGGGACCTCAAGGATCATCTAGTTCCAAAACCCCTGCCATGGCAGGGACACCTCCAACTAGACCAGGTTGCTCAAGGCCCCATCCAACCTGGCCTTGAACACCTCTGGGGATGGAGCATTCACAAACCCCCTGCACAACCTGTTCCAGAGTCTCAGCACCCTCACAGTGAAGAATTTCCTTCTGATTTCCAATCTAAATCCACCCTCTTCCAGTTTGAACCCATCACTCCTTGTTCTATCTCTACAGGCCTTTGTTAAAAGTCCATCCACAGCCTTCTTGTAGGCCCTCTTCAGAAACTGGCAGTTTGCAATAACGTCTCCCCTGAGCCTTCTCTTCTCCAGGCTGAACAAGCCCAATTCTCTCAGCCTGTCTTTGTAGAAGAGGTGTTCCAGCCCTCTAATTTTCTTTGTAGCCTTCCTCTGGACCTTCTCCAGCAGGTCTATGTTTTTCTTGTGCTGGAGGCTCCAGAGCTCCATGCAGTACTCCAGGTGGAGTCTAATAAGAGCAGAGTAGAGGGGCAGAATCACTTCCTTTGACCTGCTGGCCATACTTCTTTTGATGCAGCCCAGGATATGGCTGGCTTTCAGGGCTGCACGGGCACATGGCTGGCTCATGTTGAGCTTTTCATCAACCAGCAGCCCCAAGTCCTTCTCCACAGGACTGCTCTCAATCCACTCATTGCCCAGCCTGTATTTGTGCTTGGAGATGCCCCAACCGAAGTGCAGGATCATAGAATCATTCAGGTTGGAAAAGACCCTTGGGATCATCAAGTCCAACCATCAACCCTACTCTACAAAGTTCTCCACTAAACCATATTCCCCAACATCACATCTAAATGACCCTTAAACACATCCAGGGACAGTGATACAACCACCTACCTGGGCAGCCTATTCCAGTATCTTACTACTCTTTCTGTGAAAATTTTTCTCCTAATTTCCAGTCTAAACCTACCCTGTTGCAGCTTGAAGCCATTCCCTTCAAGCTTGTACTTGATCTTGTTGAACTTTATGAAGTTGGCATGGGTCCACCTCTCAAGCCTCTCAAGGTCCCTCTGGATGGCATCTCTTCCCTCCAGCATGTTGACCACAACACACAGCTTGGTGTCTTTGACAAACTTGCTGAAGGTGCACTCAATCCCACTATGCATGTCGCCAACAAAGATGTTAAACAACACCAGTCCCAGTACCAGTCCCTGAGGAACACCACTCGTTTCTGGCCTGCACTTGGACACTGAGCCATTCACCACAATTCTTTGAGTGCAACCATCCAGCCAATTCCTTATCCACTGTGTGGTCCATCCATCAAATCCATGTCTCTCCAATTTAGAGACCAGGATATCATGCAGGACAGTGTCAAAGTCTTTGCTCAAGTCCAGGTCGATTATATCGATTGCTGTTCCCTTGTCAACTGATGTTGTTACTTCCTCATAAAGGCCACCAGGTTTGTCAGGTACAATTTGCCCTTGGTGAAGCCATGCTGGTTGCCATCAATTACCTCCTTATTTTCTATATGCCTTAGCAGAGCCTTCAGAAGTATCTGCTCCATTATCTTGCCAGGCACAGTGGTGAGACTGACTGGCCTGTAGTTGCCTGGGTCTTCTTTTTTTATCCTTTTTGAAAATGCGGGTGATGTTTCCCATTTTTCAGTCAGTAGGAACTTCACCAGACCTCCATGACTTCTCAAATACGAAGGAAAGAGACTTGGCAACTTGGTCTGCCAGCTCCCTCAGGACCCTTGGATGGATCTCGTCAGGTCCCATGGGCTTGTGCACCTTCAGGTTCTTTAGATGGTCTTGAACCTGATCTTCACTTACAATGGGCAGATCTTCCTCCTCTCAGTCCCTGTCTTTGCATTCTTCAAGTTAAGTGGTGTGACTAGAGCCCTTGCCAGTGAAGACCAAGGCAAAGAAGTCACCGAGTACCCCAGTCTTCTCCCTATCTCTCGTGACTAAGTCTCCTGTTTCCTTCCAGAGAGGGCCCCCATCTTCCCTAGTGCTCTTTTTATCACCGACATACCTGTAGAAGTTTTTCGTGTTACACTTGATGTCCCTGGACAGATTTAACTTCACCTGGGCTTTAGCTTTCCTAACCTGATCCCTGTCTGCTTGGACAACATGTTTCTAGTCCTCCCAGTCTAACTATCCTTGTTTCCACTCTCCATAGATTCGCTTTTTGCATCTAAGTGTGTCCAGGATCTCTGTGTTCATCCAAGCAGGCCTCCTGGCATTCTTGCCTGTCTTCCTCTTTTTGAGACGCATTGCTCCTGGGCTTGGAGGAAGTGGTTCTTGAACACTGACCAGGTTTCATGAGCCCCTCTCCCCTTCAGGGCTTTGTCCCATGGTACTCTGCCAAGCAGATCCCTGAAGAGTTCAAAGTCTGTTCTCCTGAAGTCCAGGGTGGTGAGCTTTCTGTGCCCCCTCCTTGTTGCCCTGAGGATCTTGAATTCCACC
Organism: Eurystomus gularis; assembly: GCA_013400335.1. Taxonomy (NCBI): domain Eukaryota; kingdom Metazoa; phylum Chordata; class Aves; order Coraciiformes; family Coraciidae; genus Eurystomus; species Eurystomus gularis. The sequence goes on along the minus strand of VZZY01019504.1, from coordinate 4,211 downwards.
ATTTCATGGTCACCGCAGTGAAGGCTGACCTTGAGCTTCATGTTAGACACCAGTCCCCTCATTGTGGGTGAGAACAAGATACAGCATAGCACCTCTTCTCATCGGTTCTTCTGCTACCTGGAGAAGGAAATTGTCATTGATGCATTTCAGGAACCTCCTGGATTGCTGATGCCCTGCTGTACCATCCTTTCAACAGATATCCAGGTGATTGAAATCCCCCATGAGGACCAAGTCTTGTGAATGAGAAGCTACTCCTATCTGTCTATAGAGGGCATCATCCACTTGTTCTTCCTGGTCACGTGGCTTGTAGCAGACCTCCAGTGTGATAAAGCCTTCCTCTGCCTTTCTTTCAGCCCTGACTCATAAGCTCTCTGTCAGTTTTTCCTCCATCCCCAGGCCAAGCTCCATGGACTCCAGCTGGTCATTGACATAGAGGGTTACACCCTCTCCTCTTCTCCCCTACCTGTCCTTCCCAAAAAGCCTATATCCATCTATTCCCACACTCCAGTCACAGGAGCCATCCTACCATGTCTCAGTGATGCCAGTAACATCATAGCCCTGCAGACGTGCTGTCGTAGTCCAGCTCGGCAACAGACGTCCATCTCCCACACGTGCACACATCTCTAACTCCTTGTGTTTGTTCCCCATACTCTGTGTATTTACATTTAAGTGGGGCCCCTATTGAAGCCAACTTACTGGCTGGAATATTTGTTGGCTGGAATCCACTATCTTGCACTTCACATGCTCTCCTGATGGCCTGCAATCCTTCTCCAGGGCCAGGGTATCTATTTCTGGTGCTGACCTTGAAGTAGGATGAATTGAGGATCCCTTCTCTCAGCAACTCTAAAGCCCTCCTTACTAAATTTTCAAAGCTTTGGCAAAGATATGCTCCCTCTTCTATGAGAGATGGAAGCCATCAGCCCCCAGGAGACTGAGCTTATCAAAGCCAGGTCTGTGGTCCAAGTAGCAGAAGCTCTGTCTGTAACACTACTCCTGTAGCCATTTGTTACTTTTCCTAATTTGATTGGCCCTTTCAAGCCCCTTCCCTTTGACCAAAAGGATAAACTCCTTCTAAGTTCTTGGTGTGGTTCAAAAGACACATGGTGGAAGAAGCAGAGAAAAGAGCATTTAGGGAAGGGGGAGAAATGGAACTTCCTGAATTTAGATAGAGTGGACAATTCCTGTAAGAATATTTGCCTTTTTTTGTTGATCTTTTGTTCCCTGTTCCGTTTTCTCAAAGCAGGGAATCATAAGGATCAATGTTATTTGCTGCTTCATGAGAAAAGCAGCATTAGTATTTCACTCTTCTCATGATCAAAACTGCAAAAGCAATTTTGCGTAATCTTCTAGGTAAAAGAATCAATGCTCTGCAGAGGATTAGCATGACAACTTGCAACTTTAAACACAAATATTTGAAAAGGTGACCTAAAAGGTATACAAGTGTTGTGCCAGTTCAGCCATCATCATTTTATGCTACCATCATCATTTTATGCTACCATCAGTTGCCTGATCATACAGGTCAATGCTGAATTCAGGAACATCCCCTCAGAAGTCTTCTTTCAGGCAGAGATAGCTCCCTCAGCAGCCCTTCACATGGAAGGACACCACGCAGAGAGCTCAGCAAGGGGCAACCATCCCCAACAGAAACCACACTCAACAGGAGGCTCTTCTAACCCATCGGCTCCTAGTTAATATAGCCCTGGCTTCACCCACCACCCCAACCATGACCACCTGGGTGAGAGCAGAGCCACAGAGACACAGGTGGGCCAGGTTCTGCCTCTGGAACATGAAGCCAATCATAAAAACAAAATATTCTGCTAGGTTGTGACTCATTCACAGGTCAAGTCCAACTTGAGGTCCACGACCCAGGCCCCAGCACTTCTAAAAGAAATATGAGAACTTCCTTTTCCAGATAAAGGTGCAAGATCTTTGTCAGGAGGAGTTATTTTTTTAAGAAGACTATGAAACCTTTATGTAGAATTCAAAAGGAGATTATATCTCTTTTTCACTTACTAGTGGTGTCCTACTTTGTCCAAGGAATATCAATTCAGTATGAGACAATTTAAAGTTTGCACAAAACCCAACAGCAATACCTAGTCACCGCCTTCCAAATATACAGTCAGTAGATATGTCTTTGGATGTATACATATGGTGTCTGGGATAATCCCTAGGGATGTTATTTCCTTAGGAGCATCAGATCTCTCAGGGAGATAATCTCTGGTTTCCACTCATTGGTGCAAGATTCAAATTAATGGACAACACAAGGCAGTGTATCCTAGATTGTAGACCCCATAACAAAATGTCTAAGTAGATGAGGCAGAAAGGAGACCTTGTTTCCTTGCAGTAATGATTACATCAACTGCTATGTCCCATAGTTCTTTATAGGACCTGTTAAGTGCCAAACACCCAACTTCTTTACCTTTTGGAGGACTTAAAAGGCACAGCAGAATCATTTTCTGCCTCATCTTAGCAGGTAAACTAATCAACGGATAGAATAGCCTGGGACAGACTGGCCCAGTTACAGCTTAAGCATCTAATAGTCCGCATTTGATGTGAAAGGATCAGTTACCCAAAGTGTATGCCACTAAAAGTCATACAGTATTCTTCACATGTTAATTTTACAGTTTCATTGCAGTAATTTAGGGACAGAGAGGTCATTTGAAAGTCTGCCCTTCTGTGACCTTTATTAACAATACATGAATAAGTCTTATGAGTCTTGTCTGTGATTTATATGATAAATGAGTAGCCCGAGCATTAATATATCTGTAAAGAGTTTTGGTTTAGTGTTGTCAGTTGATATATGCAAAACTATGGTAAAATATAATTTAATATTTTTTTCATTAGATCTCCTGGAATTTATTTTTTTATTTTAACCATATGTCAAAAGATTCATACATTTAAATAAAATGTTCGGCACATGCTGCCTCTTCCTATTACAGTGAGCAACATGTTAAAGTTACTACAAAATGTTGATCCATCCTGTAGGAGAACAAATACTTCCTTAAGAAATATGATTATTTTTCTTTATTTGAAAACTATAAAGCTTAATCAGCAGTACATCTATTTAAATATACACTTACTTCTATATCTGTTCAACAAGGCCATAATGCTATTGAATGCTTTAAAGCTGTTTTATTTTAGTGTGAGCACCACTGATTTTAACAAAAGAGTAATTGAATTAAATATATGCTAGGTCAGCTCCCAAATATCTAGGGAAGATGGAGAATAAGGAAAAATGGAAATAATTTCAATTACTGGACACAATCTTTATTCTGAAAGGTAGCAAAAGAGAGATTAGCTCTCCATTATTTTTTGGAATTTTTCAGTATTAATTCTAAATTGGTTAAAGCCAAGAAATGAGCATGAAAGTAAGAGTAGAAAAGAGGAAGGGGAAGAAAGGTAATATTGTCTATGAAGATGAATAGAAAAAAATGTGACTGAAGGAGAGAATAGCTCATGGAGGGCAAGAACACAGAGATTCTGAGGAAAGAGAACTTACTGGGAACAGCAAACTCTCATATGAGACTCCTGTATGCATAACTAATATTTCATTCCATGTGGTACATTTTTGTTGATATTAAGGCAATATTGACATCTTGATTGTTTTCACTTGAGATATTAATTTTTTCTTTTGCATCTGTATTCATCTGAAGATTCTTTGCTGTGTGTAATCACAGAAGAGGGGCAAACTCCAAACACAGCAGCTCAGCACTTCTCTTTAGCAGAAAACGGTACAAACTAAACTGATAAGAACAGTTACAGGGCTCAGACTGGACTAATTTAGACCCACTGAAAGCCTGAGAGTAGAAGGTTAGCAAGTGTGAGTTGATAACTCCATCATAAACCACTCCAGAAGCACATACATAATTCCAGAACTACATATAAACAAGAGTATGAAAGAAAATACCTTTTGAGTACATACATTTTTCCTGGATTAATTTACATTTAAAGGAGTTCTGAAGAGGAAATAATCACTCTGTTTTTAACCATGACTCTGCTTTTCTGCTTGATATAGAAGAAAAACAGAGCAAAACAATGTTTATGGGTAAAGTTGAGGAAGGCCAAGGAGGTTGATATCCTGTTGGGAGTTTGTTATAGACCACCCAACCAGGATGAAGAGGTTGATGAATTGTTCTGTAGACAACTGGCAGAAGCTGCAAAATCGCAAGCCCTTGTTCTTGTGGGGTTCCTCAACTCACCAGACATCTGCT
>VZZY01019503.1:0-23528 GCA_013400335.1 Eurystomus gularis | reverse complement strand
GCCGCTCTTCATAGGGCATGCTCTCCAGCCCTTTCACCAGCTTCGTTGCCCTTCTCTGCACCCGCTCCAGCACCTCAGATGGTATCAGTTTATTGAACTATGCCCATCCATGCTTGTTAAAGTTCTTCAGCAACCTCCTTCATTACCTTGCTACAGAAATCAGTAAAGCTCGACTGTTTCACTTAAAATGTCAATTAAAGCTCATGTGGAAACTCAGTTGCTTTGTTTAAATTTTACTTTAAGCTGGCATTAAAGATGGCATGACTTGCATCGTTTTTTCCCCAAATTACTTAGACAATTAAACATTTGAACAATGTTAATTGTGATCTATTTTTAATAACGTGTTTGCATTTACACAGTGTCACTAGCAAAAACATTTTCTGTGTCTATGACAGCTCTATTTTTTATTGCACATCATTAGCTCCCGTTTGATAAACCAGCCATTATCAACTGACTTCAGTATTTACTGGGTAAAGAACAGGCCTAGAATCCTTAATTTCTGACTAATCACCTTCGGATCAGACACCAACAGTCTTTCCACTGACTTTCAGTGGGCTTTGGAGCCATTCATAGAATATTAAGCTTTACACGGTCTGATGTTTTTCACTCCTGTACATCAGCAGAGACTGTAACGACTTACTTCCTTTTTGTATCCCAACCAGAGCAGTTTTGCAGTTTCATTGCCTAAGACACCTGAGATAGCAGGTTCATTTAACAACTGGAACATGATTTGCATTTCATTAATGCAGTATTTTTCAAGCCTCCATTTCAGTAGTCTGTAGACCCATCCTTAGCCCTTGTAAATCTTGTGCGCACAAATGCCTGGAGCTGGACTGGCTTACACTCTGAAGGATATGGCCATTTATCTCTTCAACCAAACTTCCAATGCTAATTAGGCATGGTCCCAGTGACATTTTATTTGACATTACGATAGCTTCATTAGCAGAGTTAAAAGCTTATCTGTGAATATATGCTTTTTTTTTTTTGTGAACTGTGTAAAAGTAAATAATACACAGAAAACATTTTTCCCCTCTGACTCTCAGGGGCAAAGGCTGTGCTCAAATATATATTTACAATAAGAAACACAAAAGAAAAAACAAACTACATAATTATATCAGAGAAAGCTCCGCTGAAGGAAAAGAAAAAAGACTTCTGGCTTATAATGCAACTGTGGGGACTCACAGCTTTATAAACACACAAACAGCGTTGAATCCCAGCTGTGAGCAAGCTGATGCTGCAGCTTCAAAAACTGGGAAGCTCTTTCTTCCATGGTTGAAATTACAAAATTTATGCTTAAAACGCAGTTCCCTAGAGGCCTTGGGCACACCTATTTCTTCTTCCTTTCATGCCACGAAAAAAGATGCTATGTAATGTTATTTTTTTAATATCTTCCTTACTGCTGAAACTGCAATGCTTCAAGGAGGATTTTGTGTTGGCAGCTGACAGACAAGAGGAAGAACTTCAGATGGAGACATCCTGCCACCCCACCCAACCAGCTGCTGAGTTGCCCACCATACTGCATCCCAGTCCATCCATGGTCCGCTTGGCAGCACCAGTGGGAGCACCTCTTCTGCCTGCAGGGGAGACTATGGCCAAGAGACCACACACCTGCAGGTTCCTACAGCAGAGGGTGAAACATCAAGGTTTTCTTCTCAAAATCCATTCTGCAGCTTCCGCAGAGAAACAGCGAGTGTGCAGGTCAGGCATGCACCTCTCCACTCCCCTGTGAAGAGCACTGGGAGCTGGGCCTGGGTGCTGTGCTGCTGCTGGGCTCTCTCCTGGTCCCTGTTAAACCCCCAGAACTTTGTCATGGACATCAGTAAGCATTAGATTTGGCTCCTGGGCCTTCATCCAGCAAAACATTTAAGCATTCATTTAAGCAGCAGCATCAGTATGATTAAAAATACCAGTGGTATGTTTCTTCTGCTATTTAGACTTTTGGCTCTCTAGGGAAGAATATCCCAGACTTGCTCTGGCCCAAAAAGAGGAGGATGTCTTATCTTTTTCTTGTCTTGTACGTGTCTGCACATACACACCTGTTTGACCTAGACTGCAGTTTGAAACAGGGTAGGTCCCTACACTAAAGGCTAATTTTTGCAGATGGTTTAAAAGCTTCTGAAAGAGAAAAGATAGCTTAGACTAGCCAGAGCTACATTGACTCCTGCAGCAAAAGAAGCCTGGCATCCATCCAAGCAATGCTTATAAGCAGATCCTAAAAAGGCACTGACTGTTGATTTAAAAACCACAAAACCACAAGAGTTAGATTAATTTAAGTCTTGACTTAGTTTGTCCTGAAAATGATCTCTCTCATTAGACCAGACAGTCATGACTTGAGGTTGCTAAGCATCTCTAATGCCTACATACAAATACCCCAAACTAATCTCAATATGTACAGCTCTCTACAAGGTCAAAGTGGCAATATAAAATATGAACTTTCAGCTGTTCTTGGAAACTAATGCCCATTATTTATCTTCATAGACACTTATAAATTATCATAAGTAATGCTATTTCAAAACCTTCAAGGCATTTTTTGCTCCAGGAAGAAAAAAAAGTCCAACATTTGAAGTTTGACAAAGAATATTTCATACAGATGCCAAGAGTCAAAATAGTTTTTCCTTCCCTAAAATTTGTCATTGTAGTTAAAAGAAGTCAGAATGGTTGCTCTTACAAATAGATCAGGGGGAACTGCATTAATTCTCCATTTTAGGCTTTCCTCCATCATTAAAATGGCAATGCAAAACTATAGAGAACCACTTCTGCTCCATGGTACACTTCAAATGGGAGAAAGAGGTGGCCAGCTCCATGTCTGTAACTCTTGCTCCCAAGTGCTACCGTATTGTAAACAATGTCTGTGGAGCCCTGGCAAATGTTTGGGTGAAAGATGCTGGAGATACTGAGAGTATTAGCCACAATGGACAATTTGTTACTGCATGGTATTACTATCTATAAGCTCTACACTGTTATGGAATCAGGTTGTCACAAGTAAGTGAGCATCTGCTAGCCAGAACAAAGATATCTTGGCTAGCTCTACCCCAGGCTTTCTTTCTAATGCCATTTCCCAGGAACAAATTTCCTTACAGCTAGCCTCATCCAGACTGTCATGTTTGTGAGCGGAATTTCTCGTTTGGCATTCGTGCTGCAGCTACCCCGCTACAAGTCTTCCCACACTTCTAAAGGATGCAAAATACAGTGGCTGTTCCACAGGGGCATATATTTTGGGGGTTCTTCTGAATACCAATATAAGCCTGAGAATTCAATTCTTCCCTTAAGGACACACAGCATTCAACTAACTGAAAACTCGTCAGCAGACTGTCTAGGGGTGTTTGTGAGCTTTTCTGTTGAGAAGCACCTCCCAAACACTGGTGCTTTTCACATCCTGGCCATCAATCAGAAGGGCTATGTTTTAAAGTGACTCCAAGTCAAGTCTGAGTTTTCCCATGCATGTTATTCAGGCAATGCACAGAGGAAGAGCTTTCCCCCCGCCCAGCTCCTGGTTAATAAGGGTGGGTAGCAATTCAGCTTTTGGTAGTAGTAGTGCCAAAACCATGGCAGCATCTGGGAAGAGATGGTGCATGCACTTTGGGCTTGCTGAGATCTGCCTCCTTGGTCCTGGCACTCCTAATATCTGAGGATATACAGGAAGACCCTGTTGTTGTAAAGAAATTCTGAGAACACACCAGTGGTGCTGTTTTGACATGAAGAAAATTATTTAAGTAGCTACCAAAGCACTCCCTGTGTGTCTGCTAATGAAAGAACTTGTTAGTCTTTTAGAGTGGTTACTAATGACCCTGGATCAAGGACATGGATGTGATCAGGCTGCAGTAATAAAATATTACTTGGATTATTAAGAAATCACAGTTCAAAGGCTGAAGGATCCCCAGAAGCTATGACAAGATGATAGTAGAAGCGTTAACACTGCAAGCACAGGATGGCACCAGAGGTGCCAGGGCTAAAAATCACAATTCACCAATGGTCAGCCACTGGTCACTAGTAGTCTGCAACCTTGGGAGCCAAGTAAAATCAGGCTTAGGGAAAGCAAAGAACAAGTATCTAATATGCAATATATACCAGATACCAAACATCTGAGGAATGGGCAATTAAATACAGAAGACATGCACACAGCATTACCAAACATGTAAAAGTGACCAAAAGCAAATCCAGAAGAGGAAAAAACTCCTGCCGTCAAATAATACTCCTCCTCAGAGATCTTGGTACACAGATATCTTGCCACAAACAACTCTCAGGCCCTGAACACACACACACACACACACTTGCTCTCCCTCAAGATTTGTGATACTGACCTCAGGACACAGAAGTACGCAGAACAGTGAGCCCAGCATCTGAGAAAAGAGACATGGGAACTGTGTGTATGACAGTTAGAACTGTATCATTACTGAGAATGATATGTAGTACTTGCATAATTTGTCTCTAATGTTAGCATCATTGGGACCAATAACACTACTTTGACAAAACTGTTAGGATTCTAATCTGACTAAGAATAAATTATTGGCTTTGCATATAGAAAGGGCTTCTAAAGCTCATGTTAATTGCATGCGATGTTTGCTCTGATGCCTCGCTCTTGAGGACTACCGTTGATACAGTGCAAGAGCTGACAGAGTATTTGGCAACCAAGGCTGTAATTACAATTGTCAAGCACTGCTCCACAACGGGCTCCTTGGCATGTTACCCCTGCCAGGCTCCTTGGTTTGAAGAGCTCTTGCAATGGCATTCCCATCCCTGCCCTGTTACAGAAGCCTCCACCTTCCCATAAACAAGATGGACATGTTGCAGTGTATCACTAGAAAATGTTACTATTTCACAAGCACAACAGGCTATGAGTACATTTTCTGTATTACCTAGCTTTTTAGGCATGTGCAAAATTACGGTCAAACAAAAAGGAATGAATTCTTGAATGGAGAATATAAGGAGAGGGGATATGGAGAAAATTGATTCATGTTATGTAGGTAAAAAGAGTCTGATCCCATTCTACAGAAGCAGCAATTGTCCTTTCTGATATGCACCCAGTGTACCCACGCACCATTTAATCCAATTAAATTTATTCACTATTAACATCTGCAGCAAGGAATAAAATCTGAAGCACTGCTGTCACTGACCAGTCCAATTCCAGCATGGCTTGTGAAGTGTCTTCCACTCTTTCTGAGCATTTGCATTCCCTATACCCTCAGTGGCTATGCCTCCATAGCTTATTATTTTTACAAATGAATAGTGTGTCTACCAACAGGCTGTGCAGCCTTATCTGGTGTATGCAGCTCGGCTAAGTGAAACTAGGTCATTTGATCTTGGAGGCAACTGTGGAAGGAGGTGGAAATTCAATAGAGACACCTTTCCCATCCATCCTGAGCCAGTGCTTTAAAACAAGGTTCAGGATGTGGTGTGCAGAGCTGTCCTGCTGCAGGCAGCACCTCCAGGCACAGGACAGCCCTGGCTGCTGTGGGACTCCCCACACTCCTTGCACAGCACTGGGTGCTGCTCCTCAAGGACCATGACCAGCAACCAGTTGGCTTCTTTGTCTCTACTTCTGCCTGTCAGAGAAATACACGCGGGCTGTGCTGCATGAAGTTATGCATGGAGCAGTCACTGAAATGAGAGCTGTATATGCCAATATACAGTGGGAGAAATTAATGCTGGCCCTTGTCTCATTCCTCAGAAAGCCAGCACCAGCTTATCATCACACCCTCTTCTCCTGGGCCTTGCTCTGGGCATGTTCCACAGGATTAATTTTACCTACAGATGCATTTTGCTCTATATTGATTTTTTGCATGAAAGAAAGCTGAGAATTAAGTTAGCAAAGACTGATCTTTTAACTCCGTTAAATGAGGCCAGGGTAGATTAAATTAGTAGTTCATCTTTCTAAGGCTAGACATTTAAATCATGGCTCTGAGGTGAATTCTTGTGTGTACTTGCTTGGCTTAAAATCAGAAAGAGAATTTAAACATCTCCACTTGAGGTTTCCTATTTAATACACCAAGCATTTAATCAGAAAGATGGAAAATTAGAAAGAAGAGTTACAATTGGTTCTCAGGGCAGAGGGTGAGCAGGGGAGGGAAAAAAACCCAAACATCTCTTTTAAAAACAAATGCACTTTGCATGGGTTGGGACAAGGAGTTGACAGAGTGAAGTGGCCACTGCATTATGCCATTTTGAGTGGCCCTGAAATGCCACTTGCTGTCCTCTCAAAGTCCATAATGCTGCCCCAGCAGCCTGGGTAGGACAGTCTGAGCTTGCATGGGCATCCTCGCCTTGCTGGGCACCTTTCACTAATTGTGCCAGGCGGTGAAGCTACTTTCCTCAGCAGGAGGCACTTTGTTTCCATAAAAAATAGTTCGAGCGTAAGTGCTGCTCAACACCAGCAGCTGCTGCTTGAGGAAAAAATAAATAAACTGGGAGGTGTGATGTTTGTTAGCTCCTCGGCTGCAGATTTACTATCTTTCAACAGACGACAAGAATCTGGATTTTGAAAATGCAGCAAAGCCTAGTGGCTTATACTCACTGCAAATTCTTTAATCACTACTTCCCATTTTTCCTTCCCCATCTTGGATCAATACTTTGTCATTGAAAAACAAACAAATTAAAATCCAGAAGACAACTGTGCAATTTAGAAGTTTTGTGGCAGTGTTCGCAAATTGCTTTTTTGGGCATGCAAAACACAAAATAAGGCATGATCCTGTAATCAGGAGGTGCCTACCGCCCACCCCCAAAGGCAGAAGCATTTGAGTTTCCAATACAGCATATAGCAACTACCCACAAAAGTGTGTGACTGATCAGAGCCTGTTACCAAGGCACACAGGGAGAGGAGGTGGAGGAAGGGCCCTGACTGGCTGCCTAACATGGAAACTGAGTGATCCAGTTTGAAATTTCTGCCTCATCTTGTGCTTCCTTTTGGAGCAAAGCCCCCTCTGTCAGTGGGGTAACCCCCTCCACAGTGCACAGAGAGGGACAGATCACCATCATGTCACGGCCATCCTTCTCACTCCTTTGAGAAACACCTCTCTGACCATCCCAAGGCTTACAGTAAGACAAAAATTTCACACCCTTTCACAGAGACAGGGATTAGAGGGGAAAAATCATAATAATAAAAAAAGATTGAATTACATGTCTTGGAGAACATACCACAAGTTTGCTAGAAGGAGAATCTAGGGCTCAAATCTCCTCAATAGATAAAAGAATGTGGAAAGTAACAAACAGCCATTTATGTTATGGATTATTGTTAAATAATTTGGGGATCTGCACCATTACACTACTCAGAGTGCATTGGTCTGTCCTTCCAGACTAGTGTTACCCATCCCACTGATACTTGTCTGCAAGTATTCAGATACTGTGATTTCCTCATTAGCATAAGCATTAAGCAACTTACTAATTATCCATTGTATTCCAAAAGAGTTCTGGGTACAGAGTCATAAAATGGGACCTTACTGATAAAGTAGTTTACAGCAAGTATTGTGGTGAGCCTTGGGTGAATGCATCAAAAATCACAACCCATGCCTGTTTCATCCTTTCACTTACAATGTGGAAGATCATTGGATGAACATTTACAGCTTCCATTTTTACTGAGAATCTCAATAGCACATGACAAAAATAACTCAGCATGCTGCTTTTACTAGCAAAACCTTTGGTGGTGAGGAATGTTAATATACTTTTCTACCCTTGTAGGGTAGTGAGGAGTAGCTGGACAAACTTGTGATGGAATTAAATATCATATTTACTTCATTGTGAATAAAGTTCTTCATGCTACCTATTTATGCAAAAAATTGCTTGTACTGCAACCTTACCTTTCTTGAGGGGGAAAAGGGAAAAAACTATTGTGGTGGGTTAATAGGGGTTGGCTTTGTTTATGAAAAAGTAATGAAAGTAACAGCAACAACTTTACAGGCTGCGTGTTATTGATAGGAAGAATGATCTGCAGCATGGAAATGAGGGGAAAGGCCTTTACAAATCCAGTTTTCTTTCAATACTAGCTTTACCTTCTCTGCAGCAACTCCTTTAAATTTCCAATGCCTCCATATCCCCTTCTTATAAAATATCTCCTTATTAGTTATGTAGGGTTTGCACAACTCTGTGACTGCTGAAAAACCACTAAACTTATCGCAAAGCATCAATTACCCAAGTACTTTGAGTATTTAATTTATTTTTAAGAGCTTTGTGCTTTAGGATCTGCTAGGGCTGCACATTTCTGTGAGTCAAAAGGCTCTCAAATACTTTGAGTCAAATGAATCAATAAACTCTTGTCTGTGCTTGAGCTTCCTACAGACATACAAGTTCTTCCTGCCCTGGCCCATGTGATGATGCATATGGATGCTATGCTCTTGCTAGGTCAGCTCTTTAACCCTGATGCCAGCAGGTGGCTAACAAGTGATGGCAGCTGATGAACAGGCCCTCAGCTCCTGATAAGGAACTCTAGGAGTGTTTTGACGCACTTGGTCAGCCAGACCAAACTCTCTGTGGGAAGGCTGGGTGCAGCTGAGGCAAACAGCATCTTTATTTGTGTAGCTGTGAATCCAAAAGCATCAGATGTATTAATGGATCTGCCTGTGTATGACTGCCCTGGTCTCCACTTCATGGCTTATAAACTCTTAAAGCACAGCAGCTGTAACTTATTTTGAATGGTACCTCGTTCATCGAAGCCACCATCCTTCCTACAGCCTTTGCCAGTCCAGCATTAGAAACTAGCATCACAGTTGAGTCTAGCACTACCACTTCTATGGACTAGAAGAAATAATAACATTTATGCATTTAAAAATCAAAACAGAAGTAATGAATTTAATGATCCAAAAGCCAGTCTTGAGTTATGCAAAATACATTTAGTTAGGTATTCACAAAATTGCTTCAGCATAATTGTCAGCACGTGGATTGTTTGCAAACAGCTAGCACAAACTACTTAGTGTTAATCATTTGTTCTGTGACATAGTTAGTCATGCACTATTTCTGCTGCTTGAGTGGGTGATTGTATCCTCCTAAAGGAGAGGGTAAGAACCAGCAAAAATGAAGCGCACCCTGGGAGGTTAACTTGGATAAGCGCTTGTGATAAAATATGGAAGTGTCATGTCTTACTAATCTCAGCAAGCCGTTTGCGTCTATCCATCTCCATGCAAATAATCCACAATGACTCTGCAGAGTCTCATGAACCAAGCCTGGGGACGAGGAATTCACATCAACTGTTTTTTGCGCCATGTTCACTCTCTGAACAAGGGGGAGTGTTGCAGAGGAGCATCTAATTCCCCCAGACAACCTGAAAAGAAGGGATGACAGACCACTGCTCCTATGAGCTTGGCAAGAACATACAATCAAAACTGCTATCTCTCTCTGCAAGAAACTGTACTGCTTCAGGGATATAGAACCTGTAACAACAACAAAAAAATCACAAAAAAGTATATTCCTGAAGAAACAGGATTTTTTTTTTCTTTCTTTCCCCATTTCAGTTTTCTTTGCTTACATGACACTAGCACTTGGATGTAAATCTTGGTCAGTTTTCCAAATGACAAATTATACCTCTATACATTGCAGTGACCTGGGACGGAACTAAGGAAGGTTGTAAGCTCTGTATTTTGGTGTAATATTGTTTTGGTATTTTGCATCAACTTGGCGCCTACACTGTCCTGTCTAAGCAAGGGAACTGAAATATTCTGTAAAATTCCCCACTTAAAACTCTTCACCAGGTACCACACAGAACATCAGGATGTATTATTAAAAAATGGGAGTGAAACAGCCAGTCAGCTGTGATAATAAAAGGGAAAGAGAGGCACTCACAGAAAGCAAGATCTTCTGTGAAAAGTTTGCTTTTCTTTTCTGAAAGGTAAGCAATGTTTGGAGACAACTCTTAAAATGACTCAAGATTCTATACATGCTTGAGTATATTGACTGACACACATGGAGACTGCTACACTGAAGCGTGTGGGGATGAGAAGGATTGATGGACCAAGCAAAGAGGTGTGAAGGCTGCTGGAACAACACCGTCTAAGCTCACGGTGAAAGCCCCATCGGGAGGGCAGTGTTGGTCTTGTGGCCCATGCCATGTGACTGGAAGCACTGCTCAGATCAAATGAAGCCCACTGCAAAAAAAGGTTTTGTGGACAGCAGGGAACTTGCTCGCTGGGTTGGCTGTTTCTCCTCACTGCTAATACTCTTGAAAAGGATGGATGCCGCAGCAGCACACCACAACTCTAATGTGACAACACCATGTTACGCTGGGCATTGGCCAAATATGCACAGACTCATTTACAGACAGGTGATGGATTGCTCCCAATTTTGACTGCCTTGGAAAATTTTAACCTTCTAGAGGAAACTTCTGGCAAAGCAAGAACTTCTCCATGCCTGGACTAGTAGACCAGTAACTATTGCAGTACTCCACCCAGTGTATTTTTCCCATACATTTTTAACTGTGTGTGAGAAGCCTGAACTACCCATTGGAGTCCTGTGTTCAATGGTCAGACTGCATACTCATTTCTCCTCTTCTTACTGGCAACAGTAAGCTATTTTGCTGCTTATTATTCTCTAATAAGACTGTAATAATTTTGTATGGCTTTCAGAAGACATGCATTTGCTTTCATAGTGCTGGCATAATACGGATCCACAAAAAGATGAATTCTCTGAACGATCTTTGATCTCAGGCAGTGAATATCTTTCTAGAGATTTTTAATTAAAGGGAACTCTGGTGAAAAGTCAGGTAAAGTTAAAGGTGCAGGTTGATAGAAGTGTTAAGTTCACTTAAGAATATAGTTTTACTATCACACCAACAAGCCACAGATCCTATTTGACTCATCCTAAGCAAAGCCATACCACACTTAAATGAACAGGAAGTGGGAATATATTGGTTGGATTTCTTTTGAATTATGGTAATTGCATCAGAAACGACACTTAAGATACCCACATGAATGCAATTATTTGCTTCAGTTGTTCTTATTATCCTTAACATTTGCTTTTCATGAACATTCCTGTAATCAAATTACAGTAGAACAAATGCTCATGGAAAATGAATAGCAAAATCAAACACTTGCAGTATTTGCAAGTTCCAGCTTCCATGCCTATCTCCCAATTCTTATGTTTGTCAGACTGAAATTAAAAAAAAAAAAAGTGGCTTAGCCAAACAACCAAAACCACATCGGAAGCTGGTCCCTGTTCCAAAGCCAGTGAAGTAAAAGGAAGCACTTTCAAGTATTTTTGGGTAGCTCTGGGATACAGCTATTCATAATGCTTACACTGTTCATGCTTGTTCCAGAAATTTCGGGTGGTTTTCAGGCAGAAAAAAAATCTGTGATTATCAGATGTATTATTCACTGTGAATTCTCACTTCGTTTTCCTCTTAAAGTACACTTCTGGGGAGGAATACAAGAGCAGTATGATCTGGGCAACAAGCTCCCATTCTCTGTCAAGCAAAGCATCTTACTTATGCTAATCATATGGCATGCCACATCCCACCACAGGTCTCAATGTACAATTTATTGTTTTGCTGTAAACCTGCAAGGGTTGTGAATGCCCAAGGAGGACAGCACAGCCCAGCTAACTTCCACACAACTACATGTTACATATTTATATGCACTGTCAAAATGGTGGGAAGATACAAAATTGAGTTTCACTGGGATCTAGCAGGCTGAGCTATTTATAAATAAGTGTCTTATTTTTGGTGCTCTTGAGAGAATGTGATGAACAGTGAGTGATGAGCAATTTATGTTGCTGAGCATTTGTATCACAATAGAGCCTTGCGGTCTTTATTTCTAGAGTCAAGACTCTGTTAATTTAGGATCTGTATTCTCCTACAGTGGAAGACAGGACCTCAGAGCAAAGACCAACGGGCAAGATTAAAAAAGGGTGAAATGTGCATGCCACACTGGAAATGGAAGAGTAGGTAGAAAATGGTGTAGCTGAAAAAAATTTGAGGGTTCCTGGGGATTCTGGGCATCAATATTCAAAACAGACTGATCGCCCATCTCTCTCTCTGAAAATAAATTCTTAGTGTGAAGGAATCCTTTCCCACAAGTATTCTGGACTGAAGGATTTTCTATTTATACAATGAAAGATAACATTAAACAAAATATGGCATAATGAAAGTGAAATAAATGCTTTTAGAAGGATTACGTGCTCTAAAGAGATCTTAGGGATATAACTGAATGAAAACTGAAGGTTTTAATGAACAAGTGTGTAAGTATCCTGTACTATGTAAATAATTCATGTGTATAGAAAGATGATCATAAGGGTGAGTGAATAATCATCATTCTGGCTTGCCTGTGTTGACTGCTGATGCAAGATGCTGTATCAGAGGCCACAAGAGTATTGTTAACTGTACCAGCCTACCCAACCTATTTCTATACTGATACATTGTGATATAAACCTTTAAAGAGGTGATTAACAAGTATTATTTTTCTCCCCCGAATCTCTGAAGTACAAACACTGGTGCCTTATCATTTCCCTCCCATTAGCTCTGCAGTAGACAATTTTATAGACACCAGCAGCAGTTTGGCATGAGCTACCCCTTGGTGTGGTCAGAAGGTAGCTGAAAGTAGGGCAGATGATTCTTTGCCTGCCACACCAGGCAGTGCAACTGATTTTGCAGAACTGGTGGTGAAGGGGGCATTTGAGGGTCATATAGCACCACACCACCTCCCTCTGCAGTCCTGGAGCAGGGAAACTTCAGTAAATGCTACTGGTGCAGGTTGTGTGCTTGCTGGACAACTGGGGAAAGACAGATGGCAGAAGAGCAGAGCCCTCCTTCAAAGCATTGCTTGATTTTTTGCTCTAGAAATGAGGAAAAGCTCCTGGAAACTCCTGTTAAGCAAGTGCAGCATGGTCCAATGACATCTGAAGTTTTCATGTCACAAAGCTTAAACCAGAAATAGTCGATGTTTTTTTCTGTAACTATTTACCTACATTTGCCTCAAGGCTGTTATTCAGTGTATATTTGTCACCCTGGAGCTCTATAGTTTTATCATTTATCACATGCAATTTAAACAGAGAAAACCCAGGTATATTAACTCTTTCACCTTGTTGACCTTCCAATGTAGGAATAAAATCAACTCCATGGTACTAGTGTACTAAGAAAATGTAAATCACAGCTAAAAGAGTTCCAGCATGCTCTCAAAAGCGGGAAGCTATCAGCTCCAAGTAAAGGTTAGATATATTTATGTTGAGTACAGTAAATTCTTTAAACAACTGTTCTCCTACAGGGAGCTGTTTAACTGCTATATATGAGTGAGCCTTACACACTGAGAAGGTGATAAATAACTATGTTTTAATCTAAAATAGCACTGGGAAATTATCAAACTGTGAACTTGTAATATTGACTTTTCATCTGATTTGCAAAAAAAAGTTCTTTTCAAGCTGGTTTGAGTGAGCACGATATTAAGATGAGTGTAATGTGACTGCTTTACCAGTAGCATCATTGAGAGAGCCTAGTGCATAATACAACTGCTCTTTCTGGCTGTTAATGGATATGTCTAATAGTTCTTTCCTTGAAACAAATGCAAAACTTCATTTTAAAAATCTCAGTTTATGCTTGAAGGTCTATCTTGTCTTTTAATTCTGTCTTAAGTTAGGAAGTATTGTAAAATGTCTTACGAACAGCATGGCCAATAATTTCCTTCACAGTATTAAAAAAAAAGGAAGTGGAATAGCATGCCTTTAGGGAAATACTAAGAGCTTAAAATATGCCTGTGCAGCATATTCATAGATTTTTATAATGCATTTCAAATACTTTCCACATTGTAAAACAGGCTTTGGAAATTATTGTCACAGACGAAAGCTGGTGAAGAAAAAGTAATAAAAATACTGTAGCAACAAAAGGAAGAAATGGTGCCTGCTTCTGAATTCCCTAACATTTGATTTCTCCTATATAATAATAACAATCAAATGATCACAGTAATTTCTTCATTTACTGTGCTTTAGTGGCAGTCGAGGGTGGACTTGCATTCATGTTGACTCTTCTCCCCATCCATCTCCACCTCCCCACCTGCTGCCTGCAGCCATGCAGATTCAGGTGACTGAAACATTTCAGGAAAAAAAAGTTAATTAGCCAGCATGCTGCACACCAGATCTCTTCAAACCAAGGCCAAGTGGAAATCTTCCACTCAGCTCCTGAGGGCTTTCCCAGCTCACCACTCCTGCCAGGGTGCAGTCCATTGCAAGGGAGACTCCATGCAACAAGGTGCATCTGAGAAGTTCAGCATCATCTCTCAACTTGCTGATAAGACTCACGTACCTCGCAGACACAGGGATGGCTACTTAGCATGGCAGCGGCACACACATACTCTCTGTTTATACCAATAGGGTGTATATATATGCTACAGGGATGTAAGATGCTCAAGAATGCCTGTGCGGAAAATGTGGAGAAATGCTACAGTAAGATCAGGACTGAGTGGTGAACATCAAGCCTGAACAGACATATGTTTTGAAACCCTGTCTACAGTCGAAACCAAGTCCCAAGGCCAGCTGCACATAAAGGTAGCACGTAAAAATTACTGTGGTTTATTGTGGTCTGTGGTATGCCATGCTGTCAAGTCCCTTCTCAGTTCTTCATGTAGTTGCCCAGAATTACCAAGAGTAATGTTAGTAGCTTGATGCGACAGCTGTGAAGCACTTGGGGCCAGATTGTGAACTTCTTAGTCACACTGATGAGGAGTCTCTTGCACAAATGGCTTTGCTCGAGTGTGACTCCCTTAATAAATGAATCATCTATCATTGCTGCCTACTCAAGCTTAAATCTTTCTCCCTGTTCTGCCGCTACTTCCACCATCTGCACATCCTCCCCCCATAGTGGCAAGAACCAATCTGGCTGATTGACAACGTGTTTGGGAAAATGTGGAGAACTTCAGTGCCAGATCAGAAGTAAAGAACAGTTGCTGACATCCAAAGCTGCAATCCTAAATCCACTGTGCCTGAACTTGCTCCCACTTACTAGGAAATCTCTTTTGGGTACCTATCAGTATGATGCTGTGTGTATTCAAGCAATCTTGGTCTGTCTCCCAGCACTCTGAAATGCTGACCAGAAGATGTCTGACCCCAAATGCCAGAGCATTGGGTGGGACTGTGTCCTGAGATGCCCAGTTACATCTCTCTTCCTGTAATTATCACCACCAAGGAGAAAAAAAGATTTCCACTAATTACACCCACCCACACCAAGGCCTCACACCCTTTGCATAAACCCCCTCCAGCAGCAGCAATAAACTGCTACCTACCTTTGATCTAATCCTGACTCCTTTCACTGCTTCCTAGATGCTGGCTTAGCAGTTCCCTGGGAGGTCTGCACTATTTTTTGGGGAAGCATTACTCACTGGAACTAACTGTCCTTAGTCAGGGATCAAGACAGGCCTGCTAATTCAACCCTGACACAGGCAAGCTGTTTCACTCTGTGCTTGGTGATTCCAGCTCTTCGTTTGTAAAATTCAGTTCTCTTTGTTTTTATGCTTCTGGAATCACAAAAAGTAATGAGACCGAGAAGGGCACCTCTTCCCTTCTTTCTCAATTGAGTTTATTTTCTCCTTCTCCCTCCGTGTCACTGACATATATGTTTCTAGTTCTCTTGCTTTGTTTTCTTGTTTTCTTCTCTCTCACTGGCCTGTTTCAGCTATTCAGAATAAGCTCCACAATGCACAGCTATTGGTATTGCAGTGAGGTTTGATGTACTCTCTTGTTCAATCAAATCGAAAAGATGATCTTTCCTCTCTTTAAAAGCCCTTCACGTAAGACCTACAGGAACATGGATTTATAGCCTGATTCTTCTTTGAAAGACAAATATAGACTTTGAAAAGAAACGGTGCTTTTCCCAGTTTTCTGCTAATCAGTGTAAATATATAAAGTCTAGCCATGTTATGCCTGGATTTATTTCACATTTAAAAAATCACAGAATAATGGAATAATTTAGGTTGGAAAATACTTTTAAGATCATTGAGCCCAACTATTAACCCAGCACAGCCAAGCCCACCACTAAACCATGTCTCTCAGCATCTCATCCACACGTATTTTAAGTATCTCCAGGGATGGTGACTCCACCACTTTCCTGGGCAGCCTCTTCCAGGGCTTGAAAACCCTTTCTATGAAGAAATGTTACTTAACAGCCAACCCAAACTTCCCTTAGTACAAGTTGAGGCCATTTCCTCTTGTACTACCACTTGTCACTTGAGAGAAAAGACCAACCCCCACCTTGCTACAACCTCTTTTCAGGTAGTTGTTGAGAATGAGAAGGTCTCTCCTGAGCCTCCTTTTTTTCTGGCTGAACAACCCCAGCTCTCTCAGCCATGAATAGAACAAACACATGGGATAAACATTTTATTTATGGTTGGAAACTGTAACTAAATCCAACATAGCCTAAAGTTCTAATACTGTGAGTTCTGAATATTTAATGGGTTTAAATAGTAAATAACTCATTAAATATACCCTAGATGAGACCATTTATAAGGAGCCTTTGAATTTAATTGTGAACATCAAATTGAATAATTTCTAATATGACACGATCCTTGGCTGCTTTCTCATTTCCATAGTTCTGCTTCCATTTTAGTGGAGATGGGGTGCTTTCTTTGACTTTTGTGAATGAATTCTTGGGGGAAGTTATACTGAACACCCCAACTTACATTTCTAGATAGTGTTTTCTTTGTTAATAATCTGTTTGGCACCATAACTTCCATGTTCTTACATTATCTGCTAGCAAATTGCCTTTAAATTTGACTTTTTTTGCCAAATTTTAGTTTTTACTTAGTCAATAAAGCTGGGTATTCTTTGATGTTTCTTCTGATAATGCATATAATTCAGTAAAGTAATAATCAACAATTTAAATCTGTCATAGTTTAATCATTCATTAGCAACATGAGTTTTGTGTAGTATATTATAAAAGACCTCTTCTAGGCTGTGCAGCGAGGAAGACTTTTTTTGTGAACACCCCAAATAGATAAACAACACAAAAGAAAACATGTATGGTATTGAATTCGATGTTAACTCAGCTTTTCTGCATCAGAGAAGCAGCACAGGATGAGGAATGAGAAAATCTTGTTACTAGCCAGCTCAGATATTTTGTCCAGAATCTAGTATTGTATCATGAGTACAGTGAGGAAGAAGACTAACAAACAAATGCACATCAAACTCAAAGCAGGTATCTTTGCTTTTGGGTTTTCATATCAATTCAATATAGATATTTGTTTTCCATCTTTGTAGGAAACGTCTACTGGAATAGTGTTTAACTACAAGAATCACCTTCCCTCCACCCCCTTCCCAAACGTTAACTCTTCACCACCCTTTCCAAATGGAAGTGATGTAACTGAAAATACGACAGAATTTATAAAGCTGACTAAGTGATTTGACAAAGCTTGACAGAACTGGATGTACTTCAAGAACAAAGTGGTCATTGGCATAATTTTATCTAAGGATGCCCAGAGTCAGATACCTTAAACAATTATAGACTCAGTGCACATTCTAAATCTGGGCAATAACTCCTTGCTGTACTTGAGATAGATTGCTCATTGTTGACTTGAAGCCATTCAGATGAAGAATCCATGGTGTATGTATTTCAAATAATGCTGCACTATCCAGTTTCGAAGTCTGTAGTACTTATATCCCCCTAACTTGGAAATAAGCAGACATTCAAACTATGGCATGTCCAATATTTCCTTAAATAATAATTGCCAGGAAAAGAAAAATGTACAGAAAATTATGGATGGTGAATAACACTGTGGATGGTGGTTGTGCAAACTAAGCCTCATAATTTATACAACAAATTAAAAATACTATAAATAAGAACACCTTTATGCTATCTAAGCTAAGTGTTGAAGAAACTTAAGGGAACTGGAAGAAAGAAGCCTGCTGTAAGATTTCACTGAGAGTTGGGTAGTATGAAATACCAAATACCTTCTTAGAATTACAAACAACTTTCAAGTCTTGAACTAATATGCTTGAAAACACTTTTCACCTCAAAAATTTGCTCCTCCATAAGCAACAAAACAGCTGGGAAAATAATACATTCTCATACCTCAAAGCATCATATACATCTACCACATACCATGCCAAAATATTCTAAACTGCAAGATCCCTTAATTTCAAAGGCACACTGGCAAGACAGCAAATTCAATGGGTTTCTGAGGGGTTTTCTTCCAAAGGAGTTGGAGATAGCACTGAAAGGTGCTATGTGGAAAAGTTCACTTCAGAAGAGTTCTGTCTCAATGAGAGGTTAAAATTAAGGCTCCAGAGGAGAGCACTGAAAATAAAAATAGTCTCACTACTTCCCCGCATTCTGAAAAATGATCTTTTGCATGATTAACAGAATCCTTCCATTATAACTGGAATAAAGAGACTAGTTGGGTTTTTATTTTCATCGTCCCATGTTTTGGAGTATGTGAATCTTGTTTATGGAGGAACTATGCTTAAAGAAGTCCCCATGGTAGGCAGGCTGCAATGTTTTGTTTTACATGACTGGATGCCTTCAATGGTGTTTTAAATAGTGTTTATTATGACTTCAACAGTTTAGGAGACAAGGATGACTTCTTGTATTACCAAACGTGCAACATACAGGGAAAACAGACCCTGAGCACTAAACAAGGTGAAAAACTGCAAAATACAAAAGGTTCCGATACAACTCCTAAACATGTCAACATCACTTTCACAAAACTTGAGAGCTTTCTGACCACAGACAAGAATACAAACATGGACTCCTTTCCCTTCAACACACAACGTTTATGAATTTAAAAAGTAAGACAGATTGACAACACATGTGAACTATGAAAATCGTGGTATTCTCATAGCTAATAATGTTTTTGTACAAACACAGCACAGGGCAAAAGTGAAAACCATTCTCAAAGTAACAACCTGAGGACAATGTACAATATTGGGGGAAAGCATGTGAAAGGCAGGAGAGTAGAGCTGTCAGTAAATACTGTGTAATTGTTTTTTAACAGAGGACTGTCACAATGAGGACACCACTCACATGATGCTAGGACCACAACACTGCCAGTAAAACATCAGTTATGCCTCTGAAATCTGTGTTTAAAATAATAAATGTCTTTACAGGACACCTGGCTATGGAGGAAAACTGTTAGTTACACAAAGGTTTTTCACATTATCTGGCAATATTAAAGGACTCTTGCTTTATAGCAGATCAGTGTCCTAAATTGAGCAAGTTTCAAAAGCCCACTATGAGCAAAACTGCACAGAGACCTTTGGCTGAAAGAGAAGCAGCTGAACAATTGTTTGCACATCCTTTCAATTTCCATCCTTTTTTCCCTCAAGGCACCTGCAGTAAATCCTTCTGAAGAGCACAAAAGGTATGTGCCATACTATTTATGCAGTGTGAGGTGAGGATGGTTAGTGATCATAGAGAAAGACTGAATATATTCCACATCTACATGGTAACTAGTATGAACTTCAGCATTTGGACCAAGCCAGATTAGCGATGACAGTTTGAATTACCAAAGCCTGCAGCATGCCTTTTGCAGTCTCTCCTGGAAAATGAGATTTTTAATATTTTTTTTTTCTGATCAAAAAAACTATGCTGCAGAAACGCAATTCTGTCTCAAAGGAGAGAAAAAAAAAAAGCATCTTTGGGCATTTAATTGCACGGAAGCTTTTCCACATCTCCATTCGCTTTCTGTAATTTCTGCCTGGTCCCACCGGTGCCCTGCATAGCGAGTGCCTCACAGATCAGTGCGACTTCTGGGGATACCGTACACACAGTGGTATTCCTGGCTATTTCCAAAAGTGAAAGATGTGTAATTCCCCACCCAGAGTGGTTTGATATATATGAACTATAAAGCTGTTTTCAAAAGAAAGCTTAATTCTTTTAAAAACAAACCAAAAATTAAATGTTAATGGTCAGTTTCTCTTTGCAGCATCTGTTCTGAGGCTCAGCTTGCTACTTTTAGCAGGAAGGTCACTGTTTAACCTAAAAATCTCACTTGATTTATTTATTCTTTTGACCCTCTCTGAAGTTATAGTGGTAATCAGCCGTGCTGCAATTCCAGTTCCTTGGGAAACTAGATAAAGCACTGTCCAGCTATGCAGGCAGGGAGTGATGATTCAGATTTACTTTATTGCATTTTGTTGCTCTGAGAAGATTCCTTTTCAGGTTAAAAGGTATCAGAGCTACTGATCTATCTGAAACCCACTAAAAATGCTCCCCAAGTTCTGAAGTTCAAAGAATGTTGTTGCAAACATGATCTCCCCAGTGTTTCTCATATCACCTATAAAATGGGTATTACAGGGTATTCTTCCCAGACTCAGCTCTGAACCGTAGTACTAGAAGTGATATCACTATATTTATTTATGGTTTGTGTTCCCTGGATCTTTTCCCTGTTCCACCCCTGGGAAAATTAATAATGAAGTTGGCAATCTTGGCATGAAAAAATAAAGTGTGTTCCTTCATACAAACATACATAACGCGACACGCCTTGCCTCAATGGCATCAGTGCTCATGAGCTGCTGTCTCCGAAGTAATGAGCTGTCAAAGCTTCAGTGCAATTTGCATTTGTGTTAGTAGTAAAGAAATCCAGTGGTTTTTTGCTTGCTGAACGATCGTGTTACATTGTTGCTTTTGCTTACCAAGAGTGTGAAAATTTACCGGAGTGACAGTACACTTGGAAAAGTAAACAGCTTTTTTCAGGTCACAACAGCACCTCGATTTACTGCCAGTGTATGTTAGTCACTAAATCACTTATACAGGTGAAAATGAAGAAAGTATGTGATGTTTTACTCTGTGCAGCACACCTTCAAGCCATGTGTGCATTTTGCCACACAAACCTGAACCTCCAGCAAAAGCTGTTGCTTGTGAGAGAATGAATGCCGTACCACACTTTGTGACGGCTGTTTTCTTGTAGTTGTTCATTGTCCGAAGGGAAGATGGCGCTTTTTAATTTTTTTTAAACTTGATGAGAGTACAATTTAATGACAAACAGACTTTTAAAGCTGCTCCAACTACCACAAAATTTTTGAAAACTCTCTAGGTAGCCATCTGACTAGTCACCCAGCTGTGACAACATGGATTTCCTCTTGATGTCACACGTCTGAAGTGTACCATCAAATGTCACAGTGGCAACAGCCAGCATTATTAGAACATATTTCAGTTCTGGATCCTTATCTTCCTTTTCATTTTATGTATTGATTTTTGCCATAGGGAAGATTTTCTCAAAGATCAATGTGCTTTTCAATTACAATGAGTATTGGCTTATTATAAACTTCTCTATGAAGTAATAATGTTAACATTCAGCAGTGGTATAAGCATTGTATATGTACGTTCCTGTCCTGGCCTAACGTGGAAAATGAGACCTTATTAGATATTACTACCTTAAAACCATCCTAACAAAAATTCTGAATGCTGAGGAGAAGCAGCCTGAGACCGCATCTAGTGAAAAACAAGTTCGTTAGCATGTTTGCCATACCTCAGACGGCAGCCAGTGGGAAATGCTCTTCAAGGGCAAACAAGTTCTGGGTCAGCTTCTGTTCCTGCCTGGAAGAAAGCTAACCGCAGACAGCCCCCCAGTGTGTGCTGTAGCAGTGTTCTGGAGGGAGGGAGGATTGCTCTGCCAAAATATCAGTGGGAAGGGTGACCCCAGGGAGGCCGATGCTTCCTATTTCAGAAGCCAGGTCAGATCTTAGTCTTTTCTTCCCGACTTTTCTTCTCTGAAAAACTGCATGCTACCAGCAAAATCTGTCTCACCTACAAAGATGTCATTTACACTTGTCTCCTCTGAAATTGCCAGTCAGTAGAAATGGCCAGTCTGTAGGCCCAGGGCTGTTAAGCTGGGAAGATGGGAGGTCCATGGTATGTCCATTTCATGCCAGTGCTTGCATGGCACTGCATGTGACACAAAATCCCTGCCTACAGCAGGTATTAAGGCAATAGAAGCTGCCGAGGCCAACAGCTCTGGGGTTCCCTGGGTTCAAGAAGCCATCAGAAATCCTGTAACTCTTGGAAGTGTGTGAGGTAAGGCTGCTGGAGCACTGCCTCCAGAGTTAGCCTTAAAATGGTATTTATTTTGTGAAGCTATGAAAAAAAGAGTGTACAAAAAGATGTTAGGCCCTCCAAATCCACCTTGAGAGACTAATATGGCTGTATTACCCGCTGGCCTTTGAGTAAGGCTGAGATTTTTTAAAAATTCACAGAGCCTTGGAGAGTGATTTTTTTTAGCTCAGCTGGGAAAAAAAAAACCAGACTCTGTCCAGCACAGTTTCAATGTCAGGTGTTGGTTTCACTGTCACTGAAGACAATGACACTTAAGTGCCTGCTTAAGAACAAAGTCCTGATTTGGACAGATTGATCCAGCTGACTTCCCACTGAGAATAACGTGAAAGTTAAGCAGGAGCTGTGAAGTCCGTGTAATGGAGCAATGACTCTAACCCTCTGCTATATGCATTTAACGTATCTTGTGTCCTCAGGAAGCTTTGAATGAACTTAGACCCATCTCCAATGGAAAAGAAAATAATCCTGATTTTAGCAGACAGAGCTGAGTTCAGTATCTGGTCTTCAGGGAATCTTTGGCTGTTGACTCCAGCACAACTGCGAGTGTAGCTGCAAGGCTGGTAGATGTAACTGAGCAAACTTGGATCCTATTGGCATGAAGTGTGCATCAATAGTGGCATTCAGTGGCACCGACTACCCTTGAGTTTCTGCATCAGTCTACAGAAACCTGAGTCACCTGGGTTTTGCTGAGGTAGAGAAAACTAACCGAGTTGAGACCAGCATACAGCAGCCACACTTGCAGTTACAGACTAGGAGCTGCCTAGCAAAGTCTTTCTTTTCCTGCCTTTTCTGTCACAATCTGACACCAAAAAAAATATATAGAAGTCTAACAGTGATCCAGGCTGGGGCTTATATTTGCTTCTGCAAAGCAAATTCAGTCAGTAATCTTCTCTTCTGATTACATTTTCAGAGCAAAGTTGGGCTATCTCTTTTCTAGATAAAACAAATATTTCTCCTGGCTACTTAAATGGCAGCTTCTGCCATTTCACTCACGACTTCCCTTGCATGGGCCATATGGAATAGAGCATTTTCTTCTAACTCTTCTGCCTGGAGATAATTACTAGTATCAAACAGACATTTGCAAAACATTGAACTACCACCTTTTTACAGAGTTTGTAACACTAAGTTATCATCTCTGTATAATAAAAGGTTTAGCTCCCCTGGGATACCAGGTAAACAGTCAAACACGCTGAATTTAGTTTCTACTAAACTTCCCTGAGAAGTGTCACCTGGTGAACAACCTACCGTGCCCACAGACAAACAGCATACGACATTTAAACCAGTACTGAACACCGCGAAGGCTGGTTCTTGCCATTTAGGTTTTTTCTTTTTGCTAACAACCTTATTTCAGTCTGCAAAGCCTGTCCTTCTCCAAAAGCCAAGCTAAGGACCTCCAAAAGAGCAGCTTCTCATCAGTGCCATGTGCTGAGCACCCTTCCTCTCAATTCCACAACGTCACGCAGCATATGACTCCGGGCTCGCAACTTCGCCTTTGCCACCGAGCTCTGCCTTTCCACGGGGAGGATGCTCATCCCCCCTACACCCGTGCGCTGAGATCAAGGCAGGCGTGGATGCAAGAGGAGAGACA
>VZZY01019502.1:108854-127671 GCA_013400335.1 Eurystomus gularis | reverse complement strand
CTGAATGACAGAGCCCAAAGAGTTGTGTTTAGTGCAGCAGTCTACTTGGAGGCCTGTGGCTAATGGTGTTCCCCCAGGGGCCAGGACAGGGTCCAGCCTTATTCAATATATTAATAAATGACCTGAATGAGTGTACCCTCAGCATGTTTGCTGATGATACAAAACTGGGAGGAGTGGCTGGCATGCCAGAAGGCTGTGCTGCCATCCACTGTGAACTGGATAGGCTGGAGAGCTGGGTGGGGAGAAACCTAATGAAATTCAGTAAGGGCAAGTATAGACTACTGAATCTGGGGAAGAACAACCCCAAGCATCAATACAGGCTGGGGGCTGACTTGTTGGAGAGCAGCTCTGGGGAAAAGTACCTGGGATTCCTGGTGGACAGAAGGCTGACCATGGCCCAACAAAGTACTCTCGCGGCCAAGAAGGCCAATGGTATCCTGGGACGCATTAAGAAGAGTGTGGCCAGCAAGTTGAGGGAGGTTATCCTCCCCCTCTACTCTGCCCTGATGAGGCCTCATCTGGAGCATTGTGTCCAGTTCTGGGCTCTGCAGTTCAAGAAAGACAAGCAACTACTGGGAAGAGCCCAGTGCACGGCCACAAAGATGATTAGGTGATTGGAGCATCTACCATACAAGGAAAGTCTGAGAGAGCTGGAGCTGTCTAGCTTGGAGAAGAGGGGGCTGAAGGGGAATCTCATCAATGCTTTTAACTGTCTAAAGGGTGGGTGTCAGGAGGATAGGGCCAGACTCTTCCCAGTGGTGTCCAGTGACATGACAAGGGGCAATGGTCACGAACTGGAACACAGAAGGTTCCACCTAAACATAAAGAAAAACTTCTTTACTGCGTGGGTGACAGAGCACTGGAACAGGCTGCCCAGAGACATTGTGGAATCTCTTTCTCTGGAGACATTAAAAACCTGTCTGGACGTGTTTCTGTGTGATCTACTCTAGGTGATCCTACTCTAGCAGGGGGGTTGGACTTGATGATCTCCAGAGGTCCCTTCCAACCCCTGCAATTCTGTGATTAAGCCTAATAGCTTCTCCCCTCCATCCTGTATCATTAAGGAGCTACTGGCTCAATGCATCTCTGAAGATAGAATAACCACTTAAAGAAGTCTGCTTTGCCACAGATGAAATCTTACTTCACTGAAACCCTGACTTTTATGAAAAGCAACAAATGTTTCACAAAGATTCTCACGTCCACTAAACAGATCGGTCTCTTAAGGAACTACTTTAAAAGGTCCCCAAGGTTTCTGGTAGGCTTTTAGCTGACATTTACCTAAACAACATCTCCGCAAAACAGCATACCTTTTGGTTCTCTAAGGTAGGACTTAAGACAAGTCTCACTATATACCTAGCTATGTAAACAGCCCAAGGCAGCATCACTACATATACAGCTCAGGGTGGACTGTGTAAATCCATGGGGAGTTCATAATTTAAAAACAAAGAAACAAAACAAACCAAAAGAAAACCAAAACCAAACCAATCAGATTATGGATGAAGCAAAGACTTCGAGGAAACAGTAGCTCCCTGTCTCCACCCCTACTCAGTACTCTCCAAGGAGAGAGTGAGACTTGTCACAGCATGTCAGGGCAGACTTTTCTATGCTATTGTGTTCTGGACACCTTGGGAAGCCCCTCTGAGTGCTTGGCATGACACAGTCACTCTGTGCACCCTTGCCTAAAGATGAATTTGTCCAGAAAGAAAAATGTGTTTTCTCTGTGTTTTTCAGCATGTCTCAAAATTTATTCTGAATTTGCACTTGGTGCCTGAAAGATAAAAACAATCACTAAGATTTAGTCTCCCAAGTGTCCTCATCCCATCTTATCATCTAGGACTGTTTTACTGAATAATTATTTTCATTATACATTTTCCAGTTGTTGCATAGGACAAACATTTTAAAGGTTTGAACTGAAGTTGACAGAGGACATTAGACACATTACAGACCACAGTGAGAACTACATTTTGTCTGTGGCACTACCACCTGAGCATTAAAAGCCAGTGCTAAGTAATTATTCTATTTATAATCACAACTTTACTTAAAGGAAAGATGTCTTTCACTTTCCTTACAGTACCACCCAAAAAACTATAAATAAGTTGGAAGTTTTTCACCCACAGCAGAAGCTCATCTCCAACATTCAGACAGGTGGAATGTGTCTGTATCACGCCACCACTAACCAAGAGTCTCCTATTTGCATTGTTGGGGACCAGCCCTGCAGATCTTTTCTAGTAGGTGAACAGAAAATACTTTTAAATACCTCTGTAGAAGCACTTTTAGCTCATATTTAATAATTGGTTAGGTAACAGGTTGACTGTGTACCTTTTGTTCAGTACAATCACATTCTACATACTTTTAAGGACCTGCACCATTTCTACAGCCAGATAAGAGATTGCAGATCTATGAACTACTTTACTAACCCTTGGCTTGCATCTCTGATACAATAGGAGCTATATCTAGTAGGACTGTTGAAACATTTCTTCAGAGCTATTTTGGCATGCCTTATTTACAGCTAGGCTTGAAAGACCAGACTCTGCACTTTTCTCTAAAACGTAACTCTGTTCATCTGTATTATAGGTATATAGTACTTTATTAAAAGCACAAAGAGGCTATGTGCTTTAATCATTCTTTGTAAAATGTTCAGAAAGTAATGGCTTAAAGGAAGTGTGTAAAATGACACTGGCTGCTATTATGAATTGTATCTCCCTGCTGGTTCATATACCACATCCTGTTAACAAAAAATCTAACATACAGTGAAGCAAGAAGGGCTTCCTCCAATTAATTGCTGTTTATATTGTGATTTACTCAAGCAAAAAATTTATTTGACGCATGAGAAGGTAATGTTAATGTGCTTAGCATTTTTTGTTTCAAAATATTTTAAATTACTTTATGAAAAGCACATTGACTGATTTTTACCTTGTATGGAGCTAAATATCTTAAGTTACTAGGGCTTTGTTTATATTTAAGAAACTTGCATCAACAAAACTTTGCCAGTGTGAATATTCTGGTCCAAATCTCTTCTGTAGATGTTTTTTATCAAAACAGAAATGGGCATTTTTATGAGAAGCCATGGTTGAAAATGAAATAAAAACAGGATAATCAACTTGTTTTGTGCCTCTGAAGAACATAAAAAAGTAGAAGTTTGCAGTGGTAGTTAAGTTACACTGGTACAGAATTCATTAGCAAAGACAGAGTTTTTCTAGCTATATTACATGCCATCCTAACATGCACACAGGATGCAGTCTTGTCTTCTGTGTACATCCACTGGCTTGAGTCACATTGTATGTGCAGATATTGTGGATATTATCCGTACCTTTTTCATTTGGTTGGCTGTCAGGTGGGAAAATGAATATGTGAATAAACAACCAGAGCTCAGCTGCTTACCCATTTGCATACAGAAATTGGTCCCAACCCTCCTTCCCCAAAGAACCATGTGTAAAATTGTTTATAAACTTAATAAAATAGATATATTTCTTGTACAACTAAAATGTGGAAGCATTATTATCCCTTAAAGTCACTCCAACCCTTAGGCATCATTAGATAGTATATCCTTTTATTTTATAAGTGACACAGAAGATGGAACTTTATTTTAGTATATAACATTGGTCAGAATCAGTCTGCCACTCATTGTAGATTACACTCACAGAGGTGCCACAGGTCTATTAACATCAGCGATTTTTGCAGCACGATGCTTTTCGCACTGGGAGGACCGTGGTTGGCATCTGCCCCTGCTATCAGTTACAGTACTTGAGAGTTATCAAGAAATGAAGCCTTTATAGACTGAATGCCAACAATCTTTCCAGGTACCACCAGCTACAGGTGTATATATAAATATATATAGGATTGTGCCTAGTGATTGTTCAGTGCCTTGTGATTTTCAGACACTGATCATTGTTTTCCTGCAAAACTATAAAGTGAAAATGAGGTGAATGAAATGTTACAGGGAAAAGGATCTAGAGATAACAAAAAACTTCATAGAAACTCTCTTCCTTCCCCCATCTTTTTGTCATAGGCACATGTATGTCTTTATTTGGATTGTATTCACTGAATTATACAATATATGCCATATGCTCTGAAAGAAATTTTTTTTTCCTCTCTGCCTTTCACCATGGTAAAAAGGATGACTAACAAAATGAATTAAGAATTTTGTAGATATTTATAAAAAAATCTGCATGGCAATGATAATGGCTTAGCTTAGTACTCGTCAAAATGATGTCAGTATGCTTTTTATGTTATATAGAGATGTATTTTTACTGAGAAGATGTTTTTTGGTGGTGACACTGGATTTTACAGCCAAGTGGATGACCTGTAGAGAAGCGTATGTGCCAAATTAAGCCCTTTTAACTCTTTTCAATTACTGTTCACACCCATTACATTTTTGATGAAGAACAAGCATTAACAATCACACCATAAGCCAGTACAAAATCAAAACTTTGGCAGCAGTAGTGCAACAGCTGCCAGGATATAAGAGAACAGTAAGAATAAGATATTGAGTCATCATACCACCCAGTACAGAAGTTTTATACAATAAAAGAGGTTATGCACCACTGGGCTGATGGTTTGAGCAAGTGAAGATGGTATGCAAGGAAGAGTTTCAGTCTGTAGCTCAGGCACAGGCTAGATTGCTTACTCTCATAAATTCAGCTATATTAAGTCTGTTATCTTATGTTCATGCACTGTTAGGTAAGCAGTGCATTCGCCCTATCAGAAGCCTGAACAGAAAATACCCCTAGAACATAGGTTCTTTGTCACTCTCTGTGTGATGAGCCGAGCTGCTGGGAACAGAGTATATTTGAAAAGCATCCTAACAAATCCATGTCTTGTTTATTCTTTCCAGCACAGTTCTGTTTCTAAGGGGAATCTAATCAAAATCTCAACATTTATCTAAAAGTAAGATGAACTTATTAAATCTCTGGCGTAATACAAGGTTAGAAATACATTTCTTACTTTGAAACTGTGGTGCAGCAAATGAGAAGCAAGAAAATAGTTATTTAGCGGTTGTTTTTTGATTTCCAACAGTATTAAAAAAAAAAGAGAGAGAGAGAGATATAACACCTGAGAAATTCTCTTTACCTGAAGAATCCAGCCTAGCAATTTGAGGGTCTTGGACTGAAATCTTGGGTGCTGCAGACATGGATACTAAAGAATATGGCAGGAAGCAAGGCCAACTGAAAAATGTCACTGTGGCCAGTATGTTCATTGTACGTCAACGCTGGCAGGATAGGTCAAGGAGAGCCACAGTTCTCACTTTCACTGTGCTGTCAGGAAATGATACTGCAGGAAAATCTACAGGAAATCTGCAGGAAACCTCTTTGACTCAAAAGGTATACAAATTATTATGATATTTTAGAAAGACTTACAAGAACCAAAGCCATTGCTTCACAGAAGTACCAAAACATTTTTGGTCCTGGTGTTTCTGTCAAATCAGCTCACTAAACCATCTTGCCCTATAGCTGCAAGACCAGCAGACCT
This sequence comes from Eurystomus gularis, assembly GCA_013400335.1. NCBI lineage: Eukaryota > Metazoa > Chordata > Aves > Coraciiformes > Coraciidae > Eurystomus > Eurystomus gularis. Next base: position 122,202 of record VZZY01019502.1, on the reverse strand, counting down.
CATAAAAAGGTAAACTGCAGTAGTATATGCTTAGGAGCATGGGGGTGGAGTGTGATTTTTTTCTGCAAGTCCCTGTTAGGTATAGTGTCAAGCTGAATAAAATAACATCTTAGAAACACAGAAAAAAAACAGTAAGAGAGAAAGCAGTCTACAAATAATATTCTGCAGAGCAGAAAGAGTTCAGCCATTCTGCAACAAATAAAACAAGCAAATAAAGGCCTAAAAGCAATGAAATCAACATGGTGCAGTAAAGTTCCACTAGAATCCAGAAAAATGGTATCAGTTAAGTAGATTTATGCATTAAAAAAAGTAAAATTTGAATGTGTTTTTGGTTATCAGAAAAAAAAAAAAAAAGAACAGTTAGGTATATAGAAAGTGAAGAGTTACCCCTGATTTCACATTCCAGAGAGCATTCTTGGTAAACCGCAGCTTCTGCTCAGCTAGAGCAACATTGTAGAGCCAGAAAGGCTTTAAGAAAGCCACACATGGAAGCGGAAAACGAGCCTGGAAAATAAAGACATACTTCACTTATCTCATACAAATTTACAGAAAACAGCAATGAAAGATAAAAAGCAAAAAGAAGGAAGCTTGGATGAAAATCTATAAGAAATAAAAAATGTTGCATTTGGTTTGTTTTTTTTTTAAAAGAATAAAATGTAGTTTTATTGGCTTACTGGCTTATTCAAAACCAGTTTCTGTTGACTTTGGAAGGTAGATTGCAAACTGCTAATTGAGACTGGCTTACACTGAAGAATAAAAATGAAAGGTTTCAGTGAAAGTGCATCCAGAGAGACAGGAGAACTTTTATTACAAAAAAACCTATTTAACAACTGTACCGAAGATGGACAATATTTAAGCTGAAGTGAAAGCTACTCTTCAAGATTTCATATATTAAGCCTTTTAGGTAGATTTGGAGCCTTTCAGGCAGATTTGGAGCCTGACCTGAGTTATATATTATTGTAACTGTAGGGTGGATAGACCTGAGGATAGTCTTTCTATATGCAGATTTGAGTATTTGCAAGGACTGTATTTTTTAAATTTGTAGTTGATAAAACCTGGTTAATTTATCTTATCCCAAGTGGTCCACTCTGCTGTGAGCAGTTGTACCAAACCAACGGTTAAAATAATACTTTTTTCAAGAAAAAGGAAAGAAAAAAACAACCCATGGACAACTGGCTGAAGATAAATCCTTAATTTTTTGGGGGGGGTGGGTGAGGGGGGGAGAATGCACTGAAGGTAGTATCATTCAGCTAAAATGAATTTTGTATCACATACCATAAAATTAAATATATTGGCCAAAATCTTACCAGTCAGTATATATAAGAATGTAGTTAGTACAAAACTAAAATAAAATGTAAAAATCTGCATACACATTGTCAGGTAAGCTTTACTTGTTCATTTCTCTCATGACTTCGTCTTAATTAGACACTGCAAAAGCCTCAGGGATCAAGTTAAATTTTTAATAGGTTTATAGAACCTGGCCCGCATACTAAACAGACCTTCAGCATAGTACTGTAATAAGAATATTAGTAAGTGACATTAGTATTAACTACCATAATAAATGGAAGATTTTCTCTATTTATATATTACAACCTGACAAGTCTGAAGGAAATCAGTGAGATCCAGGTAGAAATCAGTGATATGGGAATCTGAATATTTTTGCTCCTACTCAAATAAGCCTATCTCTGCAGGCAGAAGCCTGTGTTCCTTAGAAGTTACCAGGATGTAACCTCAGCCTAACAACAGTCCCTTTTTCCTAGACATCCTCTTTGTGCTGTCACTTGGCTGAAAAGGTTATTCTGACAAATCAGTATCAGTATCACTGGAATATTTTCAACTCTCAGCTAAGCTGTTATTCAGGGAACTTGTTGTTCACAAGTTTAGCACAAAATTACCTTAGCTGCCACAGGAATGAGACTTACCCAAGTGGAACCTGATGAAGTTCAACAAAGGTCCTATACCTAAGGAGGAATAACCCCATGCACCAGTACAGTTTAGGGGCTGACCTGCTGGAAAGCAGCTCTGTGGAGAAGGACCTGGGAATCCTGGTGGATAACAAGTTCACCATGAGCCAGCAATGTGCTCTTGTGGCCAAGAAGGCAAATGGTGTCTTGGAGCACATTGAAAAGAGTGTGGCCTGCAGGTTGAAGGAGGTTCTCTTCCCCCTCTACTCTGGCCTAGGAAGGCCACATCTGGAGTATGGTGTACAGTTCTGGTTTCTCCAGTTCAAGGGAGCCAAGAAACTACTGGGAAGAGTCCAGCAGAGGACTATGAAGAAGATGAGGGGACAGGAGCATCTCTCTAATGAGGAAAGGCTGAGACCTGGATCTGGTCAGCCTGGAGAAGAGAAGACTTCTCTTCTCCAATAGTATGATAAGAAGGGGATCTTATCAGTGTTTATCAACATCTAAAGGGTGGGGGTCAAGAGGATGGAGCCAGACTCTTTTCAGTGGTGCCAAGTGATAGGACAAGGGGCAATGGACACAAACTGTAATGTAGGAAATTCCACCTAAACATAAGGAGAAGATTCTTTACTATGAGGGTGACATAGCACTGGAATGGGCTGCCCAGAGCGATTGTGGAATCTCCTTCTCTGGAGACTTTCAAAACCATTCTGGATACGATCCTGTGAAACCTGATCTAGGTGAATGTACTTCAGCAGGAGGGTTGGACTCGATGATCTCCAGAGGTCCCTTCCCACCCCTACCACTCTGTGAGTCTGTGAAGCATAAGAAAGATGTCAGTAAAGTGAAGAGACTCTCCCTCTTCCTCACTGACTTAGACAACAAGTAGGTTGTGTGGAGTAAAGTGCAAGGCCTTTTAATGGCTTCATCGTCTCACAACTACTCCACTAACTACAAGGGCAACATGTACTACATGTTACAGTCTTGTCTTCTTTGCAGCTGCAGTTCCATTTCTTTGTGTAATTTGTACTTTGACACTGGAAAAAGATTATAATAAATGAAGTGTTGCTTTTAAAGTTTCAGACACCAAGATTTTTTTTTTAATCGTGTTTGGCAAAGGTGGCTTTAATTTGACTTTCACAAGTGCAAAAACCTGTCCCCTCAGAAGTTGGTCAAATGATTAATTTTATAGCAAAGACAACCGAGTACAGTAAAACCTTTTCACAAAGCCAGACAGCTTAACCTAATTAAATGGTTATTTTGACAGGTGGTTTTAAATGGAATGAATGCTATTGAGAATGGCTGCAGAGTCTTATATGATGAGTGTCTGTGTGTTTATGTGTGCAGGTGAAAATGTGACTGTGCGGGGGGTGACAATAGATCTGTGTCCATAAAACATTTTTTTCCCAAAAAGCTGCAGCTGCTCAAGATTTATAGATTTATTTCAATTAATTGTGCTAGATATATTGACTCAGGTGAACAACTACACCTGGACTATGGTAAAATAAAAATGTTTATAAAGGTCTGTGATGTCATTCATCAGAGAAAATGAGATGTGCATTTTACAAGGGGAAACAAGTCTTGTAGGAAATATATAAACGTTGTCATAAGGGATCTTATTTCTGGTTCTGCTCAATATCACAAAAGATCTTTGCCGCAGTAAAATGGTGGGTTTGTAGTAGCAGGTAATGAGCATTCAAGTCTCCAAAACCATGCTGAAAGTGCTCCGAATCCACCAGAGTTTCAGCAGTTTGGTACAATGAGCCAGATTAGCAATCTTGATCCTGCATGCAGAAGTCCCCCATCATCCACTTCCTGCCTGCATGAATTCCCATGCCTTCCCTTCTGCAGCAGCTACCTAGGTATGCAAGTCTGGCTTGCAGAGAGCTAGCCCGATGTGGTTGCCAAAATAGTGAGGGACTTAGGGTCTAAATGGCTATATAGTCTCTCTATTCAATTCTGTTTAGTTCAGATGAGATCCTTACTATTTTACCTTGTCTTGAAAAGTCTTATGTTCTCAAGTATTTTAATACTGTCTTTATGGTTATCTAATAGCAAGGAAGACATTTTGCTTTACTGTAAACTGTGTACACTTTCAAGGAATATTAACTGTTGCCATAAAGTGATGACAATTCAGTTTTAGCATCAAAAAAACCACACCGTAGGCAAGATAACTTGCCAGAATGGTGGTATGATTTCACCTGAGCTCACCTATTGTGCTAAGAAAGGTAAAGCTGTTATACCAATTACCTTTGTGTCGTTGAAGATTTTGTTCGGGTTTTGAGGGTTTTGTTTTTCTGCTTATATACTGCTTGCAGTCCTGTAGTTATGCAGTGGATACAGTACAATGTATCTTTAAGCTTTATTTTTTAATATCTGCCTAGTAAATTACTGATGATAAGTAATTCTGAAGAATAAGCAGACTACTTTAGGTTCACACTCAGTCTTCAGTACTCTGATTCTCAATCTGCTGCTATTTCCAGACTTCCATGGCTCATTCTATATTAGCTGTGTGTCACGGTCGGAGTGTAGAGGTTTGAACCACTTTCCAAAGGGAAAGGGATTGAGGGCAAATTGGGATATCTCCCTACCAAGCTCGTAGGCGAATATAGAAACCAAATGAGTATTTAACAAGTTTATTATTAAATATATTCAAATAAAACCTTATTTATTCTTTAGAAATGTTATGATATGAAAGTGTCACACTCGTTTCTTCCCCATCCCCGAGAAGGTTTGGAACCGATAGAGAGGACAGGGCAAAATAAGAAGTTGATTATATTCAGAAATTATAACATATGTATAAGTGATGTGGGGTGTATGTGTGCAGATATCGGTTCTCCACCCGTTCCGGCGTGTGGCGATGGTTCCGCCGGGGCTGGCGCGACGACGCCCGGCCGGGAGACTTGGGCGGCTCCAGTGACGTCAGCAGCTTGCAGTTTTTCGGTGNGCTCGGAGCGGCTCCGCAGGGCTTCCCTGCTGCGGGCCCTCGGCGGCAGCAGCGGCGATGGCGATAGCGATGCCCTTCTCGACGCAGCGCAGGACGCAGCGAAAAGAGAGAGATTGTTTTCTTTTTTGAGTTTTTATACTTTGCCGCGCGTTATCAGTTTTCCGGCTTCCGGCGGCAGCCACCGCAGACGTCCATGGGAGTTGTGGTTTCTCTGTTTTAAATAAGACATTTTCTCGATTGTGGGTTGGTTTCCCACACTGTGGCATCTATTATAGCACTGAAACAGAAGAGATCCTTGATAATCTAAACATTGCTCTGGCAGCACTGTTGGTTATTTGTATTTTCTTGTGTGAATGACAAGGGAGAATTCTATATTATGGCCTGGTGGATTTGAAACAAGGAGAGAATCAGACTCAACCATCTCTGGGTTTGTGACTATCCACCTGGGTGACCTTGGGCCCACTTTCAGCGTCCCCTCTTCACATTTCATTGAGATGTTTTGATCCCTTCTTCATATTTAGAAATTATTCTCTGTAAAGATTCACAAAATTACTTCAGCATGCTCCCACTTACAGCACACTTGAAACTATTTTGCACCATGATGCCTACAAGAAACTTTAAAACTCAGACTGCCAAGATCAGTGAAAACCATTCACCATGTTGATCAATATTCTCACCATTTCTTCGTGCTCCTCTCCGAAGCTCCAAGGAACTGAGAGAGCAATGAATTATCTTATGCGTGCCTCAGTTTTGCCCATGCAAAAGAGACTACTATGAGATCACTAAAAAAAACATTCAGAAATGCACTGAAAGAAGAATTAAATAGCCTATGGGTAATGTTTGATCTGATCAATAGTAAAAATCCCATTTCCACCCATCAGTCAAAATTCTTATGTACACAGACCTATGTAATATTTAATAAGCTAGATACCTTTTGCTGAGTGGTTTCCAGAATAACCAAAACCAAAGTATAAGGAAGTCTATCAGGACATTTTTCTTCTAGAAAATGGTATAATAAGAGCAGTACCAGCTTATCTAAAACATTTCACTAAGTTTCAGAAACTTTGCAAACCAAATTAAAGCATCATGAGAACCCCGGCTCCTCAGTCACTCAGATGTAGGTCCTTATAGTTTCTGTCAGATAAAGGGAGAATTGCAGTGGTAGACATGGCTTGTGAACTTTTAGCCAACATCTGAGAACTATTCACTCATTCATGACAACTGTTAAATGCCATGTTAAATGGCTTTTCAAGTATTGTGGGTTTGAATCAAGTTGGTGATTAAAATGGAATAAAGGTCAAGCAAACTAAAGAAATAGAGGACAAGCAGAGTAGAGAAATATTTTGTACAAGTGATTAAATGGAGACAGGAAAATAAAACAGACTCATATTAAGCAAAGCATAGTAAAATCTCACATGATAGAGGAAGAGGATTTTATTTAGATATTTCTGATTTACATGTACACATAAAGCTACAAGTTTCTTAATAACTATGAGTGAGTATTTTGCACTTGGTCTGACTATTAATAATTTTCTTCCAACTCGCACTGCCACTTGGCTTTCCTCCAAGATATTTCAGCATTTTTGCTCTGTGAGTCTGTGTCTGTGAAGATAAAAATAATTTGTATTAAGAGGCAAAGTTTCCACATTTTCATGGTAATTGGTGGCACCCATTTTTCACTCCATTCTGACCTCTAATAAGAGGTCAGAAGAAAATAGAAGTAGGATAATGGGATTAAGAATCTAAGTTTTACCTCCTCCTTGACTGGTCAAATAGACAAACACAAGACACCAACAGGTTAAAAAGACCAGGTACTCATTCATTATACCTGAATCCAAGAAACTATGTTGTTCATTTCAGTGGCTAGAGAAAACTTTCCTTTTTGTTCAAACTCAGCTGATGTTCATGGGCAGCTAATTGTCCCAAAAGAGTCCTTCCCAGAACAGACAGTCTGTTAACTATGTAGTGTGTCCACAGGGTCTTAGGATTTATGAGCAATCAGGGGAAAGCAAAAGTTAAGACAGGAAGAGTGAATAAAATAAAGGAGAGCAGAGTCAGAGTTTTGAGCTCTTCTAACAGGGGTACAAATCAAGGTTACCAACAGGACCTACCACTTTACTGCCAATGAGTGAAGTAATCCCAAGGCATGAGCATGATGCCAAGGAGCACTGAAGATTCTCAGTTCCTGTAGTCTTCAAATAATAACAGAAATTTCAGGACAACATAGACTTGGAAACTACTGTGTTTAGGGACAAATTAGTTCATCTCCTTAAAGATGTAAGCTGTCTTCTGTTTTCTCTGGCTTCAGGTTCCACTGAGAATGAAATCAAGAGGGTTTTACTGCAGATGGAAAGGCTGGGATCCGTTGGAATCTTGGCATAAAAGTAAGGAAAAACAAATTTAAAATGGGGCAAGGCCAAGGCCAGAACTGCAGGTAAGACGTCTAGAGAAAGGACTCTCAGGAGGACAATACAAATCCTTGAACTTGGGCTATGTGCAACTTGCCCAGGAACTGGGCTGGAATCAAACAGAAATGTCATCATTTATCTGCAGCTAACTCTGGAGGCCAGAGGTACTGCAGTTTGAAAGCAATTCACTGGATGTCTCTCTTCAACATAGTTTCAAGTGTGTCTTACCAGAGCAAATCTAAGAGCACATAGCACATTTTCTTCAAGAGAAAAGAGCACTCATCCTACACATGATACTTAACATAACTCATTCTGATTTTCATTTTTTATTATGAAACAGATATAACTGCTCTACAGTTAAGATTGGTCACAAGGTTAGGTTTTCTGCCATCCATCTTTCAGTCAATACCTTTTGCAACTTGCTCCGAAACCAGTCGTTCTGATATTTACTATGCCCCATCAAAGCTTCTCAGAAAACTAAATGAAAAACCAAGCAAGGCGTTTTTAATTTATTGCATTTCATAAAATGCACCTACCTTTTATTATATTTAAAACAGGATAATCCTAACTTTTCTTCCCTATTGTAACACCAAAAATTATTTTCCTTTTAAGCCTTAGATTTGTATGTTGTCATTGATTAACTTTGGACAGGATAGTGTAGGAGAAACAAAGATACAAAGAAATGCTTTTTCATATACACAGTGTAACAGTTGAAAGGGGAAAAAAAAACCCCAAACAACTCAAATGTACTGGACTTGATTTTCGTTTACACAGTTCTGGCAGCATAAAAAATCTTATAGTGGGCATAAATTTTATTTAAATACACTTTAGGGTTCGTTTCTGCTGCCAGAATGTGTAAAGTAGCCTTTATGTAAATAAGAATCTAGGCCAATGTATTTCAAGATTATGTTTCTTTGGAAATCGTTGCTATACCTAAACTCCTCATATTTTAACTTCTGGGACTACTCATACGTTAAGCATATGAGATTTACTCTGAATCAACACTGAAGGAAATCATCCATATACATCCAAAAACTAATTTCCATTGCAGAATAAAAGACATGGAGAAAGATTTGGTGGGTAGATCAGACATTTTCAAGACAGTAGGAAAATTGTGGATTAATTTTTAAAAATGTTTTGATGTGGAATAAATAGCAATTCTGAGTTCTTTCTTAACAGACAACTGCAATGCTAACAATGTTTCTGGCATTTCCTGTACTATTACCATATACAGATTACCATGTGTTGTAGTGACACTTTAATAATAACCTTGGAAAATTTAATTATTTTGATGAAATATTGAAAGATACATGGTAAGCCACTACAATGACTAAAATTTATGGAGTAACTTTTCTCTGTCACCTCATAATTCAAATTGTGAGGTAGCCACATTAAGTTCTGAAGGTCTTTCCTCTGTCATAAGGTACGAGGAATCTGCTGTATCTTTCAGATAAAGTGCATTATTCTTACATTTTAGTATATTTGATTTTAACAACACTCAAAAGTATCACTAATTATTTTCTCTGTGGGCTTAGCAATCTACATGTTGATGTTTACAAATGCTGACCTTTAGAATGTGCAATTAATTACATTTTTATAAAGTGACTTTTTTTCCAGGCATGTCTTACTAATAAAATGGGTATGTTCCCCATGCAATAGTGACAGTAAAGTTCCCAGTCACAGATTTACTATCACAGTTGCTGAATGAATCATGTTTAAAAGGCTTTTAAAAGAACATATTAGCTTTTTCAAAGGAATAATTTTGTCAGAAATTTGGAATAATTATGATTGAATTAAAATGTGCCCTTGTATTGAAAAAAAGAAAGAAAGAAAGATAAAAGAACTGTAGCTCTAAATAATACCTGACCAAGTTGAGTCTTAATATTTAAAGAACTCGTTGGTAACTAGGTACCTAGAAGTACAAAATGAAACTTGGAATATTTCGTCTCTAAAGCCAAACTTCTAAATCTCAACCATGGTTTTCAATGTCAGGGATGCCAGCAGTGGTTACAAGAAGGTAATTCAGATGGCTATCTGAAATGAATAGTGTGGTCTATTTGGTGAGTGAATTCTCAAGGGCTTTGGATACCTGTTCCTATAACAGGCTTATCTACCTGCAAACTACTGTGTCAAACATTCAAGTGTTAAGCATCTGCAACAGGATCCCAAATGCAGGATGATAGACCTTGACTTTCCTTGTGGTGCTGAGGAGAGATATCTGTCACCAAATCACAGTGTGACCTGTCCTCCCCATTCATCCTTTTCCCTTACACAAAGTACAAAGTGGGGAAAACCTGAGGTAGCCAATAAAAACTGCTATACCTTTACCTATAGGGTTGGAGTTTGGGTTAGAGGTAGAGTTACAGTTGAGAGCAATTAGAAGCCTAGAGCTCCAGCTGGATCAGAGATGGAAAGTGAATGCTAAACGAAAGGGTCAGCTGCAAAGTGAAATGTCCTGTGGAAGCCCCTTTCATGCCCCTCACTCTAGCTGGAGCTCTTGGCTTTCTCTCTCTTAACCCAAGCCCCAGTCCTAAATTTAAACCTATCTGAAGGTTGAGTCAACCTTTTCCCAGACAAAAAGGTTAGGGTTGGATTAGGAGGGGGAAAGGTCCAAGACCCATAAATAGAATGGAGATGAGGTGAGGTTGCCAAAGGGCTGCTATGGGAACTACCCCTAAACTAGTCTTTGCAGCAGGAGCTACAGCCTGTCTTTCTTATGCCAAAACCTCTGCCTGGAGTCTTAAATCCATATTTTACTCTTAGAAAAGTGTTTTAATGGTTAGACTTACATCTTTGGAGGTGTTTTAACCACTGCAGAAAAGGCTTCATTCATGTGTTGAAAGAGTATAAGCTGTATGCCAACTCTGTAGCCTCTCAGTAGGCCTTATTAATGTAGGCTTAGCAACATACTCATATGGCTTCTGGTCTAATGCTGGCTTGTGCGAGTTGGCTTAGTGCTCATGGAATTGACATATGATGTCATTCTCTGATTCTTCTATACCTACCTTCCACGTTGCCTCATGAAGTGGTGGTCAGCTCCAACATTTCATAAAAATATGAAGAACAATCTCGCTTTGTTGCACAATTAATGCAAAATAGCTTTTGTAATGGCGTATTTTACCTAGGGCAGGTCTGCTATAGTGTAAGTATTTTTCACCCCGATTTATGGTATTCAGGAACCTGATGGACATGAAGAATGAAATGAAAGACTGTGAAAAGCTGCAGATAATACAGAACACAGAAATCTGCAGAATACCCTTCAGACAACTGCAAAACAGTGAAGAGTACTTACTACCATCCGAGGTAAATATGACTGACATCAAACATTTGTCTGTGGTGGTCAATACTTATTGCCACACTCAGCTCTTTCATGGATTTTACAACTTTCTTGACTGAAAATTATGTCTGTTTTAACTCCCAGTTTTATACCTCCTAAGACTGAAAAAAAAAACCAACCCAGACAGTTTACCCTAACACGCCAGTCTTAAACAATGGCCGCTTGCTTGTTTGTACATCTTAAGATAGTATTAACACAAGGTAGAAGTGCAGGGAAGTTTGGTAAAGCACAGACGCAAAACTCAGTATGTCAAGTTCTTTGTCTTTCTTGTTTGCTAGTGCAAACTTATCTGTCTGGATACATTTTCTGTATGCCTTGTACATCTGTGTACGTACACACACACACGTGCACGCGTGCACACACGCACACATATGTAGTGTGGTCTTTTTTTAAAAAGTACAAGAGCTAAAGAAGCACAAGGCTTCACCATGGTTAGCCTTCTATTTTTTTCTGCAAATTCATGTCTGAACTATTCTGATATAGAGTAGCAGAAAACATTTCAAAATGCAATTGTGCTTATCTATTTAAGGAGTAAGCTTTTTTACTCCTAATAGCACTTACCAAAAGATCACTAAACATAATATTAATATTAATACTAATCCCTTTTGATTCCTCAAGTTACAGTTTGGTAGGTAACTATACTTACTTGACAATAAACAGACACATACAGTGCATGCAGAATGCATGAAGTTACAGGTCAAATAAACATATGCACCTATCAATCGGATAGCCAGGATTAAAATTCAGAAATAAATCTTCCAAAAATAGTTATTGCACTTTTAAAGTAAGCAGAGTTTCATGGGTTGCTTTTATTACTATTATTATTATTATTACCTGATCTATAACCTACTCTAGGTTACTTTCCCAGACAAGAGGCTGAGTCATCGTATTTGTTATTGTTTGCCCTGTACAAAGAGGCTTGGCTGATATTTTTGTTTCCATTCCAATAAAAAAAAAATCTCTCCTTCCACTCCTCCATATTTTTGTCTCTTCCTCTCAAACTTTATGAATAGACAAATAACTGATCTCTGCCTGATGATATCCCTGGATCATCCAAAATTGTAAATTAGGAGTTTCCACATTATTTTCACATACAGACAAGATACCAAAGGTAACCAATTGTTATGCATAGACCTCTTTAAGTGAATATGTGTGTGGTGCTTGTAGCACACTGAAGTAAGTGAAAAATTATTTTAATCAAGCTACCTTACAGTACCTGCAAGGCTTTGAGCGCTGGGGTGCACTGACCACTCCAATGACCTCTGATAACCTTTTTAATATGTTAGTGGAAGACAAAAGATCACTACCACTTTTTTTTCTCTCTCTTAGGTATTGCTGAATGCTGAAATAATTTCTATCAGCCAGGGTAAGAAAGGCCCAAATAGCCTATGTATGTAGCAGAGATAGATAAGATCCTCTGACAATTTCAGGAATATGTGTATCTCAAAACAGATTCCTGACTACAGTTCTTCATAAAGCCTCATTTCTGAACAGGCACTACAGGCAGTGGTGTGGATCTGTACTTCTTTATATTCAAGCTTAACAGATTTAACAAATAAATAATTAATGCTTGGCAAACTATTGTGAGTGAAGGAATTGTTATTACACCTATTTCAGACTGAGGCATGCTGTGTTTAAATGTCTAGTCAAAGGAGCAAAATCTAATGCCCTGGATATGAGCCCTTTGCTCCAACTGTAGAAAACATTTCTGCAATAATTTATATCCAATCCTCTCTGTATTGACATTGAAAGAAATGAAGACAAAAATATTTTCACTGAAAATAGGCCAAAAGGTGATTGTACATCTATTTCAGGAGACTAAATTTTGTCATATCTGTCCAGAGGAGGGCCAAGAGACTATGCAGCCTCCCAGTGTTGTACTTGAAGTGATAAAAGAAGGAATGCAATTAACTTGTCAGAGATCAGAGAAACCCAAGGTTATTTCCCTTTGCTGATACAGAGGCTAAGGGGAAGAGAAAATGCTCTTTTCATCTCTTTAGTTCTTAAGTAAATACTTGATTCTGAGGAGCAAATTATATCCGTTTTATATTGAAAATGTAACCACTAAAGGGTATCTCTGTTCAAAGTTACTACACAATTTCCAGGGCTTTGAACAATGCTAAATGACACAAATTTTGCATTTGAACACACTAGGTTAGGTGGAGGAGGAAAAAAAAATACTATTGTCTCAACTGGTTATCCTCTGCATATATTCTTCTGTGTATTCTTGTCTATCTTGCCAAAATGAAATTGTCCCTGTTAGAAGAAAAATAACTTATTTAACTATAAAAATGCAATATAATATATTGATATGTATTGATTGTTGTCTGCTGTATTATTTAACATCACAATGAAGGACTGATACAATTTACTGCATTTCAAAGTTAACCCGTTATATATCCACAGATGTAAGCAGTCAAGACATATTACTATTGTCTTGAAGTTTAAGTAACCTAAACAGCCAGTTATTACCAAGGTCAAATAAATATACAAGTAGAATTTATTGTCAGATGCTTTCTGATTCTTGTTTGTACTTTGGAATTCCTCAAAGACTACGAAAATCTGAAATCTGCTTCTTCGTAAAGCTTCTATAAAGCATGCCATGGAATCAGGAAAGCAATGTTATTATAAAGCTAGTATCTGAGGTCTCTGAATATATTTTGAACTGGATGCCACCTCCTAAACTATTGATAATTGAAAGGATATGTCATATGCAATTGGGAAGTAATTCCTTACAAATATATAATAAAGT
>VZZY01019502.1:0-106747 GCA_013400335.1 Eurystomus gularis | reverse complement strand
ACTAAAGCTCTTCTGAAAATATGATATTGACCTCTGGGAGACAACTTAATTAAGATACTTAACTCACCCTGGAAAAATGCAGTTTAATACACTTACAGAGAAACAAGGCAAAATGTAGATATTCAATATAAGAGCACAATCTTGTAAGCAGAAAAGCCTGAGGAGATCCAGGTAGCAGGGACAGAAATAAAAATTAATGCTTGTAGTGCTGTATGGAGGCTGAAAAAGCAGGGGAATCTGAGACTTTCTACAGAAAGACAATATGTTGTAGACCTTCCTACAATATATTTCAGTAATAATTAAACTCTGTTTATAAACCATCTCACCTGGAAAAGCACATAGGTTTCTGAATAACATTCATAATGCTGTCCCTGACTGACAAAGTTCTAAAGCCCTTACATACACCTCTAACTCTTTTATGAAACTAGAACTGCACTGTTACTATGACAGAAAGAAGTTCACAGTTTTAAATGAGTAAATACTAAGGGCTGATGAATTAGACAGGTAAGAGAGAGAGAGAGTGAGATGATTCTCTAGAAATTCAAAATAATTTATTAGAAGATGCATGGAAAATTACTTTAGATGCAAGTAGTCTTGTCAAAAACTGATTGGAGAATAAAAAACACTGGGATAACTTCTTGTTTCTCATATTCTACCTTCTTCATAGCTGGAAATACAGACCAAGGCCTAGTAATCAGTGACATGTAGATGAAGGACAATTAGGTAGAAGAAGTATATTTGCCTTTCAGATTGCTGCCACTGACTCAATAAAGATTAACTGTAATCCCTTGCTTTTAATATTGCCTACCCACACTCTGTTTGCTTAGTGTTTCATGACAGTTTATTGCCTCTTTTCAAAACAGTTGCCGAAATCTTTAGTGCATTGGTTATCTCCCCTTCTCTGTTCATTTTTCATCCTTACTAAGAAGGGCTCAGGTCTTACATTCGTCTTTTAGGAATAGAAAAGAAAAATATAATTAAGGCTATATTTTTTTACAAAAGGACATTAGGTAGCTTGGTTAGACCCAAGAGCATAAGAGTGGGGAGTTAGACAAAATTGAGTGAAGGAAAATTTAGTTTGACAATCAGGATACGATTTTTGTAATTGAAATTTATATCTGCAAAAAAAATTTCCCAGGGGATCCAATAGAAATAATGCAAAACTCATTTGCGCTATTTGTGGCTGAACAAAACCAGATGACCTAATAGCTATTTACCTTGAATTCATATGACTTTATGAAGCTGTATTACACAGTCTTTCAAAATAAGTATATCACTAGTACCTTTATTCAACATCTTTTTTTTTGCAAAATATTTACCAAACTAATAAACAGGAATTACCTCATCTATCAATGAAATGCAACAGCTGTACATTGGTAAACAATTCTATAGAATTTTTGAACAAGACTTTAAGAGTAATCTCTCAGATGAAAGAACATTATTATAATTCAGTCTGAAACAGGAAAGATACAACCGTTGCTACTCTTAATAAAAGCTGATTTTCTTTTAACAAATGTTGCCTAAGTACATTAAAATTATACACAGAGTCAAAGCTTTTTTGCCTTATAACTGCAGCATAGTAACAGAAGAGTACAATCCCGAAATATTGTGTTCAGTAACATTGTCAAAGTAAGACATTAAGTGTTAAATAATTTTTCATGATTCCAGTTGAACATAGATGCCCTTGGTCTTTTCATTTTCAATATTTTATGGATATGAATTTTTATTAAATCTGTGAGTATAACAAGGTAAGTTGGTATGATTACATGGCAAATTTTATATTGATAGGATTAAGATCAATGAAACGTATTGAGCTTCAGTCTATATTTAGTCTATATCTAGTTGTTTGGGTTTTAAAAAATTTCTATATATTATACTGAACTGTAAAAAAATCCATATTTTTTATATAGATGTAGTGGATTCATATGAGTGGAAAGTTTCTTTAATGTGCCACCGTGTTTGGAAAAAAAACAGTCTAAGAAAGCACAAAGGTATTAAAAATAATCTTCTAATGGACCTTATTACTTGCAAAAGTAGGACTAGGGTAAAAAAATGTCATGTCATTTTTTCTGTCAGGAGGAGCTATACTTCTGTATCACGATGCAGAACTACAGAATGGACAAAAAATCCCTTGATATTAGATTGCAGGAGCAGCAGATTCTTTGCAGGCACCTTGTAAGAGACTCCTACAGATGACACAGCTCTAGATACTTCCTCAGTAGAAGCTGATTACATTGCAGAATATTGACCATACGGAATGCTGAGCTAGTCCTAATGTTTTGCCAATGCACTTTTTCATTTACTTGTACAGTCCTCATTTTCTATGTGTTTTTGACCTTTGCAGAGAGGTATCCTTTGCAGACCAAAATTATCTGAGAAAAAGATTATTATCCTAAACATTCTTTAGGGATAGGATAATAGCATAGGTGCAATGTCATTCTAGTCTGGTGGAATAATTCTCTTGTTCTATTTTGATTTCTGTCATTCTTTTATTCTTTTTTATTAAATTTCTCTTTGTTTGCTCACTAACTTCCTAATCAGCAAAAAGTTTCGAAAGACAATTGTAGTTGATACTTTGTGTTTAATATTTGTTACGCTGTAGTTAATCAGATTCATATTCCCATTACAACTTCATAAGCAGATCCTGTCTAATTCTGTCTGCAGTTTTCTGTTGAAATTTCACCCTGTTTTTGTTCAAACTTGATTAGTTTATTGACATTCTCTGAGAGTGTCATGTTTCCTGTGTGAGGGGCATTGAATGGATTATTATTTATGATCATAATTTTCTCTGTTCAGGATGTGATTGGTTTTATGACCTATATTCCACAGGCATAAGTTGACAGTACAACAGTTTGTCCTCTTGCTAATTCATTTCTGCCTCTCATTTGATAAGATAAATTATTCTCACATGGGATTAATTAACTCAATATAATGTAAGTTTATTACACTGGCATCTTGGCTGGAATGTGCAATACATTTTTACATAGGCTTTGTTGCCATGGAGGCAGAAGGTGTCAGTTGCATTACTTCTTTTCCTTCCTGAAAAGTATCCCTATTCTTCCAGTGGTACTTCCTTGTCATTTCATATCCAAACTAAATCTTGTCCTGGAGAAAGGGAGGCTCAAGGTACATCTGATCACTCTCTACCACTACCTGAAAGGAAGTTGATCTCTTCTCCCAAGCAATAGGACAAGAGGAAACAGCCTGAAGCTGTGTCAGGGGAAGTTTAGGTTGGATATTAGAAAAAAATTCTTTACCAAAAGGGTTGCAAAGCACCAGAAAATGTTGCCCAGGGAAGTGGTGGAGTCACCATCCCTGCAAGTGTTTAAAAGATGTGCAGATGTGGTGCTGAGAGACATGGTTTAATGTTGACCTGGCAGTGCTGGGTTAACAGATTCAGTGATCTTAAATTTCTCTTTCAACCAAAGTGATTCTGTGAATTTGTTTTGCTCTGTTAAATCTCAGATTGCTGTTCAGCATAATGAAAACGAAAATCTCAGGGCTTGTATCTACACTCATGTCCATACCATGTAATTAACTAACACA
The DNA here is from genome assembly GCA_013400335.1 of Eurystomus gularis. Lineage (NCBI taxonomy): Eukaryota > Metazoa > Chordata > Aves > Coraciiformes > Coraciidae > Eurystomus > Eurystomus gularis. Next base: position 103,201 of record VZZY01019502.1, on the reverse strand, counting down.
TTTTGAACAATAATACTGTAAGAATGTATTATTATTAACACTGACCTGTCAGCTATGTTAATAAGCATTTTTTAGACAGTTATCTATGCTGCAGGCAATGCAGCTGAAAATAAACATATCTACATGGCCTGATCTGAAGTGTTTGATTGTGCTTTTTTATAATTGTTACTTTAAATGTTTTTTGCAGTTTTGTCATGGAGGATTATGCAAGTATATTTGCCTGCCTTTCTGTCCTAGAAAATCACTGTGTAATTCAGCCATATTTGCTCCTAAAGGATTTTAAAGAAAGTTTAAAGCTAGAAATATTTTATTAAAAATGTACTTTTCAAGTAGAACAGAAATTTATTAAAAAGCACCTTAGCTATTTAAAAGGGTTTAATTATCTATTTGACTGCCATTTCAGTTAAACTGCTATCAAGCACCAGGCAAATAGGTTGGATGCAGCCAACATTTTGTAGTGACATGTACTCATATAGTAAATGAAATCTAAGAAAATCGTGGAGTAACTCAATGGCCATTAGCATATTATGTTTCTTTATTTTCAGATATATCAAAAATACTTATGATTGGGAATTACAAACATGAACAGCATTGTACTTAATCTTCTGTAGAAGTCATTGAATGTTTTAATATTGATTTCAGGGCAACCAGAGATCTACATTTCAAGCTTTTGAAAATCTCATCTTGCCCATACAATTTTTTTTCTACTTCCAAATTTTTTTTTTTTTTTAATGTGTCATATCTCATATTATATGGAGTGCTGATTAAATATCCTGACACTTGATGGAGGGCATGTTATCTTATTAAAATAGATGTTAAAATCTCTTTGATATTAGATGCAGATTCTAGATATCCTACTGCATCCTAGTGCTTGGTAGTTCTTATTACTGACCTCATGTAGGGCAGCTCTGGTTTAGAAGCAATGCAGTTCTGTTCACTTGTCATTGCCCTTTTGACAGTGAGCATCACAACATGTGAAGAAAATAGCAGTTCTGATTTTGAACTTGTGCAAATTAGTTTTTAGAGTACTACCCTGTTGGTCCACTGCCTTTGATCCACCCACTGGATTTAAGTGTGAACAAATCCAAAGATAAATGAGGTGCTTGTACGTGGGTACAACTTACTGATAGTCCTGAAAATTTCTGTTCCTAGATCTCAAGGTATTTGGTAAGTATATTTTGTGCCTTTGGTGATACAGTCAAGAACTTCACCTCCAGAGCAGCTGCAGGATACAGAAATAAGAGAAAAAATGTAAAGGGATACCTTAACATCAGCAGGGCTATAAATTTGTATTATAACTGTTTGGTATCTTATAGCTGATATTTCTGGATACCTTGATGATAGATATAATTATAAATTGGCCTAAATCAAATCCATAGACACAAAGGTCCCTAATTTTGGATATATATAAACTTGGAACTAGAGTTTTGTAAATGCCCTGCCTTTTAGAATAAACTAAGATAAACCAAAAATCTGGAGTCAAAAGTTTCTTACTGGTTAGAGTTTAGCAAATAAAACCTATTTTTACAATAAAATTGGTTTCTGGTAAATACAAGTAGAAGGAATCTGAGAACAAGTTAAGCGAAGTGTCAACTCACACTTCAAATAAATGACTAAGTGACACTTTGAAAAAAATTGCAACACTATTCCTCTGTTCTAATCATGAGACAGATGAATGCTGTCTCCATCTTACAGTTATCATTATACATGCTGAAAGAGCTGAAGTGTTATCCTACTTAAATTTTTTGAAACCTTGTCACATGTTTCATATATGATACTAATGCATTAGCATTGTTAGTCTGAGTAACACAAGTCATTTACATACAGCCTGGAGATTTACGAGTACAAGTGTTTGGGGAACTCTGTCATGTCATTTTGCAGCACATCAACTCCCTGGAAGTCTAGAGTGCAGCAGTAAAGAAATCGACACCTCACCATGAGCAATTCCACCCAGCTGCCAGTTCAGGTGCAACCACATCATGGAGCAGCCTAAACAAGTTTAATTGTCAGAATATTGGGAAGGGATACAGAAAATGGAGAAGTGAAATGGGAGTACTCTTGGAGTATATTTTTCCACCATGCCAATGATGCAGGGCCAGGAAAAAAATAGATTAATCACTGGAAAAGTAATTCTTTAAACTCCGCTGGCAGTAACAGTGAATGAAGTATTAAGGGTACCTCAACTCTCAGCAGAAGCTTTTTTCAGCTCCCTCTGCACAGTATGAAAAGTGACATGTGTGAGGGAGGACAGGTAGCTGGAAGAACACCAAAAAGCCTTGATGTGGAAGAGTCAGGGAGGCAAAATCTCTGCTTGTGCTGCTCTACTGCACATGTGGGGTCCACATTTTTACAAAATCCTCTATACTGCAAATTCCTACAAGTCAGTCTCAGCAGATGGGAGATATGGGATAGAAAATAACCAGACAAGAACAGAAAAGATAAACTTTCTTTTCTTTAACACTTCAAGGTAACATTTGAGGAAAGAAGATCAGTGGGTTGTTCAGAGGATCCATATGTATTTGTTCTTTTTCTTTCTTTTTTTTTTTTCTGAGAGTTCTCGCATTTCCCTCTACTTTTCGAATACACTAATATCTTGTACAGCTTCTTCTTCACAACATTAGAATGCCATAAAGTATATTGTTCCCTAATCAATAATTCTGTGATTTCTTTTCTTCTTCCTTAAATGGAAAAAAATAACTAAGGTTTCTTCCTGCCAAGTGGAAAGGATTTGTTTGCCAAGAATGTTATTCAAAATTCTTTGCTTGATAAAATCATAAAGCTCCATTCCGGTGCTCAAGATAAGATATAATATAGTAATAAAATTACATCTTATCTTTAACATCATAGAAATATTAGAATGAAAAGATCCTATAATGTCAGATATTCCACTCCTCCTATTTGAGTCAGGATCAATTATTTCTACACTATTTTTTTGCCACATTTTATCTGTCCTGCTTTTGAAGATCCCAGTATCAAGATTTGTCAGTCATCCATTAGTCAAGCATTTAGCTACGGTGAAAGTGACAGTCTAGCTTTGTTAATACACAGCCTAAACCTTTCTTCCTGAAAACTGTGTTGATTACTTTTTTTGTCCTACTATGTAGACATGGATGATGATTGTTACTATCTTTTGTACAATGATATGTTACAGTTTCAAGCACTGTCATATTTACACTGCCAGTGTAAGTGTTTCTTTGTGGACCATGCAAATACATATCTGTCATTTTTTTTTTTTTCCTAAGAGATTATGTTTTCTAAATTCTTTAACCGTTCTTTTTTTTTTTTTTTTTTTTTTATTTTTTTTTCTTTTTTTTTTTCAATTCTTCTACATTTTCATTTCAGGTGAAGAGTCCAATGCTGGAAACAATACTGTAAGTGAAGTCTTGATTGGTCTGAGCAGGAAAAGATAATTACATGCAGTAGATGACTGACTTACTACACTTTCACTCCTCTATTAAAATGACACTTGTGTTTTATTTAATTTTACAAAAGCACCATTGCATTGAAATGTTTTTTGTCAAACTTCCATTTGCTTTTTGCTAATGTCTAGCAATGTTTTTTTAGATATCCCTTTCTATAAGGATATTTGATTATTTCTTCCTCAGTGTAGACCCTTTGTAATAATCTCCATTTTATTTCCTGTTTTGGACTCATTTATCATTTCATTGCTGTTTGGATTCCAGTCTCTAACTCTTACAATGCAAATTTTAGTTGTTAGTTACTCTATAAATAAAGACATTGAATAATATCATACTCAAGAAAGGCCTCTGTGGAGTCCACCAATAACAATAACCTTCTCTTTTTTTGTTGGTCTCATAAGACTTCAAGAATAAATTTAATCATAACCAGAGCTTAATGCATCTAGCCTGTTTTTGTCTATGTTCAGCATTTGATCACAATGATTTTTACGAAGACTAAAACAAAACACCAAAGAACTTTTCATTACTGCATTTTAAAACCAATTTCAAATTCTTCATAACGTTATCTTTTCATATGTGTTATTAATTGTGAGTTACTCTGCTCTTAACCTTTGTAATACCGGTCCATGTTATTTTGTAGTTACTCAAGGACATATTTCCTCGTTTCTATTTTCCATATTGTTTTTTCTTTTATTTAATTAATCTTCTAGTCTTTAAGGACTGTCTGATGTGCCAAATTTATCTTTTCATATTATTATCTTTATTCTGATATGTAATAGCTAAAATAAAATAGAAATAAAAAGTAATTTTGAAATGAAAATTGGAAACATCCTTTTCTGAGAATATTTCAGATGTCCATATTTCCACTGTTGTTTTTGATCTTTTGGAGTATTTTTTAAATGAAATTTCGTGCCACAAAGGTATTTCTGTTAATAACAATTTCAGTTTGGTCACAACAACATTTTGCAAGAAGAAAAGGTTTCATAAAGTACAGTCAAATCTAGTTGGTCCATAAAAGAGTACAATTTCAGCACAGCTTTAACACAGCTTTCAGATTTGTCTCCTGCTTTGCATTTCAACACCGCCTGCTTCTACATCCTATTTAAATATAGCTTAATATGTCCTTTGCACAAAAAATCTATAGAGATATTTTATAACATTAGAAAAACAAAAAAAACAGATACAATTTGACTGAAAAACAATGACAGGTATTTGTTATTGTTTATGTGCTATAAAGATGTATTTTAAAATAAGACGATATAGTTGAACTGCTAGTAAACAAAAGGATCTCATCAGGGGCTTGTAGCCTATAGGCCTGTCTCCTAGTTTTTCTTTTTGAGCTGAGTATTGAAAAATTTTGAGCATATAAAGTTATCTCAAAGTTATCTACCTGTTATGAGGATTTAAATTAATTTTGTCAAATTGTCTGTAGAGCTTCTCATACATTAGGACTTGGAATCTAAATCATTTATTTATTTAAATTTTTGATGACTTAAAGAAGTTTCACATTTGTGGGATCCTGGAGGTTTTCTTGAACAATTTGTAGATGAAACTTCCTGAACAACAACTCATCAACTTTTTTTACCTTATATAGAGAAAATAAATTAATACTCAGACATAATATCTGCATTTTAAAATGTGCCAATTCTAATTTATGACACCTAAGGCAGGATGTTCCAACCTCTCTTACATTTGCTGTTTTGTCGGTGTTGGCAGGTGATGTCTTCTTGGGTGGCTCTCGGTCAATAAGGCCCTCCAAAGGTGATCTTAGAGGCATAATTCAGTTTTATCCATGATGATAGGCTCCAGAGCAGTGTTATATAAGAACTTTTCAACCCTGATGTTTATCACAGTTTTCACCTGGCAGTCAACTGGGTAACAGGGTCAGAAGCAACTGTGACTGTAGCGTTCTTCAAACTAGGAGAGTGACTGTTTGGTTACTCAGGAAAGGATATTCAGCAGATACATGGTCAGATAAAGCCTCCAAAGTAGCAAAAAAGCTGTAATATTTGCTATTAATTATTCTGGCAGAGAAAAATTTTGCCAATATGAAGGACTGAAAATACAAGGATTATTCCTTGTCATTAGACAAACTTAATATCACCACACTTTTAGCTCACGGTAGCATTTGGTCATTTTTATTATTTCTGGTATTTTGCACCTTCAGAAATCCTAATTGTTAGCTTTTATTTCTTTCCCAAAGTACATAAAGGGAAAGGTGAGATACATCTTATTGCAGGATCCAAAAGGGAATCTCTAAGGAAAACAGGCAACACTGCAACAATTCTGTGGCCAAGAATTTGTTTACCTTATTTCTATCGCTGAGAAAGCATTTTCAGCATTGTAAGTTATGTCACAAACATACTACTATGCAGATGTGTCATACTTTAGTTTTCATTTTCCTAACCTCCATTTATCAGTGACCTAAAAACAGTGAAAGGTATTTTTATTGCTTGTGAGAAAGATAACCTTTTCCCCCTCAAATGGACCCTTATCATAAATCAGTTCCAAGTAAGTAAAAGTAGTGGAAAATTAGTCTAAAATTACTATTATGACTCCTCAGTTATTTTTGTGGAAATAATCTTGTAGAACACAGACACAAGAAATGATACTATCCAGATATGCAAGTACCTCTATTTGTCCATATAAAAGATCAGCAATTATGGTTACTTTTTGAAGTAAAATTAACTTGTTCTTATCTCTTTGGTTAATTCAGCTCATATTTCCTCATTAAATTGGAATTGCTTTGTCTAGAAGTATCAAGGGTGTGAGCTAACCTCAGTTAGGTAGAAGTCAGATTGTCACTGCCGGTCACAGTTTTCCCTGTGTCAGTGATGCGCTGCCTCAGGTTCAACCCCTAGAGTAGCCCAGTAGGAGGGTATTATTTGTGCTGCTTTTAAGTGTTAAGATACTCAGAATATTGGTCATAGCTTTTGAATGCTCAGGAGTTAAAGAGTTATTCTGAAAGCAGAAAAAGAAAATTTGTGTCTACTCTATACCCTGTATAAAAAAAGTTTTCTGTATAGAAAACTGTATGAGCCAATACCTCAGAGCAAACACCAGGAGATAAGCCAATTTGCATTTGCAAATAGAAAATACAAAATTTATTAATTACTTAAATTATTAACATCTTTTTTGGTTTGTACACAACTATTTATTTTGTTAGACTCAGAGTAACATTGGATGCAGTGACAAAGTTACTATGTTCCCTGTTCCTCCACTGGATGACATATTTGCATATTTGATGCAACATTTTTTACCACACCTGCTGCACCCTCCCTGGAGGTGTTCAAGGCCAGGTTGGACAGAGCCTTGAGTAACCTGATCTAGTTGGGAGGCGTCCCTGCCCATGACAGGGAGGTTGGATTAAATGATCTCTAAGGTCCCTTCCAACCTAGGCCATTCTATGATTCTATGATACTATATTTCTTTAAATTTGAGGATAGCCAGCAAGATCTCCAGCATGCAACAAGGTACAGAACAAACCAGTTACAGAATATAAGAAATTTCCACAGGTATTTGTTGTTGTTGGTTGGTTGGTTTTGGTTTTTGTTGTTGTTCTTGTGGTTGTCTAAGTGGGTTTTTTGAATTGAGGATTGAACATACAGAATTATTATGTATGTCTGCATCTATGCCATGGCATGCAGTGAGGATTTGGTTGGCTATCCACAAGGTCACCTATTTAGGCATGTAGCTACTCTGAATGAGAAAAGGAACATGCAGGAGAAAGTCTTAAGGTATTTATAAGTAATGGCCCTAAAAGCTGAGAAGTCTTTTGTTTAGTAGCACCTTGATCATTAATAACCCGTGCTCTGTCTCCTGTATCACACACTTATGAAACTTGCATTATATCTATGCACATGAAAACCAAGTTTATTCCAATATTCCAGCATGGTTTTTAGCACCCCCCAACTGTTGGAAAGCGTCACAGCCATCGTTGATTCAGAGAATCAAGTATTTTTATAAATACTGAAGTTTTTACCATGTTGCAAAATAAATGGAATAGTTCACTAAATCAGTTGATTTGATTTGCTCATTACATTTAGTTCACATAGTTGGTCATGTTAGTGTGAGGTTTATTAAATTTCTTCTGTTAAGCATCTCTACAAGCAAGGGTGAACAAGCAGAAAGGCTAACAAGTTCATATAGAATTCAAGGCAATCCATAAAATTCCTCTTATCTCAATGCTGATCAACCTCACATCCTCATCCTCTGCCAAAACCTTCAGTCTCCATCTCTTTCCAATGTAAATGTTCCTATTTGATGAAATATTTTCTGATAGAGGCCTGAAATGCTGAGGCCAGAGTTGTGGGCCCCGAGTTGGAGTTGGCCTGTGAATGAGTCACAACCGAGCAGAATGTTTTGTTTTTCCTATTGGCTTCATGTTCCAGAGGCAGAACCTGGCCCACCTGTGTCTCTGCCCTCACCCAGGTGGCTGTGTTTGGGGTGGTGGGTTAAAGTAGCCCTGGCTACTTTAACCAGAAGCTGATCAGTTGGAGGAGCTTCTTGTTGGGTGTGGCTTCTGTTGGGGCTGGTTGCATCTTACTGAGCTCTCTCAGTGGTGTCCTTCCATGTGAAGGGCCACTGGTGGACCCATCTCTGTCTGTTCTGTCCAGCAGATGATGCTGGCACCACAGTGGGCAGCAGAGGAGCTGATCCCACAGGAGCTTATGGCAGGACTTTCTGAAAGTAGACTTGTGAGGGGATGTTGCTGAGTTCAGCGTTGGCCTGTGTGATCAGGCAACTGATGGCAGCATAAAATGGTGATGGCTGAACCAGTACAACAAAGCCTAAACTGTCAGTGCCGTTATCCTTGCCACTATTGTGTATGCCTTAAGAAAACGTTGTGTTTTGCATCTTCACAATTTTTTTTCACTGAGAATTTCTTTGCCATGCAAAGTCAAGACAGCTTAGTGCTGAAAGAGACTGGGGCAAAACCCTCTGCATCACTAGCATTTTTATTTAATCCTGTTACATATTATATAAGCTAAAACTGGGCTTGTGCTTTTCCACTCAATTTTCTCTCTGGCAAAAGCATTGTGATGTCTATTGAGCTCCTTTAAACCAAAATAAAAATAATAAAAACTATCCCTTTTCCTATGTCTCTACTGCTCTGAAAACAACAGAAACTATCCGTTTTCACTTAAACAGCTGAAATGAAACATTCTTTCAACTTGGGGTCAGTGTATGCATATCAGTACAATTCCATGCAAACCTCAGTCCAAACGAGCTTATTTCCATGATTTGATCTGACCAAGTATTCATCTGCCAGGAAAATTCATTGTTATCAAGCTGAGATCTATGCCAAATGTGTAGAGCCACAGGTTAGAGCACATTGCACATTTAAAGTGATCCCTAGGCAAAAAATAAAAAAAAAAAAGACACAAAAACCTTGCTAATACAACATACTGACTACAACACGCAATTTCCTTTTAAGATTAATGCATGATTTTAATTTTGGTTTTGGTTTGTAGTAGGGGTAGAAGAATTTGGACAAGACTCCCATGTTAATTAAACAAACATTTCTGCTAATGGGTTTTGAGCCAGCATGTACAGTGTGGCAATCTAACATTCCTTGTTATTAGATGTATATGTGTTCCAGTTTCTGCATTACAAATTTACTATGTACAAGGCTTGAATTCTGGAAAAGGCAGGTGAAACAATGCACCATTGAGTCTTTTAAATGCTTATCCATTTTTTAATAGTGAGGCTAATCTGTCATTTAACTACTAATCCAACATTTTCAAAGTCAGATTCTCTTTTGTTTGGGATTTACAGTTTTCACTTAGATGCTGTAGACAGATATTTGAAAATGTTGTCATTAACTCTAAAAATGCCTTTGTCCACATCTGCACTTGCTCATAGCCATAATTACTCCATGGACTAAAACTGTGGACAGGAAGAATACGCAGGAGTGAGAATTTGTCAGATATCAACACTGGAATTTCGGTCCTCCCCACCCATGGTACAGATTCTGACTGTGGATTAAATTCCATTCTGCCAATATATCCTCCATGTTATCATCATTCCTGCATGGTCACTATTTTTTATCATCTCTTCACCTTCTAGTAGATTTTATTTTATCCTTCATAGTGCATTTGTTAGCCTTTTGTTGTCTTTTTTTCAGCAGGCAATATACTTTTAATCTGTTGCATTTTTTTATTGGTTACCAAGGCCTACTGTTTATTTTTCTGGAGCTTCAAAAGAAAATTGTAGTCATTCTTTCTGAATGCCTCTAATAAACAGTAATGGTTTGTGTGCTTCACTTAACTGTATCTTTTCTTGGGTTATAAGCAAACACATTTTTTCTTTAACTTATCTTTTTGTGTAATAAGCATTTTCTTTCTTTTTTCTATCAGAGATGACTGATTATAAATCAATGGGATAAGGAAGTGCTATTCCAAATAAAGTATCAGTCTGGAGTAGACCAGGGAATGAGATGGACATCAAAGACAAGATTTCCTAAGCTGTTCTTGTAGTTTCCTGGTACAAAAGAGGAAAATTTTTGTGGGATGATTTGCTTTCATACAGGTTCCACAGTTCAAATCATGGGCATTCTTTTAAATTAGCCAATATTTCAGACAGTTCTTATCTTGAATCCTTTGTGGTTTAACAGACATGGAAAAAACCCCCAATGCTGTAAAGGTATTTTACAACCCAAGGATTGCTCCGGAAACCATCTAGAAGTATAAAAGGGATTTGGTTTGAGTCTGAACTTTTGCTTTTTCAAAAAAAACCCAACAAAAAATCTTATGCATCTATATCTCTATCTATATACCACTCAGAGTATTTCAACTTCAGATTTTCTAGAAAATAGTACTAATCTCCCTCCCTTCACCCCAGCCATGTAACGCTGTGTTGTAAAATATTAAAGTTTGTATTTATTTTGCTGTTGTTCTTTGAGGAAAGTGATATCTGTAGGGAACAAAATCAGCTTTTCCTTCATTTATAAACTGGTGTAATAAAAGTTATTAGCACCTGAAAATCTTGTTCTCCCTAAAAAAAATATGGAACAGCAATATTATTATATTTTCCCTTTAATTTAATATGACTGAAATTTTCATGGACTAAATAATGATGTTATTGTTTCCTTTATAATAATTTAGAAAAATACCAAAAGAAAATTACTTTTAGCTCTTTACATTGAGAAGAAGTTCTGACTGAAATTAAACAGCATGATGGGTGTTGAAGGCATCCTAATGGCAAGGAAATCCCAAAACAGTGGGGCAGAGATTATAAAGTTCTTAGAAGAACTCTGAGCTATCCAAACAGCCATGCAATGTGACCCACTGTGTGCCAAATACACACAGCAGCACGTGCATCTTATCTCCACCATGTGCAGAGCACTCTGTGAGCCAATTGGTTGATGTGGTGTATGATGGCAGAGGACTCTGGGGAGAGGTGCAGTATCAGAATTACAGTTAAACAGCAGCTTTTTTTTCTGCTGACTGCATTCCTTCTGTCTGTTGTTGTTTCTGGCTTTTAATTTTAAATATAGATGCATTAACTTCTGATGAGGTAATAGTTGGTCCATCTCCAGATAGTTATTCTGGGATGATATCTTCTGTTTCTGAATAGTTGACTCATAACTTTACTTTTTACAGGTGAATGTGAAGGATGGCAGATTACCAACTTGGTAACATGTATTTCAGTTCAAGCTCTGATTTTTGTCCTTATTGGTATAACTACTGAAGGAAACAAGGGTTTAAATTACACACAGCTTGTTAAAGAGAGTTAAAGCACCACTTGGTCTGGACTATTTATCTTTCTCATTTTGCTTGAGGCAGTGATGTGAAGAAGATAGAGGTCTTACTTTAGATTAGCTAGACTGATCCGTGTATACAACTCCCTCTAGAAAAAGATGGACTAATTGTGCATCTCAAACTTTTTTTAAAATTATGAGTATATACATCCTTGATCTTATTTTTTATTTTTCATAGTGTATCTATACTCTGCAAACCATACTTTTATTTCTACAACAATACAACTAAAACAAAGGAGGATGGGGGGGGGGAGGGTTAGGGAGGAGGAAGGAAGTTGAAATTAAATTTCAGTCAAAAGATACAGGCTGTACAGCCTTGTACTGTTATTTTTCCCACTTAACTTTGCTTATTTAAACGTTGTTTCCTTTTCTAGTCTAGAACTCTAGATGCCCTAGATAGGGGATGGAAACAGAAAAAAAACCCTAAAAAGCAGCTCATCACAGTTGATTGTTACTTGTTTATAAAATTAGATGAATTTCCCTTTGCTTAGAGGACTTTGAACAGTATTAAGTACAGGAAAGGATAACTTATCTGGTTAGACCAGATATCTAAATTTTAAATTGCTAAAGTTAAAAAGAAAGTTTTTATTTAGGAAGACTGAAGACCCCTCACTCATGAACAACACAGAAAATGATAACCAAGTTTTCTGTACCCTGTTCTTCCGGATGTTAGAAAGATTTTTCTCTAAAACTGAAACAGAAATTCAGGGTTTATAGTCATAATATCTTTTGCAACTCAGGTAGTATTTCCTGCCTGTGTACAAATAGTAGTACTTGCAGCACTGAATATGGAGGCCTAGACAGCTGCTGATTTTTAACACAGAGACTTCCAGCTCATTTTATACCGTGTACCATTAAATGACATCAACCTTCTCTTTCCTACCAATTTGGATTCAAAGGAATCTGAAGTGAAAGTATTTATACTCCAGTATTAAGCTCTTGGACCTTTCTGTTCCTCAGCCACATAATTTATTTATTTACTTATAGATTGTGCCTGCCAAATTTGATGGGTTTATATTCCTGGTTGGTTGTAAAATATGAAATTGACTGTTAAAGGAATTCCTTACCTGAAAACCAAACCAGATATTAATTAAACTCCAGGGAGACAAACACTAACATTCCCCCTCAACTTCTGACAGGAATCTCTGTATCCCATATGCTACCATAGTAGTACCTTCAGCCCAGCTATGGGCTTTGCTACCAGTAGCTATTACAACAAGGCCAGCTTTTCTCCTTGTAGGGGAAGGCTAATGAATAGAAAACCGATCATTAAAATCCATGAGTTCTGCCTATGAAAACAAGTGCTAAAATCTGGCCTTTAAATTTCCATGGAGGGCTTTTCTCCCCAGCTATAAATTCCCTAATGCCAGTTGTTTGTTACCGAACATTTCCAAATCACCTATCTGGAGCAAAACTGGCCTTTAATTTCTTTTCCTGCTTATGGGTGGTGAACTCCAGAGATAGAAACTCTATGTCAAAAAAGGTAAAGCTGTAGGTTCAAATATTACATTCAAGACTTCTAATTTTATTTTTTAATGTGCTTGTTATGATTTAAACCTTGTAAAATGCTTGAAGCAAAAAGACAGGATTAGCTTGTCTTCAATATCAACAGAGGGCAAGCAATGATTCACAGATACATGTTGAAAATAAATAGAGAACCGCAACTTATGAAAAAATTAAGCTGCTGGATGGACTATACATATGTGTAGATAAAAAGTTTTCTTCAGGAAAAAAGGATATCACGCATTCTCAGTGGCATACATAGCAGTCTATTTTTACCAACTTCTCTGACCAAAGCCATGTCTTGCGGCATTTGACCTATCTTAAAGAAAAGGAAGAGGCAATTTGAGCAAGTGATTTATCCACTGAAAGACAAGACTGAGAAGCAGGGAAGGGGAGACCATTTTCTGAACTGTTTACTACCTTTCTATGAAATAGAAACATGCAGGTATTGCTCCTATAACCTCTCTAATCTAGTTTCTTACCTACTTAAGCATAAGGAAAGATACTTACCTGCTGAAAGAGACTCCTTTGCCTTGGCACACAGAGATATTGATATCTAAATGTTTTTCCTGCTTATGCTTTTCTTGTTGCTTCAGATCTCTCAAATTGATTCCAAGTCTAATTAAAAGAAAGGTCTCATTTAGCGTGAAAGTTGTTTCAATTCTTACATTTTATTGTAAAGGAAAGGCAACAATAACAAAAAAAAAATTAAAAATGGTCTGAAGTAGATTACAGGAGATTAATCAACAACCACACAAAAAACTACCATCTGACAGTAGCTGAAATCTAGATTTTAGCAAGTGTCAAAAAAAAACATTTCACAAGAATTTCCTTTAATAAAACTGTCATCTACTTGAAAATCTTGATTCACTTTTGTGTGTAAAATATTTACAGAAATGTTCATTTCAGAAATATTTGCTACATAAACTGGAATTTTCTTGTTTGGAGGTCATCTAGTCATGGAACAAGACCATATTACTGGGGTGATACAATTCTCTGTTCAAACAGTGTGTTACCACCAGCAATATTTAAATCATTCATGGGACAAACAGGAATTGAAATCTGTTGTCATAAAATTTTGACATAAATTTATGGATTATGAAGGAACTCACTCTGATCAAAGGTAGGTAAAAGTCATCCAAGCTGCTGTAAAATTGTGCATGTGATTAGGGAAAGGAAAAAACAACAATGGCTCCAGGAGTAAAGTCTAATACTAGCCAGTAATTTTAATTGCTGACAGCTAAGTATACACACAGCTAGAATCACACACAGGATAACACATTCAGGAAACTTACAAGTTCTCATGTGAATCAAGGTTGATCCTGAAAATAGTTTACCTATTTTATATCATTTTTCTAATAGAAAGGTGTTAAGAACCTCACTACAGGGGCAGTTTAAAGTTTACTGGTTTTCGGCATAAATTTTCTCATGACTAATATTATTAATTTCTTCACTAACATTGCCTGCTGGAGCTCTTTCCCATGGGACTTATAATATGCTCTCTTACCTCCATTTTACCAGAAAAAAAATTCTAAATGCATTTTATGTTTTGTGGAAAGAAGCCTGTCTTGCATCTACAATCTACTTCAAGAGAAAGCATTGCAACAAACATTAGTTAACCTCCCTTAGGTGAATAGCTAAATAGAGACCAACATGGATGGGGTGATTATACCAAATGCACTATTGTTTTCACATGATTGAGACTGTACACACCATAATTAGACTGCAGCATAGGAGGCTAATACCCCCTTAGCTGTCTTGATAAATCCAAGTCTTGTAACATCCACTAGTGACAAATTAGTATAAGACTCAATTTGTTAAACTCTTGACCTTTCCTAAGGATGCCAAGGTACTTTTGTAATGTCCAAACCATTTAGAATGAACAAAAATGAGGTCATCAATCAGTTTAAATGGACCATGCAACAGCCTCAAGTTCGTAATGCTGCCCACCAAAGATTGTCTTGATTTAGAAATGATGTGTGAACAGTCTACTGCCCATCCATTTGAGACCTTCCTTGCCATAGGTCATACCTATGCATTTTTAAAAATCTAGTAAATAGTTTTGACTATTACTTTCACTGATACATCATTTGATACTTAATTGATACAGAGTTTCTCTGCCCATCAGGAGGATGTGAAATAAATGCAGCTCATACACGGAGTTTTCATGGAAGACAGCATTCATACACCTACTTCAGCAGGAGAGTATTTGGGATAAACCATGTTGTATGTGAGCTCCAAGTACTAATCACAGTCTGTAATTAAACAAAATTGGTTCATTTTGGTGCTGTCCAAAGGCAGCTTCAGAGGCTTCTACATGAGTTGATTTTCTTTTTCCATCAGAGTAGACTCTTTAACTGTCTCATCAAAGCAAGACTCATTAATAAAATACCATCCTGAAACCATTCTAGTGAATATGTCATTACTATCAGATATATTTTTCATGATGCCATTAAGTTCTTTCAAATACCCAGAGAGTTAATTAAAGATAACGAAATCAGGTGCTGTTTTCTGGCAGATTCCTTTGTTTAATATGATCTCAATAATCTCACATAATCAAAACAGTGAGTATTCTTTCAAATAAACTTTTCATATGAAATTTGGATCTATTCAATGCTCTTAAATCAAAATAGTTTTCAGAAGATTTTAGAAAGTGTTAGAATATTGACCTTCTTTTTCACTTCATTTAAAATACTGGAGGACTTTGACATCCAAAATATTCACATATATAACATAAAATCAACAAAAATATGCATGGTTTTCATCATATTACATGAGCATTCATATTAGTGACATATTCAAATAAGTCTACTATTTTAGCATCTTTCCCTCTTATTAATGAAAAGATAACAATTTCCTCCCAGTCAGTCATTTTCAAGTATTCTGACAACTAAAACCAATATATTTTTGTCATTACTTTTGTAGACTGAGTCAGTATTCATACTTTATTAAGTTGAGGTTGGCCAGAGAAGTCATATGGTCTTGTTTCTGTTCTGTGGGTGGATACATACAAAAGCATTGTTACTGTCACTACTTGATTTCTGCAATTACTCACAGACAGGGATCTGGAAGCTGCCTTGCAGGAGCATTACAGTCAGCAAAATTCAAATTCAGTAGAAAATGAAAGTCCAAAGGGTGAGAGTACGAAAACCATGTAAAAATCTCTTTTGAGCAGTACAAACTATATAAAAATAATGAAAAATATAGGCTATGTAGGTGATTATAGCCTTTAGTGTTAATGGAGCAGAGCAGGAGAGAGTAAAAATTTAACACACCTCTCCTAATAGTAGAAGACACACAGGAAATATCTCAGAACTCAGTGAATCCTGACTTATACAGTATACTTTATCAGGAAATTTAATTTCTACCCTGAAAACAATTTACTAGAAACATAAGGAAATATTGACATATTCTAGAATAGTGAAAAGAAAATCACTCATTATATGATTTAGGTTCAAATTTCTCCTCTATTAATATACAAACAAATCTCAACAGAGACAAAAGGAGATCCTCTCCTGAAGAACATTAAAAATCTGTCTCAGATATGGGGGACTGAGATTAAGTCCTTGCAGAGACAGAGAAAGCAAGGATTTAAAAAAGGTTGTCTCCTTCCAGGCTACTGGCTAAATGTTTAATTTTGACTAGATTATGTTTTTCCATTAACTTTAGATCAAAAAAGCCCTATAACTTTCAGAACAGTCATGGCACTTCCTGTAAAGAAGGGTGTCTTTGAGGAATCACCACCTTCTGACAGCAAAACACGTTGTTCTGATCAATTTCAGCTATTAGTTGATCTTCCTTAATAATTATTTACTTCAATCACTTAACAATGGAGTTTTGTTTGGTTGTTTGTTATTGGGTTTTTTCCATAATAATGTAGTGCATAATAAAGTAGTGGCCCACTAAAGTAGGACAAAATATGTTTTAAGTTTCAAGTATTAAAGTTAAAAGACTAGATAGACCATTAGACTTTTCTGGTATGCTAGCACCTTTTGTAGTGATAAAGCCTCAAGCCGATTGTAACAGAAACACTATATAAAAAAAGGCGAGGCTTGCAAGGTAATCAACTTTGATTACTTTGTTCTAATCAGGTTTGCTATATGGAGCATTACACTGCTCACTTAACTGCTCTGAGAGGAGGACTCCACAAAGAAAGAAAACTGACAAACAAAAACCAATATATATCATGCATTCAAAAATGCCATTCCCAGAAACAGGTCTTAATTAAGCTAAATGGAGACAGTCAAAAGACTGTGAGAGTGAAAATTAAATCTATAATTTAAGGAAAGGAGGTAAAGAAATTTTAAAGCAGTAAGGCAGTAAACAGCAATAAAGACAAACTGTGAGAAAAATTTAAAAATAGGAAAAGTCAATGTATTTTTCTGTAGTTTGGATGGAAATTGCATTTATCTCAGCGGTTCTGGACTCGGCCCTGCTCCAGGGAAAGTCTCACTGTACACTATTTCTGAATCTTTTCACCCTTCACTAAATACTGTTTTTCAAAGGAAAAGAAATAACAGATTGCCTCCTTGAGGGCCCTAAAATGAAGGAGATGAATCTCTAGGCTTTTCCTCCTGTGTAGCTGTTTGTGTGCTGATTGAAGCAGACATGAGGAAATTGGACCAAATGGTGGTGTTAAATCCATTAGCAAAATGACATGCCCTTGTGAAGAAAAAAAAAAAACCAGAACTTTAACAGTTTGCACAAGGAAAAAATGTACAACCGGGACACTTAACCCCTTTGTGAGTTATTATCCTACTAAGTATTTGTTTAAAGTTTCACCATATGTAGTCTTGGCACATGCTACAACTTGTGTTCTGAAGTTATTTAACAAGCATAATCTTAAAACATCTTATAATTGGAACATTACCTATTTGATAAATAGAGATTATTTAAAATAATAATTAAAAAGCCAGATTGTTTGACGTAGATTTCTATGTGAGTTACAGTATCTTAAATGTATAGCATGTGATCATTTTCAGCAAAGAGATGTTAAGGCACAATAGACCTCATTATTGAAAGAAATTTAAAGAAAGACCTGAATCTCTCAGTGCATATATTTACAGAATTGCATACAAAATTCTGAAAATCTGTTTCTAGAATTAAAAGACATAGTTGCTGGGTGGGAAGAGACTCATAAATACTATAGGTTGCCTCACAGTGGCTTATCTTCTGGAAATGTTCAGTGCTTACGGTATGAGCCATAGAGAAACATTAACCTGACTCTAACATTAGATTTGAAACCAGAATACCAAAATCAAAACAGGACAGATACTCTGTGGTGTACCCTATGGTCTGTGACCTTTTGTAAGTAGAAACTTGTCAAGGGTTAGGGCTGGGCCAGCCACTAGACAAATGACAGATGGTCTCTATTAACAGCTCTCCCTTCCCAAAGGGGAACAGAAAGGAAATAAGGTAGAGAGACTTACAGATTGGAAAAGAAAACTAAAACAGCTTTAATGAAAATAATAACAATAAAATGAAATATATACAAATATCTCAAAAATCAGTATCAACGCCCCCTCCTTCTCTCCCCTCCTCCCCCCTGATAGCAATTATATCACTGCCACCTGTGGGCAGACACTGGGGAAGTCCTAGACTAGATTCAGAAGCTGGATTCAGAAACACATGGATTGGAATCGAGGGCAGAAGAACAGACAGAGCCCTCCTCTGATGCCAGCCACTGAAGAGGAGAGCTTGACCCTTGTAATCCCTCAGCTTTATACTGAATATGACATATATGGAATGGAATCCCTCACTGGTCAGTTTAGGTTCACCTGTCCTGTCTGATCTTCCCTGCACGTGTAGCCTTTTATTTTCTGCACCCTTAACATGGAACACAAGATTTAGCAGTGACCTTGGTCTTCATAGGAGCAAGTAGAAGCAAGAGCCTTGGTGCACACTAATCCCTAGTAGTAACTATAAACATAGAGTGTTATCACTTCTAGAAGCAGACACTGTCTGCAAAAATATGCCACCAACTTCAGAAAGTGAGGTTAGTTAGAAGAGACTTAGCTGAAAAATAAAATCACTGAACAGAATTAGTTCTGTTCTAACTCAAACCGGGACATTAGTGAAACCTGTCTGTTTGCTAAGCTATGAGCTGGTGCATACTTGTGTGCTGATAGTCCCCTGGGGAGGAGGCTGCACACACTGACACCAAGGCAATCACTAACAGTGAACTGTCCAAAGGGACCCTCCAGCCTCAGCTGTAAGGGTAGTGAAGCTGCTGAGAGTACTGTGCATGCACTCTATTAGACCTGCAATACATTTTCAAAGAGAGCTATACGATAAACAAAGTTTAGAAAACAAAATGCTTAGGATCTAGGAGTTGAAGAGAATAGGAAACTTTTTGAATGGAGGCAGGGGAACATTAAAAAAAAAGAATATAGCATTGGTATGGTATCTCCAGTATTCTTGCTTCATCCTGCAAGGAAAAGTAAGAAGTTGGCCAGACTGTTTTCAGTGGTGTCCAGACACATGGGACAAGGGACAACAGGCACAAACTGAAACACAGGAGGTTCCATCTGAACACGAGGAAAAACTTCTTTACTATGAGAGTGACGGTAGCCTGGAACAGGTTGCCCTGAGACAACATACAGTCTTCTTCTCCAGAGAGATTAAAAAACCAGCCTGGACATGAAACCTGCTCTAGGTGAATGTGGTAGCAGGGGAGTTGGACTAGATGCCAGAGGTGCCTTCCAGCCTCTCCCATTCTGTGACTCTCTGACGTCACTTTGTGACTGGCAGACTGACTCATGGTCCCCAAAGGACCCTTGCTGTGGTCTTCCTCACTGTTACTGCATTAACCTGCTCTCATTGCTGCTACAGTGGAAAGAGGCCTTGGTGCTTTACCACAGCATCATACACTCCTGTGATCACTCCTGGTCACCATACTGTCAGCTTAAGTGCCCTGTGCAACCCACACCATTACAAGCCACCACAGCATGGCTATGGTTGGTGCATTGAAAGGCTGGTGTGATGAGCAGAACTGCAGCTGCTACAGTTAATCTTGCAATGTAGTGATATATTCCTGAAGAGCTCTTCAGGCTTGGTGGAAAACATACTCAGCTGACCTAACATACCACCATGACCTAACTGCAAACCTGAATTTCTCACTCTGACACAGAGAGATGAAGTGGTATTACATTTTGGAGGATTTCTCTAGAACTTAACACTTGATCTAACTGCACCTTTTGGCAACTAACAGTGTAAATGATCTCGTAACATGAGCTCACCCCATGCTGTCTCAGTCTTGTAACTAGCAATTGCCATTAAAGGGAATAAGGTGATTGCTGAGGCTGAGTGCAATGTTGTGTAAAACATTCTTGTTATTATGATATTAGTTTTGAGGTTGCAGCTTAAGTCTTTGGCAACCAGCCTGATACGTTGCATAAACAAAATGTAGTATTCCTAGAAAA
The DNA here is from genome assembly GCA_013400335.1 of Eurystomus gularis. NCBI lineage: Eukaryota > Metazoa > Chordata > Aves > Coraciiformes > Coraciidae > Eurystomus > Eurystomus gularis. The sequence continues at coordinate 83,096 of VZZY01019502.1, read as the reverse complement.
CACAGAATGTCTGCTGTCAGAATCAGTCTATCAATACATGAACAAAAGTCAGGTAGGCATAATTCAAAAAGCAACCTTACATCTATTGTACAGTAATGCTGTGGTATCCCACAGAATCTATGAAATAGCATAGCTGACAAAAAGAGAGGCTTAATACAATGAAAGAGGGACATTTCATTGCATTTATTATTTTCTAGTAGAGGGTATTATATTGTAGAGGCATGATTGTGCATAGGGACTCTGGATAAGGTGATCTACATACTCCAGAGTGCCCTGTAATAACTTGTTTATGCATATAATAAGTGATGTTGGGAAAAGAACAATGCTAGCTACAAAGAGGTACTTTCTCAGAAAGTTTTGCAGCATCCATCAGGCTCACTAACACTGAATCTTCCAGGTCATTCTTTCAGTTCAAAAATTTTTTTTCATATTATATAGCTCTCATACCTATAACACCAAAGGGAGTAACCATATTGCTTCTCTTTGCAGAGAGAGTGTGATGATTTTGTTTTCCTACACAAGCACAGTTAATTTTACTATAACAATTTATTGTTGCCTTACCTGTTATGTGAATTCTGTCTTGCAGGCTTGGCATGCTCCACAGATCATCTGTACTGAGAAGCTTTTGTATACAGGAGATAAAGCTGGTGAGTCATGAATTACAGTCCCTCACTCACTCCCAGTATGATATGATTTCTAATTTTATCCAGAAAGTACAGTCTGAGACAGACGAAGAAATGCAAAAGGTGAGAAAATATCTTCTTTATCTCAGGTTAGACAATGACTGCAATTTCAGAAGAAAATAAAGAAATTACTACAGAAGGATTCAGAATGCCATGGCAATACCCATGTGTATAGTGCCATACAAATCTGAGCTGAGCCATTAGTGCTAGCCGAGGCAAACTTAAAGCACAGTGTAAACATTTAATATATGCTGTTTTCAGTTAAGCTTAAGAGGCCCATTAATATTAAAAAAATCCAAACCCATACATTTTCCTTAGCTTTCATAAACCCTCATGATGTAAACATATCAATGAAACTTGTAGTCCAGAGAATTTAATGCAGATGAAGTAGATAGTACGGTACTCAGCTTCACTAAGGAGATGCCTTATTGATATTTGGCAGTGTAGTTGGCATGCCAAGCAGCAGCATCCATCTGAATTTTCCTCAATTCGAGTGAATCTCCAGTAAAACAATGAGAATTTTACCTTTGCAACAGACACAGACAGAAGTATGCAGATGGCTACCATTTTCTCACTGTCTGAAATATGAATATAGCATCAGGCAACTATGTTACAATTGTTTTCCAGGGTCTGGAGATAGTTTATCAAGTGAACTTCAAAGTAATCTTCGGACTTTCAATTCTGCTTGTTATTAAGTAGAAAAATATGTAATAGTTTAAATGTAACAATTTTTCCTTTAAATAAAGATCAAACTCCTTTGAATCAACGCAGTTTCTGAAATTAGCCTTCATTTCTACCTTCTTGGGTTTTTAATCCTCTCACACATGCACATACTCAGCAAAGGTCCTTAAGTTTGCACATATTTGATTATTAGAGGGAATTGAGTTTTACAGAGGTCAGCTGAAGCTGATTGATGGAACATTTTAAGGCTAGATTGCACCATTATATCACCTTGTTGAGAAGCAGTGTGTTTGCCATACCAAAGAGGGTCAAAAATTCCCGGGAGAGACAAGCCTCTCTCCGAACTGGTACTTTTAAAATTCCTTATTGAGTCAGTTCGTAACAGCACATGCAGCTATCCTGCACCTTTCCAGTACCAGTTTGTCTTGAGAACAAGATAATGTGTCTCTTACAAATAATGAACCTGTTCTAGATTTCCTGTTTTCAAAGTTTTCTCTGAAGACATAATATTTAGAAATCCAATTAACTACTTGAGTGCGAAACATTAGGCCTTCCCATGAATATTCACAATGTTGTTTGAAATGCTAGTATTTTATAACAGGAGGTCTCCTGTAACCTGTTACTTTTAAAGGTTGCCTCCTCACTCTTTGCATTGTTTGTGGGTGTTCGTGTTTAAAAAAAAGCATTCAATGTAGCTGCGCAAATGATATAGTCTAAGGGAAGAGTGCTAAAGGAGTAGCAGAAAAGTGAGTGTGCAAGCTAAATGACAGGATTTGCAGACCCCTTGCTTTACGTCACAAACAAGATATAAGTTTGTTATTTTGCTTTTTAGATACACATGACTGTCTTGAAAAAGCTCAGCCCTGTGATTTTCCATTTATAGCTGATAACCATTAATAATTCACTTGTTAATTCTCCATCCAGACCTTAAAAAAGTTACTCAAGCTTTCGGGATGTTTTGTGCATTTGAGTATATTTACGGCAAGCAATGTTTTCATGGAAAAAGAGTAGGTTTTGTGTCAAAAATTCTGTGGATGTATATTTAGGAAGTCCAATGTATGATATTAAGGTTTCATGACTTTATGGTAAATGGGATTGAATTAATATCTCCAAACACATCCCAAATCTACTGGATTGAAGTATGTGGTAACAGACAATTGAAACAATCTATGCAGGTTTGTATGTTCCAGGTTTGCTCCATGCAGTTTTTAATCTAAGGCCCAAACCATTCTTCATTTTGTAGCTGCTGTTAATGGTGATCATGCAAGTATACATGTCTTGAAGATAGATAGTCAGATTAGCCAACCTAGTCAACTGAAAGTCAGGGATCAGCCAGTCCATACCTGCCTACTCCTACTGACAAATGAACAGATCTTCTCAGATTTATTTTTGTTCCAGATACAAATGTGAAAATATAAGACGTTAATATCAAAGTTATGTTGCATGTAACTTTTTAATATGCAGGAGCATAGAGGCTGGGTAATTGTCATATCTAAAGGAATGAGGTTTTAATACATTTCTTCAGTACCAGCTAACCACCCAAGAAATACACTCCATCAGAATTTTCATATAACAATAGCATGAAGAAAAACAATAACCTCTGCAGATTTCAAAGAACAACTGTTACTGAATGAGGTAAAATATTTCTCTGGAATTTTTTTCAGATGCAATGAGACATGACAAGACCTAGTCCAGAAATAAAAAAAACATGGACTGGTTTGTAATTACTTTTTCTAATTAAGGTCACAGTACCATTTTGCATGGCCAGAAATAGACCCTTTCCATAAAAGGAAAGTCTTCAAGCCCAGACAATTTGATTCTCACTACACATTCAGAAAGATTCATGTGCTTTTGTGTTAAGTCTGTGTGTATTTGTGAATGGAAAGAATACTAATAAAATATTTGTACCAGTTATTCTAGATACAGCTGGTCCTAAAATATAAAAATTCTCTGTGAATAAAAAATAACTTGTTTGAAAAACATTCCTCAGTTACAATTTGCATAGGAAAATAAAAATGTATGTAAAGATATCAAATGAGCTCTTTTTCATAGAGTAACAGAATCAATTAGGTTAGAAAAGATCTCTAGGATCATCTAGTCCAACCTTCATCCAACATTTCCCTGACCCCTAGACCATGTTTTAAAGTGCCACATCTACCCGTTCTTTGAACACCTGCAGGGATGGTGACTACACCACTTCCCTGGGAAGCCTGTTCCAATGCCTAATCACTCTTTCAGTAAAGAACTTCCTAAGGATATACTTCTCCCAATCTAAACATCCCCTGGCACAACCTGAGGCCATTACCTCTTCTCCTGTAGTTATTTACTTTGCACCAGCCTCAGCCCAGCCTCCTTTTAGGTAGTTGCAGAGAGCAATGAGGTCTCCTCTCAGCCTCCTCTTCTCCAAGCTAAACAATTCCACTTCCCCCAGGCACTCTTCATATGACATATTCTCGAGACCCCTCACCAGCTTCATTACCCTTCTCTGCACCTGCTCCAGCACTTCAATGTCCTTGTACTGTGGCACCCAAAACTGGACACAGTACTCAAGGTGCGGTCTCATGAGCGCTGAGTACAGGGGCACAATCGCCTCCCTACTCCTGCTGGTCACACTGTTTCTGATACAGGCCAGGATGCCGTTGGCCTTCTTGGCCACCTGGGCACACTGCTGACTCATGTTTGGCCAGCTGTCCACTAGCACTCCCAGATCCTTTTCTGCCAGGCAGCTTTCCAGCCACATTAGTTTGTATCTTTGCATAAAATTTAGGAATTTAAATCATGGCTACGTTTTTCCCACACTTCATTATCCCTCAGCTTACCAATGACCCCCATTTTAAACTGGAGAGGGTAATTTTCAAAAATATTTAAATGAAGACAGTATATCCTTCAATCTTAGAAAATGACAGGCAATTTTATTATCTCATAAATATCACTGGTTGCTATGTGAATCTAATAAGACCTCTGTTAGTTTAACTTTCACTTTAAATAGAAAAGTGTGTTGAGTTTCAACAATGAACAATGGAGAGTACTTGAGCCATTTATGAAATCGGCCAACATTAACTGCTTTTTATTACCGCAGTGGTATGGTAGTCAAAATTTACATAATTTGAGTCATAACACCTCACCACTGTCTACTGACCTGTAACTTGCAGATTAGTAATTGTGACTGCAGCAAAATTATGCCCACTTCTTTTTTTTCTAACGTCTGGATTTTTTCTTGTCCTAGTGCTAGTAAAAATTATGGGCGGCAGTATGTACCAAACTTTGATACTACCTAATAATCTCTGAGCTCATTCTCCTTTCTCTGTTGTCCCTTAAGTAATACTAATCTATGTCAAAAGAATTGAAACTAGCTAAATGTGGCAAATTGGAACAGATGAAGATGAATAATCATTTACCTTTTTTTCCCTTTCTTAAATGACAACAGAACAGAAAGCTACTGGTTTCTGATCTACATACTGGATAGTGACTCCCTGAAAACTCAGTGCTTGGTTGGTAAACTGACAATGCTTTCTAAGTTAAGAAATCTATTTACCAAGCTACAGGACGTGTAGTTGGCAGGTTTCCCCAATATTCAGAAATAAGAAGGCCTGGCTCCTTCTCTGAATCCTTCCTTCTTGCTCTTGTCCTCACCAGACCTCCACGAGACTGCTGCTCCATTAGGTGGTTTTGATTCAGAAGGAGATATCCTACCTGGCAGATTCCAGTGCTGGGCTGAAGAAACACCCTGAGCTATCTGTAAAGCTGATGCAATGTATCTCATCTAGACTATGGGAAGCCTGGAGGGAACCTATACAACTCCAATGAAGACTACTGCAGAGGGGTACATAAGCTTTATATGCATGTGTCACAGATACCACCCTTTCTGTTCCTTGATGGAGCTTTCTGTATGCCAGGGTACCTTTATTCCTGGCCTGATAAGCTGGAAGTGATTGTTCCCCTGTACTTAGCACTGGTGAGACTGCACCACAAATACTGTGCTCAGTTTTGGGCTCCTCACTACAAAAAGGACATTGAGGTGCTGGAGCGTGTCCAAAGAAAGGCAATGAAGCTGGTGAAGGGTCTAGAAAAGGACCTGAGGGGCACCTGAGGGAAGTGGGATTGTTTAGTCTGCAAAAAAGGAGCCTCAGGGAACATGTTATTGGTCTCTACAACTACCTGAAAGGAGGTTGTAGCAGGGTAGGGGTTGATCTGTCCTCCCAAGTAACAAGAAATAGGACAAGGGAATTGGCTACAAGTTGTGCCAGAGGTGATTTAGATTGGAAAAATTTCTTCACTGAAATGGTTGTAAAGCACTGGAACAGGCTGACCAGGGAAGTGGTGGAGTCACCATCCCTGGGGGTATTTAAAAGTAGGTGTAGATGTGGTACTTAGGGACATGGTTTAGCCGTGACTTGGTAGTGCTGAGTTAATGGTTTGACTTGATCTTTAAGGTCTCTTCCAACCTAGAAGACTCTATTATTCTGTGAATATGAATTCTTTATTCCTTAGCACAAAGGTATATAAGAGAGATTTAATCAGTCATACAGAGTACAATATTGTCAACAATGGCAGTGACGGTTGGTTGGGGCTTAAGTAACAAACTTAGTTATATTTTGAATAGGTCAAGCCATCTTGTGCTCAGAATGAAATAGCATCATTTTCCCAGTGAAGAGAAAATATTCTGACAAAATATTTAAGAGGCTTTTAAATCTAGAGGGAACTGCAGATATGTACAATTGTATACAAGCACTTGATAATGTCCCATTAAAAAGAATTTTAATGTATGTTTGGTTAATAAAGAAATTGGTGCAAATATAGTAGAACTGGCTAACTGATAACTGCAGTTCTGCATTTTTGCAGCCAGTCTGCATTGAGATGTGTTTGTATTCTCTGTTTTCTTTCTCAGTATGGAAGAATACCCGGCATGCACCCAGCCCAAGAAACACATTTGCTTGTAATGTATAAGTAACCTACTGATGTTTAAAAATGTAAAATAAACAAATGAATCATATCTGGTTAGGTCTGATAAGTCATCACTCTTCTCAAAGTTTTTTGGATATATTTTCTGCTTTTGAGGTTTTTCAAATGAAACAGGTTCAGATCTGAATTACAGAAAGGAGGACTAATTTAGAAAGTGTTGTTAACTATTTGCAATAGGCTATCAATTTGAGAGCAATTTTCTATTTGTTGTAAACCAATAAAGGAAGGCCATTCCAAAGCATTTGCAGTGTCAAAACAGTGTTCACATATCTTCAGTTACACTCGCTATGAAAAAACTTGTAGACGCTGATTGTACTGAATCAGGGCATAGATTCTCTGGATCAATAGTTCTCAACATTTTAACACTACCACACTCCATGCAGTATTTCCATTTGGGGTTGACTTAGACTGTGACTAATCCCACTACAGAGTTGCCACGCAGCAGGTGCGGAGAGGCACTGCCACTTTTTATAATCAGCATGCATCCTGTGTGGATCTAGTCTTTTATGTCTACAGATGAGATAATGATTCAGCACTATGTTGAGCATGAAAAGTATAGCGATAAGTGTTGGGTTTTTTGCACTGACAACAAAGTAATTTATTTTTCTTTCACTTGGCAGTATCCACCGGACCCACACACACATTTCTGCATATGCATAACACAGCACACATCTCTAAGAGAACAATGAATTCTAATGTATTATACACCATCAAAACTGCATCTCTCAGACATGATATCTGTTTCATATGCTTCAAAGCAGAACACAGTGTAAATTTCAGTATCACCTTCCACTCAGTTATGCAGAATAAATGTATATTAATAAACTGGTACATAAATGAAATTCATTTCATGGTGCTTTGGCCATGGACAATAGTTTCATAGCAATGATCATTCAACTTTCAAAAAACCCCAAAACAAAACAGCTCACAAAAGAGATGTGGATTACTCCTTGAATTAAAATTTTTCAACCTCATTTAAAATAACTACTCCTAGATATGTTTTTTCCAAAAATGTTCTTTATATATTTCATGCCACAGTTTCAACATGAAGAGTTTCAGACTTTTTTTCCATCTTGAGCAAATAATGCCCCTGAGCTCACCAGAGTCTTAAGAAGTATTTGTGCCTATTTTGATTTCCATTTCTTAATGTAACACTTGAATTAAAAAATCAAACATGTTTACACGTGGGATCAAAGTATCTGATATACAGATTTTCAGTTCTGCTATTTTCCCAAGGATACTGCAACATTTCAGTTTTCATGACTTGTCATTTATTTTCAGGCGTCCTTAAACTAACCAGAAGGGTTTTAGAGTGACAGCAGGCTGACAATAGCACTCTAATTGCACATCTCTGACAGCCATTTAAGAAGTTGATAAAGCTACAGTTCTAACAACCCTATTACTCCTGTGGTCATCAAATACACAAAACCATGATTGTTATTCCACCTACCCTAACTCTCCCAGGAAGTGTCCCTTAAAAACTATTCTACTTGCTTTCTTCTCTCCTTTAATAAAAAATCTGAAAAGAACTACCAGCTGATTTTTTTGCTTGGCTGAAGGCATCCATAGCTACTTCTAGTTAAGGACTGATTTAATTTACTTTCTGGACAGTGTGGGAAATATTTATACTGAATATTCAGCAGTTGCACACCTTTTCTATATTTTACCAGTGTTAAAAATTCTTAAATGAAACATAAAGTTATAATTGCATAACAGAGAGTCAATTAGTAAACACACCAAAGAAATATAACCAAAAAAGCCCAGATCTGACAAGAATCTAAGATTTTGGTTGGTTTTAAAGTTGTTTATGCCAATGTCAATTAAGAATAATTCTGCAGATTTCAGTGGGCTCTAAGTGACATAAAATAAGCATTACATTAAAGAGCATCTTAATATTTTGTTTAAACTAATCAACTCCTGAACTGGAGCAAAAAATGAGTGACTGCTGGAAAGATCATTCATTCATTCAGCTTCACTGTTCATTACCACTGTTGTGGTTCCCACAAATATTTATGACATGATCGGTCTTGAAATATTCTTGTTATTCTCTGTTCAGGAAAAGATGTGGCAGATTCTTCCAGGTGTGCCCAGCTGAATCCCTGGATCAGCAATGATGCCATCCACAAAGTCCTTTCACCTTTGTGGAATCCAGTTGGGCCAGTTCAGATTGTCTCCAGACCTAAAGAGCTGATACCTTACTCTTGCCTGCACAAGGTTGTATAATGCAGTGGAATACACAAATTGTGTCCAGTAGCAGCCACAGCTTCACAAACATCATCTTATTTGCACTCCTTTTATGGTTAGAAAGAAAATCCTGGTTAGCAGCAGCAATCCTTATTATGAAATCTTTCCCTTCATGTCTTTGAAAAGAAGTTGGTGATATGCTGTCCCCAAGATTAATTAAGCATAGCTTACATATTTCTGCATATTAAAAAGAACTCTTTACTTTTACTAGATATGAATTCTGTCCTGGGTTCAGGTAATATAGGGTTAATTTTCTCCAGAAGCTGGGAGGGGACCACAGCCAGGATAGATAACTGAACCAGCCAATGGGATATTTGACACCATAGTGACATCATGCCTGCTATATAAGGGCAGAGGGCAGTGTTAGCAGGGCATGTGGTTCTCTGGCACAGAGCTGTCAGTGCAGGGCTAGGCGGTTTGGTGCATTTTATGTCACTTGCTTTATATATTGTTTCATTACTATCGTTATTACTGTTGTTTCTTCTCCTTTTGCATGATTCTATTAAATTCTCCTTATCTCAGCCCACAGGGTTTTGCTTTTTTTCTCCCTATTCTCCTTCCTATCCCACCGGGTGGAGGGGGTGTGAGTGAGTGATCATATGGTGTTCTGGTGCTCAGCTCCCAGCTGGGTCTAAACCACAATAGTTAAAGTCCTTATACCAAGTAAAAATATATAAACATTTATACTTCAGATTTATGTACACATTTTTATTTTTCATACTTTATATTGTATATTTTTTGTAAGCATAATGGCCTTCAGAGCTTGAGTGGGAACCTATTTAGACTTATGCTTAATCTAGCCTTTCCTACAGGTGAGCAGAGGTTATTTCTGGAACCCTTCAGGCTCCTGGCTTATTCATATACAATACACTACTATATTTCCTACCCTCTCAAATGATTTTCCAGATTTTCTGGCCCTCCACAGTGCTGTTTTAATGCTCTGTTGACAAATCCTTCCTCAATGGCTCCTTAGTTTTCTAACTCTTTAAAATAAAGAATTCCTTTTCTTATGAAAATAATCATATATGTCCAGGCCTAATTTTAGTTAGCTCATGCTAAGTTCAGTGATAACTATGGAGAAGACCGAAACATTATGCATAGTTCTGGTGCTATTACACTGAGTATAGCAGAAAAGCAATTAAAATAAAATATTGGGAGTGGTGGGTGGGGTGGAGAATATTATGTATAAGTATGTAACCCTTTATATTGATTTTTGATTGATTTTGATTCTGTGTTCAGTCTAGTGCAGTTTGTAAACAAAGTGCACATTGACTAAAAAGGCATGAAAAATCTGTGCAATAGAAACAATTCGAACTATCCTGGTGCATGTCTTTGAAGACATATGACCCTAGACACATCTTGGATGGATCAGCAAATTGTGAGTAAAATAGCAGAAATGGTAATATAGAGCCACTATCTTACCAGTTACTAGTTCAAATTTGGCTAAGTCATGTCTAATGGCTAAAATTTCATTACTATCTAATCTGATCTACTCAAAGCCTTCTACGTAATTTGTTGCTGATTACAATCCAGGTCCCAGTGGAGCTGTGTCCAAGTCACAACACATATCACTCTAATTGATACCAAGTGTCACTTTCCTTGGCAGAAATGGATGGAAGGTCAAGGATTAACTACAGCAAGGCATTTGAATTCCCTTTGCAAGAAATGGTCCAGACAGAGGATACTTGGAATGCTGCAGGGAAAGTCTTGTCTTTTGGCTTTTTGGGAAGGAATAGAGCATTTACATCAATAACATGTTGATCTTCAGCACTGGTTCATCCAACAATAGATTACATTTTAGGAGATTTAATAGCCTGCCCTCATATACACAATGACATCTTCTGATTTTGAATCACTGTTTTGCTAACTGAGGTACTTCACCAAAAACTTATTTCTCAGCTACTTGTTCCAAATATTTTATCTGAAATGCACCTTTATTCTTTTTTCTCATTACCAGAATCTGGGAAGTCACATTGTGGGGATTATTACAGTATGCTTACACTGTTTTTATACTTTCTCCTAAAATGAAGTGAAGAGTATTTAGTGAAGAGATGTTACTGAATTTGATGATCCAATGCGTATGTTTTCACATTCCTTATAAGTCCATATGTATTGCAATTTACTTAATGATTAGCCAGGCTGTTACTATTTTCTCAAAAAGTAACAGAAACCAAAGCATTAAGAAATCATAAGCCAGGAATCATTAGATGTCATTAAAATTGTGATATTTTGAAGTAAAGGACACAACTTCTTTTTTCTTGTTATTCTTTATATTTAGCTCTTGCTCTCTACGTCTTTCTGAGATAATGGGTCATCTTTCTAATTCTTCTTCCTGTCTGTGAAGACCAGACATGAATCCATTATTTTAATTAATTGTTCTTCAGTTGCCTGAAGAACATAGGTGACTAGGAAATTGGTGATTACCAAATAAAACAATAAAAATTGCCATCTACAGTTATAATAAGGATGCTACAGAAGCATTTTTTAACTGCTGGCTTTTTCTAACTAGCTGCTTTTTTTTTTCTCTTTATTGCCATGTGTCACTTAACTTCCCAGAATACTGTTTCTGCCTCCTGATAAGATGATATGATTAAAACACATCCTTGAATAAAATTACTTAAATATCTGTGTGTGATAAATTATTCATTCAAAAACTAAACTATAACTTTTTTATATTAGTCCTGCTCAGAGAACCACACCACTGTATGTGTATTTATCTGCATGTCTGTTGGTTCTTTTGCATTCTGTCCAACTCTCAGCCCTCTCTTTGTCTTCCCACTTGTGACTTTCAGACCAGGGATAGCAGCACGATGGATTTTCTTGCTTGAAAACCTGACACTTCCTTATAACATACAAGTTGTCATGGGGTGCATGTCTCAGCAAAATCAACTGGAGGCTTTTTTCACTTGGATAGTCACAAATAAATTGTAGTGTATTTGGTTCACTGGAAGCAGACTGTTGCAGGTAAAATATGGACTCATTCCTCCTGATTTCTTTAATCATAGGACTTCATGAAAGCCTGTGTTGGGAGGGTAAAGAGGAAGAAGGGGATCTCAGGGAAGGTGGAAGAAGAAAAGTTTCCTCTTCCAAAGTTTGGAGCAGGAGGGTAGGCCATTTTCCAACATTTTCCTTCACATTTTGATAGAAATTTTTACCTGTGTACCCACCACAGTATGTATTTTGGAAATACTCCTATGTGCCTGCTTCCTAGTGCTTGTAAGAGAGAGACAGTGATATATATGGCTCATGCTTCTGAGGTTCACACTTCAGAAGCACTGATAAGGTCCAAAACTTTGAATTCCTGAAGTCAATGTAATGCTTAAGCATACCTATCAGAGAATGTACATGTGGTATGTATTTGGCCAGCCAACGCTCTGGTGTTGGACACAAATCGTCAATGCACAATGATAGTTATCATGAGCTGGAATTAATGCTCTTCTTGGCTTTCAGAGGTTAAAGATGTTTCAGAGTTTTTAACAGATACCTGAATTATTTCTGCTACCTAAAATGTCCAGATTTTGTTTTCAGATAGACAAAATCAACCTTCTGCATTCTTATCCATTGTCATAGTACTAATAAGTGAACTAACCTTTTAATTTTCTTATGTTTCTCAGTGTGTAAGTTATGAGAATGAAACTTTAACTTGTCTTATGTTCCCCATACAGAAAAGCAACTGCTACCAAACCATTTTACACTGGATCCCAGAATAAGGTGAATCTTGCCTGAATTTCTGTTTTCTCTTTCAGATTAATGAAACTGTTGGCAATATTTGTCAAACAGTTTTTTTATTTCTTTCAGCTTTCAGCTATTGCTTATGGTGTTGCTGTAATGTTTCATGTAATATTGTTCACAATGTAATTTATTGAAGAGACCTTGGTTCTTCTCAACAAAAATAGATCAATGATTTGAAATATCTTGAGATAAGAGACAGCATTGGCCTAAAATAGAGGAAAGTTGAATTCTATTAGTAACGGCAAGTCACTTCTTTCCTTGTGTCCCATTCCCCCTTCTATTTTTTGTATAACTTTGTCTAATTTATAAAGTCACTTCGGCAGATACTCTCTTTTTCTGTGAGTCTGTGCAGTGTAGAGTAAGAAGGGATCCTCAAGTTGCCTGGATAATGCAATAACAGGAAGAATGATAGTAATACTAAAAATGAGGAGACTATCCAGACAAAACCTTTCAAAGTGGCAGTGCAGGGCAGGAAAACTGCCTACTTTCTCACAGATCACCGCAGCTCTGGGCATGTTTTATTTGTCTGTGAATTTACAAAACTTTCCCTGGGGACTGTAAATCCCTTTCTAGATGCTTTTCACCTACTTATCTTCTACTCTGTAGCTTTAACTTCTGCTTGCTGCTCTGAGTACACTGGGTCAAATAGATTTGTGATGTAAAGCCACTAAAGTAAAAGAAATTATAACCAAGTTGAACTTAGGCAATTTTTTCTTGTTGTTTTTGTTTATCATATGATATTGTCTCCTATACTTACTCGTGTATGTTGATGTCGGACAACTAAAGCCTTTCTTCGTATGACTATAATACAACTATTTTCTCAAATTTTCTTCATGTTAATATTAAATAAAATTTAAGAATTCCTCAGAGGAAGTTGAAGTCAGAATGTACAAAGTCTGAAAGACCACTGAAAGGGAGTAAATAAAACTTTTTTCAAAGACATTGAAGAACGTCCATTTAATGTAGATAGCCAAACTAATTAAAAAGTTTGGGTAGCAAGCAGTCTCACTGATCAGCGAAAAAATGTAGTGGAATAAAGTTTGGTACTGGCACAGAGAGAGAGGAAGTCTCTAGTACCTGAGCTCTTTTTTTGTGAAAATGTTTATACTTATTAAAAATGGAAATGGTTTGCAAGAATCTACGATTTTCTTCAGCTCTTCCACCTATGGAAACCTGCAGGTTTCCTATCAGCTCTCCTATCCTCTAGCTTCCTGTGTTGAACTGTGTGGTGTTGCTTGCTAGGCAGAACCCAGTCTCTTAAAGGACACCTGGATTCCTTGGGAGTTTCAGCCAGAGCCTTCAGAATGTCTAGTTTCCACCATAAGTAGAAGAGGACAGCTGCTTGATCTACAGGCTACCCAGGAATCCTCATCAGGGTTTGTTTATTTATTTACTTATTTATTAATGGAAGAAAGAAATTATTTCCCAATGTTTCTAACCAAAATTTTAGAAGGGGAAGGTTTGAAATGCTGAGGATTAATTTCAATCCACATGACTTTATGCTTACTTGGAGATTTTCTGTGCTACATAGTGCCAGAAGACGTAAACCTTAGCCATCCCCAGAGACTTCCAAACATATAATCTTAAATGTTTATATTTTTGTGATGTACTTTGTTGTAGTCCTTTTTCATAATACTGTCTGGAAGAAATAGCACTAGTTTGTTATTACATGCAGTTTGAAGTACAGTATCCTGTAATTTCAATAGATAAACTCTGTTGTATCATGAAATCTATTTTTCCAAATATTGTTGTTTCTCATTACTGTAGCATCTCACTACATAAGGCAGAGATAGTGAGAAAACTTAGACTGCTTTGTTTTTTAAAATTATTTTATCATATTTCTTCCCTTTCAACACCAGTGGCACTGTTAGCTATTTTTCTTTCATGTTTGCACTATTGTCATTTAAATTCTTGCAGCGAAAACTTTGATTCTGGAAAGGCACCTGGACGCTTTCTTGTAAATAATTTGGTTTTCTTGCCTTTTGTTTTTTTTTTTGAAACCAGCAAGCTTGTGCTGTTTCAGACACTCTGTGATCCATTACTCTTGGGGATGCGCATGAATTCCATTCCATCTTTCTGTCTGGTTGAAATGAGACTCCATGTGAGGAAAACTTCTCTCTAATTCCCACACTTAGGCAGAACATGAAATGGGAGTTTGAGTTCTTCCTGGCCCACCCTGCTCATGCTGTTCTTCATAAATTCTGTTGTTATTTCAAGGCCAATTGTTGTAATTATGTTTTCATTGGCCTTCTTCATTTATGTTTTGCTTCCAGATGGTTCTCAGTTGGGTTTAATGTCTCATGTAAAAAGATACTATTTCACTGTTTCCCCCCCATCAAATTTCCATAAGCTTATCAACAAATAGACCCTAAGAATCTGCTCTTGGGATATTTCATATCTCAACTAATTTATTACGTGAGAGAACCTTTTCAGAGGTTTCACTTTTAACCTAACAATTCATTGTTAGGTGCTGTGATATAAAGACTTGGAATACAACATCAATGCTTTGTCAACACTTAATAAGTTTAAATATATCTACATCTCAATGTTGTACTCATGAACTCTCCTCACTGTGCCAGCTTTCGTTATGATGCTAAGGCTGCTTTACATTACAGTGGGACAACAATATCCTATGGAAAGATAAGGCTTTTGCACAGTGGAGGTTTTCATATGACAGTATCCTGAGAAGCATTAGTGCTGCTCACTTGAAAGAAACCATTCCTCTTATTAACATCTGTGTCATTTCAAGGTTTTGTATGATTTTTTCAACTGTTGGCAAAAAAGGCAGTATTAAAAGGTTTCCTTCAACTGTTACTGCAAGCATGAAAAATCCAAGATACAGGAAGGAGTAATTTTCATGTACTGATAGTATTTTAACTCTCTAATTTAAAATTACCTTATAATTAGGATAAAAAGTATTTTCTGTTTTTATTTTTAGCAATGGGCCTAAACCACAAGGTATTTTTTACTTTCTAGCTAGGTTACTTCTAACAAATTCTACTTACTGGAATTTTCTACTCTTTTTCAACTTACAGTTACAAAGATTTGTCCAATGTAAATACTCAGACCACACCCATGACATTTTTCTTACCTTCTTGTATCAAATTACTGTGTAGCTTTGCTGCCTGCTGTTAAGACAGCTGACAAATTTGACACCAGAGATGCACTTCAGTGATACATGAGAGAATGTTCCCACGAACTGGATTATGTTGAGTCAGTCTACTATAAACTTGGCTCAAGAACTTGGATGCAAATGAAAACCTTTCCTACACCATAACAGCTTCATGTAAGAAATAGAAAAAATGGATAAAAAGAGACAAATTTGTAACAATGTAGCAAAATTTCTTGGGAGAATTTTTTGCAAAACATAAGTAATTAGGTCTGGATGATATGTAAGTGCGTAGTCATTTGAGCATAGGTCTGCCATATGTAGTCTGCGTCTCTACCAGAAAGGATTCATCACAGTCAGTTATTCTCAATTATAAGTTGTTTTTTTTAATATCACATTTTTCTTAATCACCGGTACTGAGCATATTTGAAATATTTTTGGTCCAAGTAATCATTTAGTCATGTGTTCTCAAGATGTACAGATTCTTGCCCTTTAAACATAATAATTGGATTAGTTGATCTCAAAAGGTTCCTTCTAAATTATTCTGTGATCCTATGATATGTTTATAGAAAAGTTGAACAAAAATTCCTCATTTTGAAAATTGTTTGGGAAAGAGAGCTCAAAAATATTGCCTGCCTGTCACTGTGGATCATTTTGACTGAAAAGTGCAAGTGTTACTTGCAAAGTGGAAAAATGCAGCCATGGTCAATGTGTTATAAATGCAGAGCAATCCTCACTGTGAAGAAAATAGGTGATTTCTGAACATAACTAAATTTTGCCTGATGATTGAATTGCCTCGCAGTTCTATGGCTTTAAAAATGTGAATGGTATTGTGAGAAAAGAAACTATTTCAAAGCCAACTCTGCAATGTCCAAGGCCTTGTTTTCCCTTGTGTATATGTATACCCTTACGGTGAATTGGAGAATGAAATTCCATTGGAGTGCTGGTGGCTAGAAAACAAGGGAATTTGGGTCCAAACTCAACAGATATCCAGGCTACCATTGACTCTAGTGAACACCACTTAAGAATTTGTGTGTGTTTGTGTTTAGTGTGCATTAGTGTGTGACTTGTTTTTTACTTAACATTTTATTTCCAGCATCCTTCCTTGCAGCTGAGGTATAATGAATGAAAAGTGAATAAATTCAGTTATGCACAGACACTATCTGGTAGATTGAGAAATACCCCAATCATATAATCTGTCATTAAAATTCCATTGGTCTGAAAATCTGAATTAACTGTAGAGGAAATAACTGCAGTGAAACATAGCTAGTTGGAAAAATAGTATCAGAAGATTAATATCAAAGTATCCAAGATTTTATGAAAGTAACATTATTTAATCTTATTGATTGATGTACCACAGCACATCAAATGGACAGAGAAAGAGCATACAGATCAAACAGCTTTTGTTACTTGGATATGTGAAGCATTTGCAATGGTACCCTCAAATACTGCACCATGAAGAGTTAAATGAAGAAAATCTGGTCAAGGTAGCGTATTAAATTATGGCCTTCTCTGGTAGGGAAAGCAATAGATCCATTAACAAGTCAGATTAATGTTCAAGTTAACATATCATTCCCACATATTCTGCCCTGTTTCTGTCTATGCATAAAGAACAGATGTAGATTTATTGCTTCATTGTTCTTTGTCTGGAAGAAGTGAATTTAACTAATCAGTGCAGTGCATGGACATACCTGTGTCTTATTGTTTTGCATAGATGAATCCAGAGGCCATCAGACATTTCTCTCTGCCTATTCTCTTCCCCTGTGAATCTCATCAATGTTTCCTAGTTTCTAATTGTAATAGTTCATTAATTACCTTCAGAAAAAAAAAATCAAAATGTGAGCTGAATCCTACTACTTTTTTTCCATCAAAGCTTCAAAATTAAGAAAAAGCTACGTATTTGGCTCAAAGTTTTCTATTTACTTATTTCTATGAGACTTTTGGCTGAATTTGGGAAATGGTTATATAGTAAAATGTAATTACTGTTGCTGCACTGTAGAGCTAATATTTTAGTCAGACAAGATTGATAGAAAGCATTTGGAAAATAATGCTATTCCCATTTTTCAGGTAGAAAGCTGAGGCAAAGAAAGATTAAATTAATTGCCCAGGAGGAATTCTGTAGCACAGTCAAGAACAGATATATTTGGAAAATATTTTATATGTGTTTGTTTTCCTGCAAAACTGTATTCGCTCTCAGTTTTAATTGCAATCAATAATTATATTTCATGGGACTAGAAGAAGGAAGAAATTGTTACGAAGTGCCATTCCAGTAAGACAGTTCTGGACCAAATTTTTGTATAATATGTCTCAGTGCATTTTTACTGAAATGAACATATCTATAATAATATTTCTAAGGTGAGACTAGGCTGAAATGTGACTACTGGGCAATACTTCAGAGAACAATAGACAAGAACAGTTGTGTGTTTTGATGGGAAGGCACGTTTGGTTGGTTGTATCTTCCTCAAGAATTTTGGACTCCTAACATTATGTTTCCCGAGATATTTGCATGAATTTAATCAGTTTGTATCCACAGGTGATAAAATGTAAAATGGCAGATGTTGACAATAACAGAACATTAAAAACAAGAAAAACCTAATAGGAGTGACCGGGAGTTTCACAATAAGTTATGCCATACTTTACAATAAAATAAACTATTTGTAATGATAAGATGATGAAAAGTACAAAACAAAATTCCCAAAAGTGAATGACAGCTCATTTGGGTACTCTGTGACAGGTCAACGTTCATGTCTTACAGCTTTTACAGTATCCCTTTAAAAATCCCTTCACTGTGACTTCTTTATCAGTTGATCATGAGGTCATTTTTAGGGTCAGAAAAGGATTGTTCCATCATCCAGTGTATGTCTGTGCTCTTTAATTGTATGCCTAGTTGCACACTAGAGAGAAGTACATTAAAGAGAGCATTTATTAACTTAAAGAGTGATCTGTTATCTTAATGGCTTCACTTTTGGCCATGTGAAAGAGGATTATAAATTAATAAATCAAGACAAATGTGTTCCCTTCTTAAAAGGAAAAAAAAAAAAGCAGCTAAGTATTTGGTGCCTGGTGTTTATGGCTCCTATTAAAAGAATAGTCAATCCAGGCTGGCCGTAACTGGATAATACTGCTGTTGTAACAGTCAGCCAGTCAGGTTTAACATAAACTAAATGAATCTGTTATTTGTACAAATTAAGTCTAGAAATGTTTAGTTTGCTGAGATTTTAGAATAAAAGTGTTTTTTATAAAAGGTAGAATAAATAAATGATTTCTAAAGTTTCAATGCTTTAGAGTTTCTTGTTCAGACAGTGAAGGGTGGGGCCTGAAAAAGAAGCAGAGAGCAAGGCTGTCTTCATAACTCATACAGTTAGTTTTGGATTGGGTTTTGGCAGTCAAAAAGTAAAACCTGCAGCTAGCAATTCTCTTTCATTAAAGAATGATAAGCTTTTTAATTCAAGCCAGAAATATTTTTGGTCAACTTAATTTAGCCAAAAACCATCATAGACCTGAAAAAATAAAGTGAAAAGGAACTACATTCAACAAAAATATTGGTTCAGGTCCTCCACAGTGGAATTGATACAGAAAACCTTTGGACACAACTTATTCCTAGGTTATGAGACTACATCATACATACGGGCATTGGCAGACTGACCATTTTCAATAGAGCAGCTGGAGACTGAAGAATTTTAGAACACCTAGTAAGTACAGCTTGTGACTTGATGGGGTTATGTTTGAGATATGTTTGCTTGAATGCACATATCTGCATGTAGCTTTGAGATATCCATGATAAAAGTACATGAAAGATGGCCCTTTCCAAACCTGAGATTCATATACATAGGAGATGGACATGTAATTTTCATGCAGCTAGAGAGGAACAAATGGAAATGCTCTGGAGCTTGGTATGGCTACTGAGTCTTTCTCTAGGATGTTTCCCACTTATTCCCTTTCCTCAAAAGAATATATGACCCAGAATAGGAGATGACCCCAAATGCCACTTTAGAAAGCTACCTCCACCTCACTACTCCACAAAAATCCACCACATCCTGAAAGAAAACCCCAAATCAAAATCCCAAGGTAAACAACATTTCTAGTATTTGCTCCAAACATCAGACAATATAGAAATATTTCAATATTGAAATCAGAAGCATTGCTGAGCCAACCTGTAGAATTTTGTGAGTGTTTAAAATTTTACTGTAGCTCATGCCTGACCCTGGTCACTGGCTTGGGTCCAGGCCAAAGCTCCAGACCCTGTACCTTGGAAAGTTGACAATCCTGCTGCAGCTCTGCATTTCAGATGTTCTGATTCTTTTTTTAAATTCAAAGTAGCTAATTTAGGACCAATTTAAGGCTAAATTAAAGACATCCACACAATCTACACTTGGAATATAGAAATAACTGAAGAGCAAATACATCCCCAGAGAACACAGTTAAGTTACGAGCTGGAGTTCGTTGGCAAGTTTTTGATACTGTATTTTTCTTTTTCCATTGAAAAATATTATTAGTCTGAAGCGCGTATACTTTTCCCAGAAGCACTTTTTCTTTACTTCTATAATTTCACAAGAAAAGATTGGGAATTTTTTTTTCTAGGGGGAAGCAGGGAGGGTTCTGACCTAAAATGAGAGTCAGAACATCGATGATAATGGCCAGAGGGCAGAGGTTAGAATAATAAATTTTTGTTTTATACCCCACCTCTTTCTTTAAGCTTACCTTTGTGAAGCAGAATAAAGATGACTCCATGACTATCACTTTAATCATGTTGAAAACTGCTGAATACTTGACCATTGCAAGAAAAAAAAAGTCGCATTTTCAGTCTTATCCTGTGAGACACCATAGAACAAATCAGATTATTCCCCTAATAAATTCTATATATGCTATTTCAGCAGTATGTTTAAGATGAAAAGTCCCATTTTAAAAGTTATTATTCTATTGGTAATCTTTTATTGGTTGAAGCTAATAATTTCATTTGACTGGTAATTAAAGACTAATAGATCAATCTGCTGTACTATTTCTAAAAGAGTGTTTTGGTAGTATTTGTACAGAAGTAATGATATTGGAAAATGTCTCATATGTATATACATTTATATTATGAATTTTATCTTATCATTACTTAACGTTTTCTATTAATGTGCACAGCATATCTTGTTGTGCCTGGCCTTTATAACACTCCTGAATGCTGAACTGGTGGGCTTTTAGTGACATACTTCACCTCTGATCTATTCCTTTAGTAAGGATGATCACAGCTCTAAACAAAATAATAATAAAATACAGGAAGATTATTAAATCAGTACGCATCCACTTTCTTTCAGAAACTTAATTCCTTGTTTGTTAAATGCATTTCTTGCTGATTACCACAAGTGATATTCTAATGCAAAGAAATCAGCAAACATGGTGACACAACATGCTGGAAGAGCTGTGCTGAAGTGGAAAACAATAATGAAGAAAATCTGGGTTACTGATATGGAATTGGCTAGTTGCTTCTGACACTGACTGAAAGCAAGTGTTATCACAGTCCCTTGAAAACAGTCTTGTCAGGAGATGTGGATATACACATGTACAAACCTGTACATGCCCACCCAAACAGAATGATTGTGAAGCTTAGATTGTATAGATTAAGGCCTTTGTCATCTTGATTCTTTAAAAGTCTAGTCTTTAGCCTAACTGGCATTTGTAAAACCTTCCCTACTGTTTGAGGGGAGGGGGTGGGTGTTATGCAATAAAACAGAATCACTTTGTTGTAATTTGTGAAATTTTTTGCCCCCCATAATAGAGTCAATTCTGCAGAGCTACATTCATCCTAAATTTTATATTGCAACTTTATTTTTGCTTTCTGGTCAAAGCTGTTGTGCATTACTTGTGGGTATTGTCCAATAACAATTCATTTCCATCTCAGAAATATCTGCATTTCAAAATGTCATATAGACAAATCCTGAACAAATAGTGCCAAAAAGGGTAATTTAGATTAAGAAGGGAAGATTTTCTGTCTGAAAAGTCACTAATTCAAACTTAACAATCCTAAGCAATCACAGAAAGTTGAAAACGCTTTCCTAAGATAAACTTTAAAAATATGCTCCATGAGAATGCATAATATGGACCCGTTTATTAGCTTATAATCAAGCTAGAATTAATAAAGTGATTTATGCAAGCAATCAGAACTATTCACTGCAGTTTGAATTATAACTGTCAAATACTTTGTAAATTAATATCAGAATGTACAGTCTGAGTGCCAATAGTCTTATTTTGAATAATGAAGACAGCACTTAAAATATTTTATAAGCATCCTGTGAGCTGAAAAATGAGCCTACAAGTTTTAGTACTATTTGATTTAAAATATGAAGTATGCATTTTAATAGATGCATTCAGCTCTTTGCAAATGTGGTATAATATGTCAAAACTAAATACACAGTTTCCTATTATTGTAATCTCGTTGTGACTAATAATTGCTCACAAACAGAAATCAAACTAAAGCTGACACTTGCAGTCCTCTATAACCGGTACAACTGCACCTACAAATGCAGCTAATGAAGCATTTTAACCATGGAAGCTAGATTTGCTATCTCCATATTTCTTACCATATTAAAAATATTACAAAAACTCTTGAGAAGAAGGAGGAACTAGCAAGACACACAATGAGTGGAACCTCAAGAAAATGACTACCCATAAATCACATGCAACATGAGAAGTGCAGATCTCTTCTACAGTTCACCTCCAAAATCACATACAGGTAAATATACATTACTACTGATCTAAGAACTGGTCAAATGATTAGTATAGATTTAAATCAATCAAAATATCATTTGATGTAATATACTGGAAATTTTGTTAATAACTCATCAATCTAAAAAAAGTTTCTTTGAGTTGGCAAAATATTTATAAAATTCAGAAGATATTTGAAAAAAGTTTGAAAAAGGTATTTTAAATCTTGAAAAAATATTAAACATTTTATTTATGTATCTTTTTTTAACTTGCACATAGTTAAGATACTAAAAATATTGACTAATGATGAAAAACATTTTCATTGCTCTGCAACAAAAGTGATCTTTTAAAAAAACAACTTGTTCTGCCAAGAAGAAAGTTTTAGAAGAAATAATTTCTATCATGTTTAAGTGAACATATAGAAATTTTGGGTAGGATTTTATTAAAATGTATATGTATCTGGTGGGAGACTGTACAGAACACTGAGCCAGGCTCTTTGCATTGATGTTCAGTGGCAGAACAGGAGGCAACAGGCATAAATTGAAATATAGGAAATTCAATTGAAACATAAGAAAATAAGTTATTCTTTTAAGGACTTCCCAGAGAGGCTGTGCAGTCTACATCCTGAAAGATATTAAAAACTTATCTGGGTATAGAATCATAGAATTATAGACTTGTTTAGGTCAGAAAAGACCTTTAAGATCATCCTGTACAACCATTTTGAGCAGAAGGATGGGACTAGGCACTCCCCAGAGGTCCCTTTGTGCCTCAACTCTTCTTTTATTCCATGAACACTCCAGAAAGAACTACAACCATTTTCTATCTGAATATGTTTAAAAATAAAAGAATTATAGAAATTATATATACACACTTAATCCTCAAAGAAGCCAAGAAGGCATCCCTGCATCTCCCCTGCCACCAAAGCCTTGCACGTAAACCCAATACAGCTACAGACTAGCTAACAAAGACAATTTAGTATCTCTTTAAAATTCCATGTGCCATATGTAGGTAATTAGTACCTGTTCACTTTTGTTGTTGTTGCAATATTTAAAACTGTTCATACTACATATGCTTATGATCTATGTAGAAAAGACAGAAAGTAGAAGTATTGTTGCCAACCCTAACAGAATGTTGGAGCCATGAGGAGCTGGTTGTGGAGACAGCTAAGTTTTCACAATATCAGTGAGCTCCAAAAGGTATTTCTGGAACTCTCACAAAGTATTTATTGCCTAAGGTCCTATGAGAATCACCCAGAAAAAACATAGGAAGTCTTTTTCAGAGCAAGAACCAAGCTTTTCTGGATCTTATTTGAGTCAAGCATGATAGCATAAATAGGCCTTTACAGCAATTTAGGCTCACTGAGCTCCATATACACAGACAGAAGCTTTCATAGGAGCCAGGATAGGGTATGAGTTAAGTCAGTGTGACCAGATCCTACGTAAGCGATCAAAAGCTTATATGAATCTACTCCCCACATTTTATTTTATTATTTTTAAGTATAGACACCAATAGGTATCAAAAGTTTTCAGTTTAATAAAGTGTGTATTTTGGAAGTCACAAGCACATATATAGGAACAGGAAAGCAACACTTTAAAAAATCAGAAACCCACAGCAGTTCAATCAGCCAGAGTAAACAAAGATCTGAAGATAAATCTTCCGTTCCTTGTACCCACAAGATGAGCCCTCTTACTTCACCTACTTTCCAGTTGATCATGTTTAGCTCTGTCTTATGCAAGCCTCACAGTGTTATTTAACTCACTAGAAAAGCATTTTGCCTTTCATCAACTTTGAGAGTTGGTATCGAGATAGATTTACTTGTTGGTACAAGGAAGACCTCTGCTGGAGCTGATCCACCCAGACCTGAACACCCACACCTACCCTAGTCCCCCTCAGCTGTCTTTTTTCATAGTGTTTTCAGAGTGTGATTCATGTCTTCATAGATGTGATTTATCTATATGTGGTTAGATTAATACATCATCCCTAAAGTGTGTCTGATTTTCCCTCTTTATTATAAAGAGAGATAAGGGTACGTGGCTCAGAATAAGCTATATGCATAATAGATGTCTAAAACCAAAGGTAATTAATATATCTCTTACTGCTTTCCTCACGCTTATCCTAATTCTAATGGTAGTCCCATCCTCATAGCCTTAATGCTCAGAAATGACACAGACCTCCTCCCTCTAGAAGGTTTCCCATAACCTATGTGAAGCAGAGAGAACAAGACAAGCAAACAACTCATTTCCTGTTGCCACCCTGCCCCCTCAAGGCTGGGAAACCAACACATCACACTGAACCACAGATTAAATGATAAGAAAGTCACCAAACCTATCAGCTGTCAGACCTGGATTTTATTATCCTCTGTTGAGTCTGGCATCACATGATAGGCTTTACTTAATTAGACACACATTTGTGTTAATTACACACATAGAGTTATGTAGCATTTAATTACTATCTCCAAACCTTTGGCTATTGCCAAGTTCATTGGCAGAATAAGCTGAATGATTAGTGTGTCTCTTGACAGAAGCTGACTTGTTACAGGTCCCTTTCTTGTCTATTAGGTCATATAGAAATGAGTTTTCAAATTCTTGCACTGATTTTGGAATGTTTATTGACAGAAACATTGATTAATATACAATTTAGTGGTAACTACACTCATATATCTTAATGCTCTATTTTTTTCTCTTCCAGTTTGTTTGGACTAAAGAATATTTCTATGAAAATGGTTTCTGTTCTTCACAAAATAAGTCTGAAACTGCTACTTCTGTTTCCACTAAATTTTCCATTCCCAATAAATTATTCCAGTGTTTGAGGGTCTGAAATCCAGCCGAACCAACAGCTTAAAATCCTTACAATGCCAGACTCTAATAGAAGTGGTTGGTAATTTTCCAGTGAAAATGTTTGAGAATATATATTAAGGAACATATTGGCTTCTCTAAGTCTCCATCTGCTCCAAAAGTTTTATTTTAATTCACCCTCAAAGATACAATACCAACATTTTTCCTGTTATCTCTTTGGCTTTCAGCAGACTTCTCTGGTCTTTTTCATTAACAGAAACATACGGCTGCACAATAAAATAAATGTGCAACTTGCTTTTGCATTTTAAGCCCTGGAAAACTCCCCGATTCACATACTTCAAGTCTTTCTCTGGCTTTGTCACACTGGTCTGTCATTTGAGTAACAGTTTCTGTTGTATCCATCATTATATAAAGATCCAAATAGATTTTTCTTTATTTAGTCAAAAAAGCAGGCTATTAAATTCACCTGCTTAATTTTCTTCTTTCTTTTTTAAATGCATATATTTCTACAATGTTGTCTAAACTAAAGTTTTTTAGGAACATGTGCCTTCAGAGCATTTTCCTTCTTACACATTGGTCTTCCCCCCACCTTCTCATTCCCTCTCTAAAATAGATTTCTCTTATTTTCTATCAGCTAACATGATGACAATTGAAGCTGCTGACATTTAGTCTTAACTTTTAGCCAAACTTTCCTTTACCCTCATGGGAAGAAAAATCTAACTTTCTATATCTTTCTTTCGTAAAGCTTGAGATGTTACCATGACTCCAGGTAAATGACTCAAATCTGCCACGACAGCCCAACTCATTCTGCTTTTCCCTTCAGGAAACTTTTTGAATATACATCCTGTACAATTCCTTGATAACAGGCATACCTCCAACACAATATCCTCTGGAAAATGCCTGCTCTACTTCAAAGCATGTTCTCCCTCAGATTCATGAAACTAACTTCCTGAAAAATCCTCTGCCTTCTGAATGGACCTGATGTGAGGAGTTTTCAACATCTACACTTCCTTTGAGTTAGGGAGTACCCATATAGGGAGAAGTCAAACTTCTGAAATGAAATATATTGTTGTTACTGGTATAAAGCTGTGTGTCTGGCTGACGGTGAGGGAAGAGGATTTCACATTGCAGTTTGTTCATGCATTAGAGTCAGCACAATTTAGCAGACTACCAGAACTAGATGTAGTGCTCTTGTGTGATTTTTAAGGTTAGAACTAAAGAATTAAATAAAAACACGTATAATAAGGCTGTGCTTTTTTTGCAATCAATAGAAATAAACCAACTTATACTGAGGCTCAAATTAACTGAATTACAAAAGTGTAAGTATTATGTGATAAAATACAAGATTATCCTGTGAGCTTTTATGCTGAGCATTCATAGCTGAAATCTCATGGTAGAAAATGACGTATTTGGTACAAACTTCTGTTTTGCTTTGAGAAAAATACAAATCAGAGAACCTGTTGAAAAAAAACACCATTGATTATATAAAAACAATATTTTAATCTGACCTGAAAGTGCATGTTTAGCACATGCTGAGATACAAGTCTGAGCTGAGGGCTTGGATGGAACATATTGTAGCCCCTGTCTATGCCTCCACCTGGTTTTCATTCCTCCAGAAACCAGGGTACATAGGATGGGGCAAGTAGCGCAGGTCCAAGCCTCATCCTAATGTGAGCTGGGATGCTGAATGGCTGAGAGCCCAGAACCTCTCCTAGGTTGCACAGTTTGCACATAGCCCAAGCGAGATAATGTATAAATGCTAAAAGTGAACTCCCAAACAAGGAATATGTCACCTTCTTGCCACACAGAGAGAATTAAAAGAATAGACTATACAATACACTTTTAGTGAAAGTTAGTGATAACAAGAAATAACCCATGTTGCAGGTTTTTGTCATTATACAGGGAATCTTCAGCCACAGTGCACAACAGTGTTTCATGATATGTTTTTCCTATTTGATTCTTTACTGAGGTGTGAATATTTTCCTTTATCTGGTACAGTCATTTACATTGGTATTTATGGGTCGTTTTCATTATGAAAGGTGAATCTTTAGACATTTCTGACATTTTTGAAGAAAATAGATGTATCGTACTCTAATGTAAGAAGCTGAAGAAATGTAGAAATATCAGAATCAGGTTACATCCTTTACAAGCTGGGAGCATGAGTTCACAGGGACATTGAGCCAGATTCTAATGTCCTTACATCAGATTTACTTGCACCATAAAGCATTGGCTAAAACATGTGAGAGATGAAAATAAAGTGAGAATTCACACTAAGGGGAGTATTAACTTTAGGCATCTAAATTTAGGTTCCGCCAGAAGGCAGTTTAGAGATCCTATGTTAACCTGTTACAGATGGCATATCACAACAGGAGCCACGCTTTCTTCTTGACTGTAGCAGAAGCTCAGTGGAAACTAATCTAATTTAAGCTGTGGTTATATGATCACTTGAAGTCTGCAGAAATCTCCATAGCCATCAAGATGAACAGATAGTCTCTACCTCTTCCCACACATATTTCAAAAATCCACATCTGAGGTGTCTAGAAACTAAACTGACCAAAGAGGGTGGGTGGAGAAGTAAAGATTTGAAGCTTAGTTTTTAGCCATGCCGTTCCTGGATCTTTTTCTGGGACCAAGTATCTGCATGAAATCTCTTGCTTATAGAAGAGAAGTAGTGAGAAATACCAAAGGAAAAGAGGGAGAGCAGGACTGCCTCTTTTAACAGCATCATGGTTTTTATGTTCTAGTACTGTGAATGTGTTAGAGGGGCTTAATTTACTTATAGGCAGTATTTTGCATTGACACATGCTGATAATCTACCTCTCAGTGGAATTGATTGTGGAATATATTTCCAAAGGATACAGAACAAAGCTAGTGTTTTTTTACATTTAGGGAGAACTGCCAAATCTACTGTCAAACACAGGCATATTAATGATATAAACCGACCTTGCTCCTGCTTGAACTATCAAAACACTTAATGCAAAGAAGTGTTTCTGTATCTCCAAAGAGAAATGCCAAAGGGTATATTAATTACTGCAGCCTTTGTGACCCAGTTTATGTGAAGATGTTACTGAAAGCAGAATTAGTTCAACCACTTAGATATAGTATTTGCTTTATAAGTTTCCCTTCTGCTTCTAGTGGAGTGACTGACAACACCTCAATGTAATAAAGTGTCTCAAAAGCTGCACTTAACATTCAGTACTGTGTTACAGATGTCACCAGGCTTGTCTCTATTGTTCTGCTTGGGATTTTTGTGGTTGAAAGCAACTACAGAGCTTTTTTTTGTTGTTAAATGTTGATATTAAACAAGGAGTTCAGGCCACTAGTCTACTGTCTTCACATCACTTAGAAGGTCCTCAGACTACTACTTTAAATTCAGAAAATAAATATCAGAAATCTGCAGGCCAGAAACATGCCTTGAATTTGCAATATCCCTGTTTAGTTCAAGTATCTGTACTACTCATCCTGCCACAAGGAACTATAGTTAATAGCAATCTCTACATAGGTAAAAAATAGATATTTTGGAGAAATTTGTCAGGATGGGAAGAAGCTCAAAACAATAATAGGAGAAGGTCAATACAAGTGGTTTATGTAAGCTGTTTTGCTGAGAGGTGAATATGAGAAATCATATTCACATGGTATAAAGAAAATATGGAGTTTAGCTCCTATTAATCTATCTTCCAGTCCCTGAGTTCAACACCAGAATATAGATATTTTAAAAGGACATTATGATTATTTATTGTTTATTTTGCACTCTTTTTTACTGTTTCAAGTAAAATCTGGGCCTTGCAGTCCTTAACAATAATGAGATCATAGTTAAAAATTATTCCAGGACCAAACACAGCTGAAGAATTTTCATATATAGCTGATGAAATTTTTTATTATCCTCAAGATTATGCTTTCATCATTTAGAACCAAATCCTTATGTTCTTTTCCCCGTATCACTTTTTACTCCTATTACAGAAAGTGTGATTTTTTTCTTCCTGAGGGGTTAAGTTTTAAAACCAACTGCTTTAGTTGGCCTATTAATAATAATGTAAATGTTCACCCGGTAATGGGAGAATAAAACATTAACCCCTCCTCATTTCTCTCAGAAAGCTCAGCAGTCCTAATTTTTGTATTTATACAGTGAATTCTTGAGCTGTTCTGATTTTTAGCATCCAATGACATTGCTATTTTCAGCCTTTTCTGCTTCACCTAGTGCTGAATTAAATTTTTTTTCATTTATGGTAACATCTAAATCAAGTTTTAAATTGGTGTAGGACTCTAAGGTAACGGCTATTTTCAGTACTTCTTTATTCAGTGTTTATATAAACTTAAAACAAACACAGTCTAAATTCATATAAGTGGAAGAAGCATAAAATAGCTACATGACAGCTAAAGAGAGTATGAAATCAAATAAACCTTTAGAATAATTAAGTATTCCTGTTGAAATGTGCTGTTATTGTAGTAAGTGGGATGTTAAATCACTTTAGAATCCTTAGAGGTGAATTCATTCAGTTATTACAAAGCCAGAGTAAAAAACACACATGCACACCTACACACGGTATTTTACAGCATCTGTTAAAAACCCAAGAATTAATCACAGAGGAAACACAGTAAAATAAAACACTATCACCAAGAAACAGTGATTACCATATAAT
Organism: Eurystomus gularis; assembly: GCA_013400335.1. Classification (NCBI taxonomy): domain Eukaryota; kingdom Metazoa; phylum Chordata; class Aves; order Coraciiformes; family Coraciidae; genus Eurystomus; species Eurystomus gularis. The sequence goes on along the minus strand of VZZY01019502.1, from coordinate 53,563 downwards.
AAGAACATAGGTGTCCATGATCAAAATGCACCCTCAAAATATAAAATTATTTTAAAAAATCAAATAAACAAAGAGGCCTATCCAAATCCTGTCAAGACCAAAATCCGAAATGTTTGAAGCCTTTAACTTCTAGGCCATCCAGCTGTGAGACTCTGGTTAAAATACACAGACTCCCTGGAATGTGTCACAGGCTGCAGCATGCCAAGGTCCCCACCTTACACTTCTTAGTAAGAGGTTATTTGTGAATTTATTTTTTCTTCTACCTCCTTGTTCCAGTAGATCAAAATGCAGATTATTAACAGATAATCCAAAAGGATCACTTATGCTGCAGACCATTCCATTGTCCTGTCATCAGTCTGTATCTTTATGTGCCATTAACAAATAACTATTAAGCAGCATCTCTGTGGGCACCTGAAATGTGTGTTTATGTTTCTAAGTATAATATACAAAAAATAGAAACTTCATGTGACAGATAAAAGATTTAACAAAGAATATGCAGCACGTTATAGAGCTGAAGTGCTGGGACCCGAGCTGTAGGCCCCAAGTTGGAGTTGACCTGTGAATGAGTCACAACCTAGCAGAATGATTTTTTTCTTATTGGCTTCATGTTCCAGAGGCAGAACTTGGCCCACCTGTGTTTCTGTAGCTCCACCCTCACCCAGGTGGTCATGGTTGGAGTGGTGGGCAAGGCCAGGGCTATTTTAATCAGAAGCTGATAAGTCAGCAGATCTTTCTGTTGGGTGTGGCTTCTGATGGGGCTGGTCAAAAGTTGGACAAAAAGTTTTCATTTTTGGACAACAATCTCCACTCCATATGTTATTTAGCTGGTAGATGGCATTAGTGAACCAGAATCCCTTGAGATCACTGCCTTTTGTTAAAGGAGGCCTTCCCCACCAGTATCGAAGATCGACAGGTTGAAAGGACCCGAAGACCAATTGGACTAGCAGGATGCCACAGGATCCATGGTGGTAGCTATACTCTCGTTCTCTATCTTTACATTCGTTCCTTCTTTCCCCTTTTATTGCACCTGTCCATAGGTAGTTATAAGGTGAATCTTTTGTAAACAATAAAATTTGATTGAAACCGACCCCTTTGGCATATTCACCTTAATTTTGTACTTCAAGATTGCAACAAGATCCCTCATGAGTCCTGAGCAGACCGTGGCAATATTTTCAAAGGGAATAATTATGTCTGTTAAACATTCAGGAAATTTTAAGCTTTTATATTTTTTTATTTCCAGAAGCTATATAACCAACCAAGAATAAAATAGAAACAACTGTGAAATATAAACTAATTGCTAGTCAATTATTTAGTCATGTAAAGGTAAGAAGCCATTTTATTCAGTAGTCTCTGTGATCCTAAAATAGCAACATGTCTATGTGTTGCTTATGAGAAGAATTAGGTTACCTAAAAATGAAGTCCTATCTCTGGCTAACTTCATGACAGTGGTGTATGAGCAAGGGTTTCTACCACTCGACTGAAACAGATCAGTGCCTGCCCCAGCTCTGCTCTCACAGACGTGAGACAGGGACCTGCAGCAGTCCTTCCCTTTTGTATATAAAAACCGGTACTCCAGTTCAGTGGTTACAAAACTCAGTGAAGTTGTGGGCTAACATCCTCTCTGTGAGTGTTTGAACCTTTACTGGCATGAACTATGAGCTTCCTATACCACCAGGCTACAACAAAAAACAGACTCTCTGCATACTTCTTGTTGAAGATGACCCATAGGACAGCATAATTAATAATTGCTCTGTGGTCTAGTGATAGGAAAGCTCATCAAAGATATAGAGGGCAATTTTAATTACTTTTCCTTATGAATATTTAATAATGAATATCTATTTATGTATCATGGAGCAACTCCAAAGGGTACAATGCCAGTCCAGAATAAGAAGTTAGAGCACTTTGGAGGACAAGACAGAGATTCCTGTTCAGGTTCTGGGTTTATTTAAGCAATAAAGGGATAGAATCTTAATCTTTCATATGCCCTGTGAGTGCAGAGACTGCTGAACTTTAAGTTATTCCATGCCATATAAGATACATTGTTTTGATTAAAAAATGCCATATTTGATGAAATTTAGTGAGTTAATGTGTTCTGATATAATAAAATGTTTAGAAAATAATTGACTGTTTCATTTCATCTGTGATGGCAGGATCATCTCTTTTATTTCCATTATGTTTGCTCAGTATTTTCTGTTAAGAGCTATTTGATTGAACACTGGTATTTCCTTCTCAAACATACATTCCAGTTTGTGTTTTCCTTGGGGAACAGCAGGAGTCTGCCTTTGGAACCAGGCATTGAAATAAACAGATGCATTACAATGCTTATAAATTGCCATTGGATTAAATAGACTGTAGTGTACGTTACATTTCAACACTTCATACCATACTTGCTGTAAGAGGGAAATGAGCTTATGACCCTTAAAACATGTCTAATTTCCTACGATTTATGCTTAACGGATGGAGAATAATGGAAGCTACTCCAGGAGGAGACATTAAGAGGAGCTTTTCCTGTCAAGGTGGATATGCAATTGTTCAGGTTGGGCACTACAACATTAAAATAGGTTTCTGTTTGTTCCCCTAGTGTTTTAAGCCAATTTGCTGCCATTTGACATGGTATTTAACCCTTTTATTAATGAGAGTGAGCTTTGCTTTCCATTTGACTCCAGTTCTCTTCCCATAAAAAGCCAAAGTACCACAGTTGTTATATTAATGGCTCATTAGGAGGTTTTGACAATACATTTGTACTTAGGATTCTGTAAGGAAGATTAGGACCCTAACTGATGCAGATTTCAACATCTGATGATCTTACAACCTGACTTTTGATGAAAGTCAAAGAAAAGCAATCCTAAAGCAGGCTTTATATAAAAACATTCCTACATTGAATATTCATGGTTCATGTAACTGAAATTTATTATCATGTTTGAAGTGATTGCTTCAGCTACTTCATAACAGAATTATGTGGCTGATACAGAAAGAACACAGATCTACCACCTGATGGAAACATCCAGTGAATTAACCATTTAATTTAGTATAGAGGGGGTGTTTGACAACTTTTGTAGGTGTGTATGTGAAGGGCTTCGTATTTTCTTAGTAAGCACATCCTACATTACCATTCTCATATAACAGTAAGCATAGTGGTTTTTGTCTATGACAGACTATTTATCTATTTTTAGCCTTATTGGTTGCTAATTCTTCGTCACAGAGCAGGTCTCTGATAGTCATTCCTAGAATGTTTTATCTATCAAAGATACAAAACCATGTTTCCTGATGTATAACCAAGTGTGGTTAACTGTTCTATTACCAAAACCTCATCATACTTCCTGTTTGTGAGCTGAGTGCCTTGTACGTCATTATCAAAGACAGGAAGGAAAAGAAGCATCTGAAATTCCAACAAGAAAAAGGAATAAATGTTCTTCTATTACAATCTAGCTATGTTGTTATTAATTATATGTAATCAAATCAACAACATGATCATTCTTATAGAAAAAAAAATGCTAGGAAGTAGTTCAAATATGGGTAGGTATGGAGTGTAAAATGTCATATTTGTTTGTTGGTTTTAAACAAGCTGTGCAACTCTCACTTACTTCAGCAAAATTCTATCTAATGATGCTTGAGTTCTTAAACCTGGTGATACAGCCCTGCTCTCTCTGTTTGATGCAAGTGCCTGATTTCTTTAGCTGATCATGAATCTCTCTTGCCCTTCTTGGAACGGCCTTGTGGTCACAGAATCACTAAGTAAGCCTCAGGAGGTCTATAGTGACCTATGAGACCAAATCAGGTAACTCAGGGCTTTATTTAGTAATGTCTTGAAAATCTCCAGAGATGGAGACTATACAATCTCTTTAGACAACCTGTGAACTACATGTTATTGATAGACCAGATAGGTGTCTACTTCAGTTCACACTGCAAGCCTTTCAGCAGTCCCTAGTTATTATCTAAGAACTACACCTGTGTGTTACTCTGCAACCAAAGTGTGGACACGAGATGACAGCAGAGTCTCATGACCATGTTTGAAATGCAATGTAACCACTTCTGTGGATATGTAGTGGAACATAAAACGTAGTGAAGACAGAGGTGTCTTGGAAAAATATCTTCCCTACTTTGGATAATCATTAATGGGAGTTCAGAAATTGGCGTGACTTGACAAAACTGAACTGAGTGAGAAAGCATAAACACTAAAGAGGTTTTAAGCTGAGACTCATCTGGGATTTTGAATCTACTTTCCGGTAACTGTGACGAGCTTTTTACTGTGATATACTTATTTGAAAACAAATATAGACAGAGTTGAGTATTCTTCTGTTTGTCCTACAAATGTTATTTATTTCAAAGCCACTTTCAGTGGTTAGTAATGTATGTTAAAAACAACCCCAGCAAAAGCAATGTTAAGTTCACATGGGAAAGCATTGTGCCTTTCCCTAGACTTTTAAACCCTCCAACTTAAGAGTAAATGGTTTCATTTTCTAATGTTTTCTTTTTGTTGGGTTTAATTGTTGAAAGAGAGAAAGGCTTTTAAATAGATAATTTAAGTACACAATTTGTAAACGTTTTAAAAGCTAAAGAATAATCCTTAAAAATTTAATCTGTTTTAAATTTCTGTAGGGAATCTATTTATTTTTTATGAGCTCTTTCCAGAGACTGATTTGAAATTGTTGTGACTTTTGTGGTTCACTTACATCGGTCAACCACTTTCCATTAGCAGCACATGACAGCAGTGCAAGAGGAGCATGAATAATAATTACTATTAGGTAATTTAATACTTCTGCATACTCATGCACTTATGAGAATGCACTGCATTCTCATATCACTTGTATAATCTGCATACTTTCAGTCAGCAGAAGGACGTGTGGAATTTCCTAAACCTTGAAATCGTGATCAGTATACCTCTTTCAGATGTAAACTCATATAAAGATACAAGAAAGTGTGAAAATATCAGCTCAGTTGTCCTGAAATTTAAAATGGGAATCTATTATAGCTTTAATAGTTATATAATATAACAGATACCTCAATCCAAATATTCACACTTGCACACCTGAGTAAAGAAGATAAAGATGGGGCATTCACTGTAATAGTATATATATTTTTTGATACAATGTAATAACAGTAGAGAACATTATTACAAATGACAAAGCGTGTGTGAGCTGCAATCAGTCTGAATTTACACATTTGCAGAAAGTCTTCATTTTATTTCTTAATGAAGACATGTAAGGATAGGTCCCAAAATGGTGTAAACTGTTAAAAATACCCATTCAAGCTCTGACTATCTTCAGCTAAGCAGCTGCCCTCTGCATACTGTTCTTGCCTGTGTCAAAATGTTTAATCTTAACCAAAGTGATAGACCTGCCAATTCCTTAAGGTCAAATCTGCAAATGATTCAATTCCAGCTCATGGGAAAGGTTTAATCTCCTGTTGCAGAAAATGCCTTAAGAACCCAGCTCATAAAGAAACTTCAACCAGTTTTTTCATTCCCACATGTGAACAATGACGTAACATTTGAAGAATTCATTCAGTGTTAAAATGAAGGATAGAGACTACACTGAGGGTGAAAGGAATGTGGCTACTCCTACCTTAAGTAGCCAATTACAGACATGCAAAGGCACCACAAAGTGACAGAAAAATAATGTTAAATTACATTTTCCATTGACAGAATGTAAGAGATTTAAGGCAAGAAAGCGTCAAACCCTCTGTTTTTTTCTCATCCTTTTTCATTCTTCCTTCCCCTGTATTTGCAGGTACCTTCTTTGCAGGGCTCTTCTAACCCATCTCTAATTAATACTTCACCTAACCTTCTTGTAATACTGCTAATTGTTCACAAACAGGCGATTTAATCAACACTCTCCTAACAGGCGAAGCTTTATTCTCTCCACTATTTTGTGCTTTGACACAGGGAGAACTGAGGCAACTATGTCCCAATTGCTTTGTTTCCATGTAATTTAACAGCAAGACATTATTTTCTCATAAGAGGTGCTTTGAATTTTTACTGCTAATGAATAAATTAACTAAAAAGGTTAATCTGCCTACATGTTTATGAAACATTATGCAAATTGCTCTCAAAAAGGTTTAATGGTAATTGAAAGCAATTGAAAACCATGGTACATTTCACTCAATTCTGTCTTTTTTTTTGAGTATACAAATTGGACTAATTTTAAATTTTACAGATATGTAGGGCAAGAGATCATTTTTATAAACTTAAAGGAGCTTTCTTATAAATTTTCAGCTTTCCAGATTTCCAAGGTTATGGGGATCCAACTGCAAGTAGACCAATGAATTGTGAAGGATGAGTGTGGTTTAATATTTCAATATTAAACCAATAATATTTTTTTACCACACATTAAAGAAATTGACAAAATGTTTGTCATACCACAATTTTTACCGAGACGGTGCAAGATATACTATCCACTCTGAAACAGTGTGGATTTGTAAGAGCTGAATCTTGCAGCTGTCATGCATACACTAAACTGAAAGTTCATGCCTTGAATGAAATGGCAACTTCTTAACACTTAAGTAAGTCGCTCAGTGTCTATTCAACAACAGAATATATTAGATCTGGTCTCAGGGAGATAAGACGTGTTTAGAAGGCCAAATTCCTGCTTTTATTAATAACTACTCCTGTCTCTTTGAAAAAGAATTAAAGGATAGGGGGAGAGGGAAGGGACAGAAAGAGGTGTAGCAGAATTTGGATCTTTAAGTGTTTATAAAAGACATTAATGGAGAAAACAACAGTCTTATACATAAAGGTTTGTATTAAAAACAAACAAACAAAACAAACAATAACAGGAGAAAAAGAGCTAGTCCTTTAACTGTGAAATGTGATAGCCCTATGGCTTAGGAAATATTTATCTGTAGTCATGTCACTTGCATTTACTTCTTCACTGTATTCCCTCTTCTGGGTATTTGTTATATGAGGAAATGAGATGCATTTCTAAAAGATGATAATAACCTTATCTGGGAAATTAATGTTTGATTTGCTTAACAGCTAAAATGTTTTAGGCACTTATAAGGGCATTTATATTTTAAACAGATGGACATTTTCTTCTGCTTGGTTTTTGGTTTTTTTGTGGTTTAGACTTTCCTAAAATTTATAAAAAACACCCAGATTATAACAAGAATTTTTTTTTAATATTGTAAATATTCTCTCACAAATTTTGTGAATATTTGTCTTAATCTGCTGTGATTTTGAAAGTATTTATCTTTTTTTAATTTGATAATTTCTCTTCAACCTAAATTTTGTCAGTCATCCTTTCTTTTCCCTGTTTTTCCTTTTGTAAGCAGGAATTGGTGAATAGAAGAAGGAAACAAAAGAAGAAAAAGAGGAAAACCAATACATTCTTGTGAATATAGTGAGTGTTATGTAAAGTATATACATCTACATAAAAATGCAATTGAAAATTTTCAAGCAGCTCTGTTTGCAACCATTTACTTCAAACATCCCTGCTGGGTGTTCACAATTAGGTAGCTGTGTTGAATGCTGCTCAGAGCACTGCTTTATATCTCTTTTGGAAAGGAAAAATAAAGCAAAACATGTCTTTGCAGTGCATGCAACCTGTGCTGACCGACAGCAGAATGAATAGTAAAGGACCATCCTCAGTTTGAGGGTTCTCAACTTTGCATGATTGCAGTGGAAATCAGTAGAGCCCTTGAAGGCAGTATGATCATGGAATCACAGAATAGTTCGGGTTGGAAGGGATCTTTAAAGGTCATCTAGTCTAAGCCTCCCTGCAGTGAGCAGGGACATCTTTCTTCAAAAAGATCAGGTTGCTCAGAGCCCTGTCCAACCTGACCTTGAATGTTTCCAGGGATGGGATATCTATCACCTCTCTGGGCAACCTGGTCCTGTTTCACCACTTTCATTGTAAAAAATATCTTCCTTATATCTAGTCTAAATCTACCCTCTTTTAGTTTAAATCCATTAGCTGTTGTCCTATTGCAACAGGCCCTGCTAAAAAGAGTGTTCTCATCTTTCTTATGCATCCCCTTTAACTAATGAAAGGTGGCAGTAAGGTGTCCCCAGAGCCTTCTCTTCTCCAGGCTGAACAACCCCAATTCTCTCAGTCTTTCTTCATAGGAGAGGTGTTCCAACCCTCCAATCATTTTTGTGGCCCTCCTCTGGACTCGTTTCAACAGGTCCATTGTGGGTTTTTTGTGCTGAGGACTCCAGAGCTGGACACAGTAGTCCAGGTGGGGTCTCACCAGAGCAGAGTAGAGGAGCATAATCACCTCCCTCAACCTGCTGGCCATGCTGCTTTTGATACAGCCCAGGATACAGTTGGCTTTATGGGCTGCAAGTGCATGTTGCCAGCTTTTTCATCTGCCAGTACCCCCAGGTCCTTCTCTGCAACACTGCTCTCAATCCTGTCATCCCCCAGCCTGTATTGATACTGAGGATTTGCCCTGACCCAGGTCCAGAACCTTGCATTTGGCCTTGTTGAACCTCATAATGCTGACATGAAGAAAAAACAGCTGCTCATCCTGCACCATTGCCCTTGTCTGGGCAGCTCACTTCCTCTTTTGACTCTAGTAGGCCAAAGCTCCCCACTCCTGCATTTCGAAACTTACTGCAACTATGTCTTTAACATAACTTTCACTGAAGGGCAGTCTTGCATAAGGACTTGAAGTATTTTTTTGTCATTTCATTTCTCCTAGAAGATCCTACTACTTGCTGTCACATGGAGTGGAGATCAGTTCTCACTTTCTACTAATACCTCAAATAAGTGATGAGGGTTCCTTAAATTCTTTCATATTATAGTATGTTTCTATGAAAAAAATAGCCAGAAACACAGAAGGTTTTTTACTGCTGTTTGGAAAAATCATGGCCTGTGATCCTGTTCAAATTCTAGTTTAAAAGCCATTGGTGTTCTTGCTCCCACTTCTCTTCTGTGGTGACTCTCATAGCCAAATCTCTGTCAATGTTTTCCTGATTTCTCGCATAAATGTTTTCACGGATATTTTTACCCTTCTTTTCTTGCACTTGAATAGGTTTTGTAAATCATTGGTGTTTCTCTGATTCCCCCTCGTGTAGTTATAAGCATAAATTTCCCATCCTTTATCCTCTGCTGAGTGCAGTTGTGCTGCTAAGTTTGTTTAAGCACAGGCAATCACAAGTATGATTAGACAAAAGTGTTTCAAAGATGAGCATAGTAATGCATTTACTATTAGCAATGCTTTAATTACATGAAGTTCATCATCTGATGCATAAAATTTTTACAGAAATGGGAGAACTGTGAAAAAAATCAGAGATTCAGGGAACTTATCCTCTTTTTCAGCCTGGGTAAAATTAGGTTCCTCCATTCCCACATTGTAAAGCATTTATTTGCCTGTGAATATAAATTAGAGAAGACAGAGCTGTTCAGAGTCACAACATCTTGCTGTGACAGGTGGTGAGGATTGTTGGCACACTTCCCACTTTGACAACTGCCTCATACCTTGTCCAAGAGGAAAGATGCAAAATCAAGGTGGCTGAAAATCAAGCTCTAGCTTCTCATACAGTGGGTAGGTACCTAAAGGCTCTCTTCAATACATAGGCCTTCACGTTTGGGGTATGAATCACCACCAAATAATTTTTCTCATAAAATTTACTGCATTTTCTACTTCTGCCCGTGTTAGAGATATATCATATGAGAAAGCTTTCTTTCAGCAATTCTTTTCTCAGAGCTGACATAGAGCCAAACTTTCACAGTTTCACATTAGTTGCGCAAAGCAGCCAAGAATTTCTGCAGTTTCAAGGGTGTAGGGAGGAAGAAGTCTACTCTATTTTCTGCTTGCAATCCAGATGACTCTTGACTGACCATAGAGGAACTTGTCACCTGGTCACTCCTTCCTCCTTTGTGACTTCCTGGGTATCTGGCAGAAAAATACTCACCTGCTTCTAAGTCATAATCATGATTTGTGGTTTGCGATTTATACTTGATCTTGTTGCAGTAGGTGCAATATACTGTTCTTTGTGCTTTCCCAATAGTCAACTGTGTTATTAGTTGTTTCTGTAGCAATGTAGCCCAAGAAGCAGTTAAAGGTTTTAAAAGCAGTACTCCTCAGACCATGAGGATTGTTTTCCATCCCATTGCAGTGTTTGGCAGACTTAAGAGGCAAAAGAGTGTATGGACACTTTCCACCTGAAGACCTGGGCAGAGGATCAGGCCAACCCACTGATTCCAGCTGGACAGCAAGGCAAGGTCACCGAACTGGTGCACCTAAAGAACACAGCAGAGAAGTGACCTCATAGCTGCTAGATTACCCTTCTTCCTGAAATGTTTCTACTTCCAGTAACAAGAGGCCCAGATGGCAAACAAAATCTGTTGGAAAGGTTTGTTATACAGTCATAAAAAGATAGCACGTATTCTCAATATTTAATAAGTCTGAATTGAAATGTCAGACTTTCCTCATCACTTCTGATCTAACTTCTGATCTAATTACGTCAAAGGCCTCAACAAGACCAGAAATTCAGCTGGCTGGGACTGTTTACTACCAAAATGTTACTTTTAATAAATGAACCTCTTGTTTAAAATCTGCAGAAGAAGAGAAAAAAGTGAGTTATTTTCTGTATATTTTTGTGATTCAAAAAATGTTGAGGATTTGGATATTTTACTTTCCCTCAGACCTGAAAACTCTTATGCCAAGTAATGCCCAAAGGAGAATTTTTACCTGGTGTTATAGTGGGAAACCTGGCAGATTTAACACACTGTTCCAGTGTTTGCCTCAATTAGATCTAATTTCTGTGGTTATTGGACATATTTCAGATAGTCTTGACCATTAGACCCTTTTAAATTCACATTGCTCATAAAATTACCCAGGACAATATTATTGCAAAATGATTTAACAGTCTCCAGATAGAGCATATTAGCAAAGCAGACAAAAATCTAGATACTCAAAAATTATGATTAATATTTTTATAGGGATTAGCAAAAAAATAAGAACCAGAAGAGGTTCAAGCTGTGTTTCCAGATTTGAAATACAGGATACAAAACCAGTACAATACCCACTTCCCAATTTTAGTTAATTCCAGGAGGTCTGAGCAGCTTCACCCCAAGCAGACAATTCTTTCTTGTAGGCCTGACTGGGGTCTAGATGCTGAATGGAGTTGCAATTAATTTCTTAATTGTATAAGCAAACCTAACTCACATTTCTGGCGCTGAATTTGGAGCCTCACAGTTATTGCCACTGAATGCTGATGAGATCATCTGACTCTCATACAGTAGTTCTATAACTAGAACTCTGAACTCCCTCAGGGTGGATATCCTCCCAGAAGAAAGCAGGGTTGAAGAATGAGTTCTAGCTTAGGTTAGGGTCTAGAGGATCTTATTAAGTTTTCATTTCTGCTCTAAGACCTAAGTATATAAGTCCAGGTTAGCTATTGGAGTGTTAGATATAGTGGCAAACCTTTCCTTAACTCAGGCTTGAGACACAAACTTCTTGGACTGTGTGGTGTTCAAAGCCTGAATGTGTGTCCCAAATTCTTATAAAAAACCCCTTTTACATCTTGCCTGTAGCATTCAAGCCCTGAAAAAGAAGTTGGCTTCTCTTCTTCTTCATCCTTGCAACTGCAATTCTAGATTCAGCTTTCATAAAGCTAATGGTATGGCCCATAATATTACAAAAAACCTTTCATGGTATAGAAGTGTAACTCCCTAGAACATAGTTTACAGATAGTCAATGTATGGAATTTAACACTAGTGTAAAGTATGCAATTAGGCACGGTTAAAAATCTGATGTGCAATTAGTAAGCATTTCACAGTAACAATCAATACAAGTAGATGAAGTTAACGGTTCAATGTAATCATGTATCAGCAAATCAAATGCAGACTGACATGCTATACCAGAGTAATTTATTTCTGCTATTGATTTCAGTGGAAGTTTTGTTTGTTGACCTACATATGCTATGTTGAATTTAGTCCATAGAAATTAACAGCCATATAGGTTGACATTAAATCAAGTGATCATATTCCAAATGAGCATCAAAGAGTGAATTTTTATTTCTAAATACCTAAATATTTAGGAACCCATTATCACTCTATTAAAAATGTAGTTTCACTGAAAATAAATTTGGAACTTTGGATTTCTGCTTTCCACAAAATCAGAACCCCAGAGCAGTCCCCTGCTGCACTGCACATGTTAACACAGAGTAGCAGGGTATTTTTCAGTTGTCATGCTTGATATTTAATACAAAGGTAGGTAAAGTAAAAACAGAAGAATCCACCACTTTGCAGCTGAAAATTTTTACAGCAAGTTACATATTTGGTTCTGATTTCTCACACATGCTGTACTAAAGTTGACTTATGCGTGACTCACTCCCCACTCACGCTAAATGCAGCAATGTGAAACTGGCCTAAATGAAAGAGCAGCTGAAAAGAACTTCTTTGCTATAGTACTCTGCATCCTTTCTATCACCCTTTAGGGACAGACTTTTAGTAGGGCCTGCAGCAATAGGACAAGGGTAATGGTTTTAAACTAAAAGGTAGTAGATTCAGACTAGACATAAGGAAGACATTTTTTACAATGAGGGTGGTGAAACACTGGACCGGGCTTCCGAGAGGGGTGGTAGCTGCCCCATCCCTGGAAACATTCAGGATCAGGTTGGATGGGGCTCTGACCAACCTGATGTAGTCCCTATACACTGCAGGGAGGCCAGACCAGATGATCTTTAAAGGCCCTTCCCACTTCAGCATATTCTATGATTCTCTCTTCAGTATATTCCTATTGTCTTCCATCATATATATAGGATAATATCCTTTTAAAGCAGAAGTCAGCATACACAGATCTGACAGAAAACTGTCACAATGCCAAAAGTAAATAGCAGCAATCTTAAATTTCTTCAAAAGAAATTTTTTTCCTTGGAGACATTTTGCAGAGCTGTTCCAGTAATCACAAAGTCTCAAGATAATTGCTTCAAGAGGAAATCTTGAATTATGTTTGGAACATCCCTTTTAAATACCTAGTCGACTGAATGTTATCTGCATTCTAATGAAGATGGCCTAACTATTACTCTTTCAAGAAAGTTAATGGTCCTTCATTTTGACTATGTTTCTGGTATGTAACTCACTTTCAGGAGTAGATTAGCATTTAAATGAAGATACAGAATATATAAGCAAGAAGAAACAGGAGGAAGGACAACATTATGAATGCACAGCAATGCAATAGTCCATATTCTAGTCTGCTTTACTTTATAAGAATACTGTGCTGAAGTGCCAATAGTTTTCTGAGTCTAGAGCCTAAATGGCTTGTGGCTACTATAGGATGAACTTAAATCATTTAAAATAAAACACGTGCAAGAGACAGAGCAGAAAACAACAGAAATGATGAGATTTTCACAGCCACATAACAGTAAGTTATTTGATCTCCCTGAAATTCCAGACACAGAGCAATTCCATTCTCATTGTAAGATGTTGCCCTGCAGCATGTATTAGAGCTGTCACTCTGCTGTTTCACTTCTAGTGCATTACGTATGTGTACAATATAGTTCTGCTCCCTGAGGTAAAAATTTTGCTCATTGTACAACCAACACCCTAAGGGCCAACTCACACAGTTGAGGAATTATTATTTTGTCAATTTTGCTATAGAACTCTATCCAGCTATGTGATGAAATTCTTAGTTTACTGTCCTACTTGTGCGTGTGTTCTTTCTATGAAACAGATTATTTTAATATTGTTCAATTTAAAAGGCCATCCCAAAGAAAAGAAATGGAAACTATCTCTGAATAGCATTTTCATGCTGAATGAAAAAAAAAGAAAAAAAAAAGGTGGAAGATGGAAACAGAGATCAATAACTTTTTCTAATCTGCAGTAGGAATTGTCTGGATGACTGAGTGCTGCAGTCGGTACTAACAATACTGATATTCAGATTCAGCATGCATATGACTTCAGATACACAGATTCATTGGTTCTGACGTATTTGATATAGCCAAAACACCTAAAATTAAGATTATGGACTCCTGTGCACTGTATTAATGGGTATTTGGACAGTGGCCCTCAGCTAGGTCCCTTTACAACTGTTTAACATATATAAACATTAAAGCATACCTTCCACACTTTGTGTCTTATGACCCAGTTAGAAACAGAAAGCATTAGGTATGCCAAAATTATGTGAAAGGTTAGCTTGTGCTACATCAACATGAGTAAGTCACAAATGAAATAAAAGGATTATAATGTAAGGCATCCATCTATAAGATGAAGGGGAAGCATCTGACATGTTCACCTATAGTACTGGATAGAGAAAATGGTGCACATCCAACACAAAATGCCATGAGATTTTCAATATTAATGTAGAGCTTCTGTAATTCTGCTAGTGACTGGACATAAAACTTTTCTTATCAACCAGAAGTTTGTTAAAGGAATGTGTCTACACTAGAAGGAAGAAGGGTTGAAATAAATATTAATTTATTTCAGACTTTCATCTATAGTCCAAGTGTCCCAGCCTGAGGCTTTGAAGGTTTCATATTTTTTCACCTTCTTTCTTCTTTTATCTAAGTGAGATAACCTTTTTGTAAAGAAGCCTGGAAGGTTTCGTTGTATTGTGTATTGTATGTTAGGTGTTGTTATAGGATTGTTCTCTTGAAAACCAGTTAAGTATGAAATAAGAATGTTCAGGTACATCAGTCACTTTGGTCAGTGTTATTTCCTTGGGCTTCCAAAAGGTTTGTCCATTTACTGCTATAGAAAGAATTAATTGTGCTGTCACCTGAAAGCATTTCAGTTAGTCAAATGTTCTTAAGAAATAGCTCTGAATGTCTCCTAGATAAGTATTGTTTGTGTAATATTATTGATTAAAAGGGGTATACATTAAGGAACAACTGTGACAATAGTCTTGTGCTGGAGTAACTAAATTGTTTTGACTATCTTATAAACTCAACAACTATTTGCAATATTAAAAATCAACATAATTGAAGAACTGAAAGAAAAAAAATGTGAGGATAGACTCTAGTAAATAAGAAGATTGTTTCATCCATACTCCTTAATTTTATTTTACAGTAATATAACTTCATTTCTTTATTTATTATAAATAATTTACAACCTTAGTTTTCAGGAAGCTTGAAAGGTATTCTAGTGGAGTGAAAACAACTGTTGTATTTCTCTGTAATGTGTTTGATGTTTCAACAGAAATTCCTCACCCAACACACCACATTACGCTGAGGGGACCCTTTTCATCTCCTCAACCTTTACCTCTGTGTTAAAATAACACACATGATATCAGCAAATAATATTATATCAAACATTGAATAAGTTTCCAACACCTGAATGAATGTCAAATCTCTTTGCTGCTGTGTATCTATTGGAGGCTACAACATCTATGTTTTATACTTATGGAGTGACAAAAATGTGTTGTTACCCTTCCCTGGAGTTCGTTTGAGCAGTCACAAGATTAGCTTCCATGGGATGTTCTTTGATCCTCTAGCTTTAGGTAGCAGCGTTGTAATTAATAAATTACCAGCAATCTTATCAAGTCATCACTCTAGTCAGTTTTATCAATCCTTCCACTAGTGGACAGCATGCTATTTGTCAGCAAGCTTGTGCCTGGAGAAATACTGTGGAGGAGTAACACTTCCATAGGCTGAAAGAAAAAACTCCTTTGGTTTTGTTCATTAGCATGCATGAATGAAAAATGAAGAACTTTCAATGAAACGTTCAAAACATATCTGTGATTCAAAAGGCCTTTGTCTTTGGTTTGGACACAGAGTCAGCTGACATGTTTTCATTCATCAGCTGACTGGCAGTATTTACTGGTTGTCAAAAATATTTTGCAAGGTATTGCAAAGACAATTAACATTGTTACTGAAAGATACTACAATTTCATCCATTTCGGTCTACAGCACTTTTTTTTTTTACTATGTTTTGGAACTATGTTCATGTAGATCTGAAGCTCCAGAGTTTTGCAGTAAAGATCTCAACGTGACAAATGTATTTGAAAAGATGCATTCAACAGCCTGACATTTCACAGTACTATGTGGATTAAAACAGGATTAATGTTAAATAATTAATGATAAATAATCAATCATTATGAACTAAATCAATAAGTGTGTATAACTTTCTTCAAACGCAGACACAAAATTAATCAGTTAAAATGAAAATGTAAGTATAAAATCCTGTTAAGAAAAGTTAGCTTAGGGTTTGTTTAATGACAATCCTCACTGTTTCTAGAAAGTGATGAAATAAGAGGATTGAATTCCAGAGTCTTGTAATTGAAACTAAAATCACTAAGGAAAAACACTTGCATGAAACAACTGTTAAAAGAACCAAAAAGGTACTGCATATACCAACACTTTTAACTATTAAATATTGGAAAGGTCAGAGGCTGATCTATTAGACTCTCAGTGGAAACAGTAGAATTTCACCAATTTGGTCAGCAACATTACGTTCCCTCAGTGAACTGCCTTGTGAGATATTTATTTTCAAGGGAGTAGTCAGCACTTAGGCAAAGCTTCATGGAAAAATAATATTGAAATCCACAAATGGTTTCAAGGCCAGTGAAAATTAATTAAGGTGAGGAGATTACCAGTAATAGTGGAAGTGAGTGTCTGAGATAACAGGAACAGTTAGGAGGAAATATATGGAGGGGGGGGGCGGAAAGAAATATCTGATCCATTGTCAAAGAAAAATGTTTTGTGTCTCCCCCACAAATGCTGATATAACTTTACAAAGGAAAAAAACCAACCTACATAGCCTAGTAACTTACATGATCTGTATTTATCTGTTACTCTAAGTAGGAATTTAGACTTTAATTAGTTTGATGCAGAGAAAGAAAAAAGTAGTAAGAAGACACAGGCTGGGTAAGACTTGCAGGCGGCTGTAAAGAACATGAAAACCTTTTATTTTACCTACTTCTCAAGAGGTTATTTACTGGAATAAATCAAAATCTACATAAATAAAAAATCCTGATCTTTACACTTCTTTTCTTCTCTGTGATTTTTCCAATGTCTGACACTCACTGAACAAAAATTAAGGCAAACTAAATTGGGTCTGATTTCCAGTTCAATAGTCCATTAGGGGTATTTCTATCGGCACACATGTCAAAATTAGGACACTTTGTCTTGCTTTTTTTTTTTTTTTTCCTGGTATGACCTTATCTTTCCCAGAAAGGAGCAATTCATTTGGAGCAAGCAATAGTGTCCGAGAATACTATCCAGGTAGATAATGTTTGGTAGAGTAACTCATGGTTTCATTTTGAGAGTCACGTGGGTTTTTTAACTATACTGTGGAGTTACACAAATATATACAAAATGTTTTGGTATATAAACTAACATATTCAACTGTGCCCAAAAGCTTAAAGGAATTATATTGCTCTATGTCTAATATACTAACTGAGGAGAATCTAAAAATAATTATTTGGAGAAAAAGGTATGATACTTATTACTGTCTTTTGGATTCAGGTATTTTATCTTGCTACTTCTGTAATAAAAGGCAATTACAGAAGCTCTTAGGCCCCTCTGTGCCACCGAATGTTGAGCTTGTTCACTAACTCTGGTGCAAACCATAGCTCATGCTAAATTTGTATGACTTCAAACTAGCACAGTTGACCTTGTCCATCAGATAAGCAGATTTGGTACTAAAACTGACATAGAAGTGGTAATCTGGGCACATAGTCTGGTGACCTTGTGAAGGCTTTAGTTTTCACATCATTCTTTGACAGGGCAATATAGAAGAAAACCTATAGTTAGATAATTGTTATAGTATTCACCTGAGGGTCACTTTTAGCTAAAGTAAATTCTAGCTTTGCAGGTACTTTCCCTTATCAAATGCACATGAAGCCTCTTGGATTTCAAGACCATAATGTAAATTAAGCCCTAATTATAAATCTTTAAATAGGAGAATTTTTTTTTTTCCTGAAAAACTTCTGTAGCCATCTTACTAGCCTATTGTTTTTTCTTTCATTAAATTACATAGGTGCCCTTGAATCAGTGAGACGATTTTTTCCTGGCCACTGTTCCCTGCTGAATTCCACCAGGCTGCCACTTTATTCTGTAAACTGAAAATGTTGTAGAATCTCACTTCCATTTCTTTTCTGTTACAAAAAAGAAATAAAAAGAGTTTTGAGAGGCTCAAGCTCTGTCAAACAGGTTTAAAATTATCACCTCTCCTAAAAAACAGGTGTTTTGAAAGTTTTCAGCAGTGGCTTGGAGAAAGCTAGAAAGCAGTTATGATAAGCACTCAGGTTTCCTTATTGTTTTTGCATATGCTGTGTCAATGTTTCTGTGCATTGTTTTATACATGTACTGTTTGCTTGCTTCCTGTTGAATGAGTGATATGAAGCAAACCTTGGATATAACAACATCTTCTTTTCCAGTTCTTACTATCAGTTTTCATTGCACAGAACTTCCACTGGACAGAAATTCTCACTGATGTGCAGAATACACAACTCAGGTTTGATCTATGCATACACTTTTTTCCTGGATCAGAGATAAGACATAAACACATGGTCTTGTATTTGAGATAGGTGGGACAGCTTGTAAAAACTGGTAGAATATTTTACTCAATATAATATTTTGCCCAATATAATATTTTTATAGTAAGTTATGTTCAAGAGTATGTGAAAGTCTCTGTCACACAAGCTATTTAGACATTACTATTGTTATGCAGAAAAAGCACATCTCACCTTTCATTTTGACTTATGCTTGATTTACATTGAAGAAAGCAATACAAGAAAATACTGAAACAAAATCTCCATGACAGAATACAATGCATATGATTGTAGGTATGCTGCTTCACAAAATGTCAGATGCTCAGAAGACCTCAGTTTACCAGAGAGTTCATTAAAGTGAGACCACGCATTAACTTGTCCTCAGGTCTCTAACCAGAATGCCTGTAAAATCTGTGAATAAATATCAAACCTTTCAGTACTCTATTTTTGTGTATTTTTTTCAGTGCAGTAGCAACGAGAAAGAAGAAAGATTGACCTCAATAAATCAGAGTATGTTCAGTGGAGACCACAAAATCTGGGAGCTGGAGCACTTGACCTGCACAGATAGGCAGAAGGACAAGGGTTTGTTCAGCTAAGAGGAGAGTCAGCTGTCGTGAGGTGACCTAGCAGTCCAAGGATTTTCAAGGAGTGACAGGATTATAAGGAAGACAGTATTCACAGCAGTTCAGGGTTGGAGGATGAGAGACAGCATAAGCTGAGACAACAGAGGTTCAGATTACATGTAAGAAAAACCTCTGCCATCATGAGGACAGTCAGACAGTGGGACAGCCTGCCCAGCTGCTGGGTAGTCTCCAGCCTTGGCAGTTTTCGAGACACAGCTGGATAAAGCCCTGAGCCTTGGTCTGGCCTCATAGCTGAATTTGCTTTGAGAAAGAGATTGGACTAGGGACCTCATGAGGTCCTTTCCAGCCTGAATTATCCTATAAAAATGTCATATTTCTTTCCTGTGAAACTCAGGTGGACAGTCATTTTAGGAAATCCATTTCTGAAGACCATATGAGAGACATGATGAGCCACTGATTCAGTTTGGTGAGGAAAAAAAGCTGCGTAAGTAAATTAGCAATTCTGGAAGAAACTCCAGGAAAATTAAATTCCAAGATACAGATTCATTAAAAAAAAAAGTCTTGTACACAACAGTAAACATAGTCTCAAGTTTTATTTGACAACTTGAAATTCCTAACTGGCACAGATGTATTATACCTATTTTACATTACCTTACATTTGACTGCAGATGTATTGGCTCTTGCACGTGTTAAAACTTATCCAAATCCCAAAGAGCTGACAATCTCAAATGTCAAGAATAATGAAGTGGGAATGAAAGGAAAGGTTATTATATCTATTAGTATATGACTGAGGCACCGAGAGATTACATGAAATGAGACTGGCCCCTTTTTACGGCTGTGGAGTCTGATCTCGATTTGCCCAAAGCCCAGACAAGTACCGTAATTATAATCATACTAATTTTTTCTTTGCAGTCTTACCTATGTTTGTATAAAACTACCTCTGCACTGGTAAATATACCCTATTAAACTAGAATTGTTGTCAGTGCATACGTGCATATTCCCTATATAATTTCCACTAAAATTTTTATGACACATAAAAAGCTCTATTCTTCCATTTCAATGCACTTAAAATTTACACATGTAGCTCCTATTAATGTTAACAAGAAGTTATCCATGTAAATATGTAAATCTTCTCTTCCCCAAGTATTGATGGTAAAACTGAAGCGAAAGTGTTCTCTGGGTTTTTTTCTCACTGATCTTTTTCAGATGTAACAAAAAACAAATCTCTGGGACTGGAAGAAGTAAAAAGAAAATGAAAAATCCTCCCTTTACAGTGAATAACTGTGTCTGTTTCACTTTTTTCTGTGTTCAGGAAAACTTTTGTATTTTCCCCAGAATGGTAAAAAGCACAAAACAAAATAAGAAATTTCTTACCCCCACCAAAATCCCGCTTGAAGCATGGCTTTACAATTCTTTCATATTTACAGAGTTTATAACGAAATATTTCCTTGCACAAACTGTTTCCTCTGAACCATTCAAGCTGAAGTTCATTCTATGCTCCACCAAATTTCTTTTTAAATTCCATTTGTTAAATATGAAATTTCTCCTAAAACTCATTGATTAAAATCCTATGCTCTGCAAGATCAGCCACCACATTCTTTAATTTCTGAAATAATGTTTCAGCCTATTGTGAACCTTAGTGTAACAACTGATTTTATGATTTTTCTTTATGAGACAACAGCAGAGCAAGGATTTTGCAGCATAGCTACTGGAAATGGATGTCCTTCTTTCTTCTTGCCTCACACACTCGAATACTGCCTATATATATCTTTATGAGAGCCTGGGGATCATGCAATGCCTATAAAACAAGGGATACTCTTGAGATTCAGATTTATAAATATGCACTGCCATGTAAGTAGTCCAAACCCAGTCAGAATTTAAGTTCCAGTTAACCTCATTTTTCTCTGGGTCTGGTAATGCCAGAGTCTCTGTTGCTCATATGATATTTCCAAAGGGAAGAAGTGGGTGGAGATGATCAAGTTATATAAAATGCTCCTGGTGTGAAGAAAGTCTTGAGCATTCTCTAAGCACAATAGGACCTGACGAATACCTTCATGTATGTCTACCATGTAGATATTTTTGCAGTGGCTCGAGTCATGCTTCATTATGTGTGTAACATGGATAGACCTCCGGCACTTTCAGAAAGACTCATTTTGCATGGCAGTGTAGGTGCATCTATTAATTCTGTAGTAGGAGCATTTTTCTAGTCTGTTTTTGATATGGATCAAACTAAGACATGAAGAAGTTTGGTCAAGAAAATAGCCACCAGAGGACATAGTATGGAGGAATTGAAACTTGCCTTATAGTTAGTTCCTCACTAGTACCCAGCAGAGTTAAGCTCATAAGAACAGAAAAGTTTCTTGGAAATATCTTATTCTGCTACTGGCTGGATAGCTAAGTAGCTTCTGAAGTTGTGCAGCATATCTGCAGGCTGATCACAAATTGTCTGTTTTAAACATTCTAGCAGCAAATGTTTTCTACAAACTATATCGGCTCTAAGTTTAATCCT
The DNA here is from genome assembly GCA_013400335.1 of Eurystomus gularis. Classification (NCBI taxonomy): domain Eukaryota; kingdom Metazoa; phylum Chordata; class Aves; order Coraciiformes; family Coraciidae; genus Eurystomus; species Eurystomus gularis. The sequence continues at coordinate 32,092 of VZZY01019502.1, read as the reverse complement.
TTGTTATTCTCTCAGGATCTTCAGGTTTATACTGATATTGAATCATTTGTTATAAACTAACAAAAAAAAAAAAAGGGAAAAAAAAGGCCTTTAGAAGGTCATTGGGCTGATAAACTCTGCTTTATTGAGAAAGGTGAACTTTAGCTGATTTGTAAAGTACCACTACACAGAAGGCAATAGAGTAAGTGAATTCAGCTGTCACTTGTGAATAGGAGTTTTGGTATCAATGCTTGAAGGCTGAACATGGAAATGCTCGATGCTGATTAAATGACTGTAATACCTCAAGGTTGTGACATATTTGAGAGGGATGGAAAACTGTGATCAGAAAATCTAAATGATAGAATCTACAATGCAATGGCATGCTCAGGAGGATTTTTTACTCTCAACCAGCCCAGAAAAAGTATAAATAAAATAAAACAGGCTAGACAGATGTCTAGGCATTTCAAATGTCTAATTTCTGATCATGTTTTGAGATAGTAATTTTTTTAAAAAAATGTTTTTGATGGTCTAGCCGAAAAAAGGTAATTTCCACCAATTGTTTATCAGACTCATTAGCAATCTTAGAAATTAGCTGCTTCTGGTGGGAATTTGAAGCTGGCATCATAACATATCAAGTGATGCTTGCTATTGCTGCTGGTCTCCAAGCCTTCCAGGAATTCTGGATTTCCACCCAAAAAGTCCAGCCAGAAATTAACACAGCTCAAATCAAACAATACTGAATAGTCACACTGGCAGCTATGCTCAAGAGTAGCTATGCTGCCAGTAAGGAATAGAGCCAGAGGAGAATCACAGAGACTGCTGGCTTTAAATCTTGCCCCTAAAGACTAAATGAGTTCTTTTACCTTGGTAAGGTTATGTATATTTTTTACACAAATGCCTTTCAACCAAAACCAAGAGAATCTTAATAGCTATTCTACTTTACATAGTCCACAGATCTGAGCATTTAGGCATTCTCTATGATTAATTCTAAACTACTTCTAGATTTCCTGTTCATAGGAAGTGTTGATTCCAATCTTATTTGTCCTCATTTGACACTACTGCTCAGAGTGATTAATTTTTTGCCTGTTTTGTGTGGTTATGTGAAAATGGTCAACTTTAAAAAATAAATCAAAAGCTGAGGAAAAGAAGACAGTGGCTGGGTCTAAATTTAAAGGTAACTTGTTGGTCCTGAGCAGGTTAGGGTAATCATAAAATCTAAGCACCTGCAGCTCATTTTTTAGTTTGCAATCACAAAGCATTGGGGATTGTGCTTTAGGGGACACCTAAGAGAATAGAAAAAGAGCCCAAAATAATAGTTTACTGAAACATAGAACTAAGTAATTTTTCTTATCTTTCAAAGACTGAAAGAACCTGTGTTAAGCAAATGCTTTCCCTTTAGAGGTTGCTACTGTCTAGATGCTGACGGACAAATTCTAGAAACTTCTACCAAGTTTTTTGAGATATAGTTTAAGAGATTCTTCTGAAATGTTGATTGAGGAGGGTCACATGTTATACACAGGTATGGATATTTCTACTTAAAAGTGGTGGTAGTGGTTCTCAAGCCAGTGTCTTGCATCACTCTTGGATGGAAGATCCATTGCTCTTGTCAGTTTGAGGAAATGAGACTCTTTTTTTCAGGAAAATACAGTTAATACTGGCTTGTTGGAAATCTTGCTTCTCTGCAATTCTCTTTCTTCTTTAAGGCTGTGTTAGTTTGGAAATGTGGAATGATAAGAAGAAAGGAAAAAAAGGCAACCTGATTTTGTCACTTGGAGTTGTACGTATGCAAATATCTGTTCACCAGAAAATATTTTTAAGTTCTTCTGGATCTCAGGCTTTTCTAGAGCTCTCTCATCCATAAGCTCTAGCCAAACTCTGGTGAAGTCTATTACCAACTTCTTTCTGTCTTCTATCTGCTTTTTATTAGACTGTATGATCTTTGTAGGCTTTGTACACTGCCATCTTGAGACACCAAAGGAGTCTACCCACTGAGACACCAAAGGAGATTATAGACATCCGATGTGGAAGTTTGCATTCTACACTGTAATCTAAAATCTAAGTGGCATCCACTTGCATATATTTTAGGGATTCTTATTTGTTTCTGGATCTAAGTGAATGTATGGAGCAAGTACAAAATGTCATAACTTTAGAAAACCTTAGCAGGACATAAAGCTGTAATGTCATCATCACTGGGTCAATCAGTGTCTAGCTTTAAAAAATCCATCTATTTCACTTCATGATATACAGGGTGACAGGTTAGAAGAATGGTCCCCACCGTGTTTTCAGAATCAATGTCTCTTAAATGCTCAAACAGCTGGTTAAATACGATGTAGTGCAGAAATACCTGCAAACAGTAAGAATTCCGAGTTGCTTCAGGTTTTCTTTATAATTAACATAAGCCTTGCACATAAACCTTCTCCTGAGCCAACTTTCCCTACAGTTCCAGCTTTAGGAGCTGCCTTACAGGGGCATGGGCTTTGTAAGTGTACTCAGACTTATGATGAGAGTGGTCCTCTCATTCCTACTTATTCCCCAGAAGCAATAAAATGCCCAAACATCCACACTTTAATGTAATAAATTTAGGAGCTGGATGTCTCTCCTAAGTCCTTCTTCTGCAGTGCAATGCTGTGATGATTATATTCTTACCTCTCAGAGACAGTTGTTATACCTTTACTCTTTCAGTGTTTGTGAGATAATCTCCTTTCTGTGCCATTGATTTGAGTCATGAGCTGGCGCATCTTCCAGCATGAATTCACAAGTCAGCAAAAGCACTCAACTTCTGATGGCATGATCAAACCTGACATCCTGTCACAAATGTGAGGTTTAGGCTAATGATACCTAGTACTGCCATGCTGCAGCTGATCTTCCTAGTCTAAAAGCAAATCAATAAAGACTTGTTTATAAGAAGGGATAAATCTATGAAGTTTTGAAGTTCTTTGGCCTAAGAAAAATGCAAAAAATAAAAAAGATTACTCCAAATGTTTAGTAGCTGTGGGAAGACAGGTCTCTGACAGAGAAGCAAAATGAACTAACAGCATAAACTGCCTTCAAGAACTGTGAGCACTAAGAAATGAATGTCCTGACCTTACTACAGTGGAGGAAGTTTCATAACTGGAAAACATAAACACTTCTCCCTGTTCCTCCCTGTTGTGTTGCAAGGAGCTATTCTGCATAGAGAGGGAGGTGTGCAATTACAGTCCATCAATAAAATGAGAAATGCATCACACCAGCAAATAAATAATGCTAAGGGTAGCTATATTCCATATTTCTCTATTTCTTTAATTTTCACTTTTCAAAACTGCTTAGAATGACATCCTTTAATTAAACCTCAGAAAACCCTCCTAAACTAAGTAAACTGAGCCCAATTTTAGAAAAGGATAACTAGGATCAAAAAGTTTACATGATTTGCCCAAGGTTATACTGTTTATCAAAGTAGGAAGTGAACCAAAGTCACTGAATCCCAAAGCTTTGCTTTTACCACTGGTGCCTGATTCCTGTATTATTTGTTATCTGCTTCATTATCTATATTGGAAATGGTTTGAGGAACCACTGAAACCAACACTACACACTCTACAGAAATGTAGTCAAAATGTAATTTAGTAAAGGAAGTCAGCTGGAATGAGTCAGATCACAGTTCTAACTCAGCTTAATTACCTGGGTTGTTTTCCTTTGTTAGCAAAGAGCAATGAGAGGTTTCACAGAAGTCAGATGGAAACTGCAAAATTAGACCTTGGAATCTGGAGTCAAAGAATTCACCGTGGTTGCCACTAGATGGCAATGCAATTAAATGCTCCCTGTTTCAGTGGGTCTGGTTCCACAGCCCAGCCGTGGCAGTAGTCACCCTGATACTGCAGGAGTACAAAAGGTGCTATACCTAAACTGCAGTGCAATCCTGTGGTGCTAGCTGTGCAAACTAAAATGAAATATAATTCACAAAATCTTACAGTCAAAGCACCTGAAACTACATCACAAAGTATTGTGTTGAGCTAAAATAACTACTTCTTTGATATGTGTAGCCTAGGCCTGCACAAAGCTTGTACAACTAAAGCACAACCAAGAGTTGCATCAATGTGATTTTCTTAGAAAACTGACTGAGCGCTTATATGCAAGCTGTCTCAGGTTTCCTGTGTAATATTTGTCGCATTATTTATAAGTGGTTAGATGCTATTCTGTAAAATTGCCAGCTTTATTTCATGGTAGTCAAACCCTTCATTTTGAAAGTGGCCTGTTTCCAAGCCTCAACTGTTGTAAAGAAAAGCTTGCAAATAGGTATTCTAAAAGTAATGAAATTAAAAAGCTGATCAATAAAAGTAAATGAATTCTTTTTAAATTAAAAGATAAGTATAAAAACAAGACAACATTCTGATCTTTTTAAAATTAAAGATCAGATTTTGAAGGCTTAGCTAATAATTTTATCTTAGGGAAAGTGTAGAAAATAAAGCAAGACACACAAGCTCCCAAAATCAGAATGTGGTAATTCCTTCAAATTATTTATGTTTGTATATCTAATGATTGCCACTTTCTTTACAAAATGCAACTGTGCTACTAAAGTGTATGAAAAAGTAGAGCTTTTCCCATTTTTTACACCCTACAATTGGCAGCAGCATTCTGAATCATAGTAGAAAAATGCTCTGTAATTCAGCTCAAAATTTCAACCCTTCCCCCCCAGTGAATTTGAAGCTTGAAGATCTTCCATAAGCTTAATTTATAGACTAATAAAATGCATTTCTGAGCCAGAAGTGAAACATGCAGAGTGGGAGTCCTTTGGCAACTGGTGCCTGCCTAAAATGAATAGAGAGTTCTGGCCCTAAATCAAATGCAAACATTAACTTTTAGCATCAAAGGACAAGACAATGTCTCAATGTCTTCTTCTGGCCAGGGAAGTGGTGTGCTGCGCATATTTATAATACTTTATATCTGTCTTCTTGATGGATTGGCTTCTTTTTTCACACATTTTTCTCATTTTTCTTTCTAACTCTTGGGCTTGTTCCTCAACAGCAGATTTTTTTCCATCTCTCCTTGTCACCTTTGTATTTTTAGCAGCATTGGGGTCATGCAGAGCAATGGAGTTCCAGCTGAAGCATTTCCACAGGAAGACTTGGATATCCAACAAGGACAGTAAGTTTTAAGGAATGTGCTTAACACAAAGGACAAATAATAACTATTGTATAATATTCAGTCAATTTTTTTAATCTATGTCCCTTAAGATTTAGGTATTTCACTGATTCACTATTCATACAAATGAGGGGTGAAGAGAGGAAATGAGATGGCTGAGCTGTCAGCGTCTGTGACAATACATGACAGCAATGCTGCACTTGCAGAAGCTAATGGGAGACAGGAGATAAACTCTATTGTTGCCATGGTAAACCCACATCTACAGACACGGCATTTTCACATGTATGAACAAGTTGTAAGTGTAACCGGTATGCCTGCTTTGCACAATGATAAAGTATCATCTTCCTTACCAGTGCTGAGGTAACATAAATCAAAGAATCCACAGTAAGCATAAAATAGCCTGAGCATTTACTCCCAATCTTTCTTTTGGCCGCAAATGAAATGATGACATTTTCTACTGCTTTGTTCTGTGTCTGTTATTCTTCCCTTCCCTCTCCCTCTCCCTTTTTCTCTTTCAGATGTGATGCAACAAATGACTGGTTTCTGCTGAAATGTTTTGCCACAGTGATGTGGCTTTTTAAATAAAAAGAGTATGAACTCCTGGCTGGCTTCTGAGACCAGCTGCTCAGATTGTTTTTTAATATTCAGAATGCTTTCTCTGGCTTGTAGTGTTATTGTGGCCAGGTCACTTGCTACCTCTGCTTTTTCTGTACAATGGAGATAGCAATGATGCTATAGGAGAACTATAATGTTAGACCATTTCTCAGGAAAGTGCTTTTAGATCCTCAACAAAATGTAAAATAATCGTCTTCAAAATGACACTCTAATTTCTTCCATCGTTACTGATGTCTCTGGAGAGACCAATAAGTGAAAGGGAAAAGATATGAGAAAAAGTTACAGGAAAATAAACATTAAAAAAAAAAAAAAACCAAGAAAAAAAAAGAAAGAACAACAGAATTCTTAAATGGCTAAAGAAGCCTTACTTGAATTGTTAAAGAGAACTATCTGGACTTACGTGGGTGTTTCATCAAGGGGTCAAGAATAGTATTAAAGGAGCAAAGACAAATTGGAATTGTAGAATACAAGAGCAACACAACCAAATAAATTGGTTTTAAATGACCAGATTTGTGATCCTCCAGAGAACACTGTTGCAAGAAATCCAGGTCTTGTCTCTTCCTGCCCACACAAATTCTTTCTAATAAGATCAAGAAGACACAGGCAGCTCCATGGCCCTTTTGAGATTTATTCAGCTACCCTAAGGAACAGGCCCATTTTTCACTTGTTTCTACGTTTTCCCTGCCCTCCCTGCCTCACCTCCCCCCTAAAAACCCAAACAATATAGTGATAGCAGCATCTGTCATGCAGTGATGCAGCATGAGATCTGAAGATTTTTGCTTTCCAGGTGCATAGCTGCAGAACACAGGAAGAATTCTGTGGTTCCAGATGCTGGGGATCATCACCATTATCATCATCAAAGTAATGTAAGATCGAACATATGCTCCAAATCCTAGAGAACTTCACAGATGTTCAGGGATCAACTATATCTAACACTGAAAGGAGCTGAGCTGCTGTTCACCTCTAAGTTACTTTTACACAGATGTTAAGAATCTTACATACAAGAATCAATATAACTAGTTAATATTAAAGACAAAATCTTGGGAATAATCAGTGGTTCATTTCTGTGAAGTATTTCTAAACTTCTTTGACAGAAAATGTTTTGAAATGCCTCATTTAACTTGAAATTATTCATAATTGTTCTGATTATCAGCAGATACGACTGTTAATTTGCATGCTGTCTACTGATGGATCAAAGTCTGAGCACATACAGGTACAACTGACTTAAGCCAAACTTTCTGGGTCCCAGTTTGCAAAGTAAATTTTGCTTTATGTCTGGTCTTTTTCAATGTTTTTTCTCCCTTGAAATGTAGTGTTACATAAACTAAAGAAGAAATCTTCTCCATTTCCAAAGTCTTGAACTGGCTGGTGCTGTCTATTAAAAATGAGTGAGAGATTTCTTCTAATTGTAACTAAAACATGACCTAGACCAAAGTGGCTTGGGAAATCATTACTTCCTCTAGCTGTTTCTTTTTCTTCATCATCCTGATATGTTGCTTTCCTTTTCATATACAGTATCTGGTTTGGGTTGGAACTGCAAGCACTGATTATATCCTACTCTTCTTGCATCATGGCATGATTTTAAATGAGGTCTCCTTAGCTTATTGTGTCTCATTTTATTTCAAATTTGGTTTGGTAAAAGACTAAATTGGTTGGCAGAACATTACCCCACCCACTAAAAGACTGGATATTCCAGGGATAGTTCTGATAATAGTACGATCTGGTAAATTTTATTATTGTCTATCATTTTCTATGAGATTTATGTATCGCTTAATCTAAACATCTTAGTTTATGGAAATGACAAGTAGAAAAAACAAGTAGAAATGAAAAATAGCCAGGGTAATTAGATCAAGCTGCATCCAAGGGCAAAACTCATGGAAAAGACTTCAAGTTCAAATTCAAGTCTTGTAAAACAAATATGACATTGGAGATACTTATTCAATGTTGAGAATTAAAGATGACTTATTCACCAGGCCAAGAGGGAGACAGAAAAATGTAGCAGCTGTATGCTGTACTTCCAGTGACTGTGAGAGAGCTGGAGGAGAAAGCTAGCTTGAGAAAAGGGATTGTAGAAATCTTTCTAGAGTAAAAGTACAAATTTGCAACCAAAGTTTCTATGTAATTAGAGAGTAAAGAAACTCTGCTCATCAGAAGGAAAAAACAGATCACTTGCCAATGTGGGATTGCTGTTAGGTCATATAGGAGTGAAATATGATGCTCAGGCATGTTTTCTGCGTTCTCCTCTCTGTATCAATATATACTGCAAACTAAGTAAGTTGAGGTCTCAGCACTGTAATTTCCTTTATATCATTTCCCCATCTCCTCTCTATTCTCAGCTACAGTTTTTTTCTCACTTCATGCTTCTATTGTATTGCAAAAAGTTCATATCACTTAGTCTTCACTTGAAATACAGAATTCAGATTTTTTCAGTGTCACTAGCCCATGCAGAGATTTTCTGCCCCCACCACTGTGGGTGCTCTTCCTACCTCTTTGCTTGTCAGTTACATTCTAAAGCATCTACCAATGAAAAATATGTAATTACAATTAGGGCTAAATTTAATAACAATAATAAGGTACTGTGCTATAGCCAAAAGAGCGAATTAATATATACATCAGAAATAACCTCTGCTCACTGAGTTTCAAAGTTTTACTATTTTGACTTTGGTCTATGGGGTATTCTTCTCAAAAGAAGTAGGTACTTTATCTGCTCAGTGAGGCAGACATTTAAGAGAATCTCTTTTTTTTCTCTCCTGCTATCACATAAACACACCCATCCTTCATTGCAACAGGTTAATCTTCAAAGGTTCAGAGGTTCAGTGCAGATGCTTACCAAAACAAACCTAAGCTTCTGGCTTACAGTTTCTAGCAATCCTGTGGGTAAAAGTTGCCTTGAACGATTTACAGTATTTCACATTTTTTATTCTTTTCAGAAATACACTGAAGATAGCAGCATTTACTTCCAGCTAAAACCAAAGCCAGAAAAACTGAATAAATCTCTCTGTGAAAGCCATAGAAGTCATAGAGTTCAATTGTGTGAGGTACTGGCTCTGATGTCTTCCTGTGAGATATAACATTCCCTTGGTGTAGTCAGTGGGAACCAAGGAACTTGAAGTCAGTTTATCTGATTTAGTATTGCAAGCATTGCAAATTAAAGAAGGTAAAAAGTCAGTTACATCAAGGCAAGGTCTTATTTGGGTCACATTACTGAAAGCCATAGTTTCAAATGGAAACTGAGATGGTATAATTCCTGTGATAAACCAACACATTTTGGGAACAAAATGGTCTTTTTCCATGAGCCCCATTTTTCAGCCTTCATGAAAATAGTACTTTTCTATATGAAAATTGCATATAAGTACTTTTAACAGCAGTGGAATGTACAGCATAATTTCTAAGCCACCCTCTGACCGTGGATGTTTAACTCAATAATTTCAGTCTGCAAATACTAATAGAACTTTTTTCTCTAGCTTCATTTCTACAGTACACATAGAGATGTTGACTGAGATTTAGCACCATATCTGGGCTTCAGTATAGTTTTGCACAAGTCAGAACGGAACCTGATTCCATTCTTGGAACAAAAGTAGAAGTGAGAAAAAGCGATATTCATGTATCTGTTTAGAAAGATCACCTGTATTATGACTTAAAGATGCAGGAACCAATTAGTATTTGGTATTGATATCAAGACAAAGCAGATTTCTACAATAAAAAAATTAATAAATGGCACAATTATTCTAGAAGTATGATAAGGAAGATCCTGAAATTACAGATAAAATAAGTGCTGCAGGTAACCATCACTTTTTTATTTCTTTTTTTTTTTTTTTTCTCCAAAGAGAAACCAAAAGACACTTCATCACTTCAAATTACTCCACTTTGTTTGGTTGTCAAGTTCGAGTTTGCAGTTGACTAATGCTGGGACAAAAATCCAGACCTTTTCCTGTGATGTTGAATTAAGGATTTGAGCAAACCATGAACACAGACACAGGGAAAACACTTCCTTTATTTAGAGGTCATTTTCTGGACAATATTTCTGGTGTCTAGCAGAAGTTTAATTTAATGCCTCAGAGTTGTGTTTGTAGCCTATATTCAGCTCAATGTATTTCAAAGTAAGCTACAGCTTTCAACATCTAAATTATGTAAAAATTTAACTAAAATCTATAAAGATATGAGAATTCAGTTATGCTGGACTGATTAACTCATGACATGCTTGTGAATTAGGTTTCCTCCATATTCAATACGGTATGCTTTGTTTAATCTATACTTGTTATTGAGGGAATGCTGGTCCCAGTCATGAATGTGTGTAATTTTTTTAAATATTTGTGATCCCTGATTACTGATACATAAGTGTGGCCTTTGATTGGGTAGTACAAACTTGAGTTCAGTCTATTTTCATTGTCTTACAGTTAAAGCTCAAGAGTTCAGAAGATACATCACAATCTGATTGTTTTTTCTTTCATCCTGGCATCATGCTTTTAAGCACTATTTTTTATTATTCTTATGTAGCCTTTATTTTTCGACTGTACCATTTCCTATCAGAGCAGCAGGCTGTTTGACCTCTTGCTATTTTCATGCTTTCTATGTAAGTTGAACCAAGCACCTTTCAGGCCCAGCAGTATATAATTTTTGCTGAACAAATCCACTGAGACTGAGATAATATCCTCAAAGATTCCTCATTTAGTCTTAAGACATTTAGTTCATAACTTAGTTATTGAGTAAGCTTAATAGCCACTGAGTCTTAACCAAAAATAAGAAAGAAACATTGCCTGCAAGGTATCATGCACTTATTTTATTCATCAACTTTGACAGACATTTTTTATGCCATTTCTGGATTACAAGGTTTTCATGAGTGTTGTCCTCATTCTCTGCAAAGGTGATGTTTTCTTACTAATCCATATGAGATCTCTTAAGAAACATGAACAACTTTTCAGATTTATCAAATTACACCTGAGTATTAATTGCAGCTGGATTTAAGAATAGATAACCAGATAAGAAATCTTTAATGTTCTTGTTAGAAGTTATAGTTTACTCCAAAATTTTAAATTAATGCTTAAAATTATCTAAGGTAAGACTTAGTTTCCAAGCCTGTTTAGACAGTTAGTGGAGCTGTTGATATTTAGAATATGAATCAAATGTAAAGAAGAGAATATCAATAATATGATGAATTTTTTTTAATTGCATATCACGGATTTTTTTTGTTTTGCTATAGTTTGGTCCTCTCTTGCCAAAGTTATTCCAGGTAGTTTCAAGTGCAACATTAGGCAAGGTGCATGCTAACAGTTTTGCTGTTTAAATAATTTAACATTATATTTAAAATTTCATTTCAACAAATGTTTGCCCAGGAAGACTTGAAATCACTTTGCATGAGAGTTTAAACCAGTCTTACAGTCTGAGCATGCATGTGTCACAGCAAATCTATCACAGAAGGTGCACAGATTCCAGGAAAAGTGATTCTACCTTTCTTTTTTTTCTTTTCTTTTGTTTTTTTGTGTGTGTGGGCTGTTGAAGAAGGCCCCTTTTTAGTACTTTATCTTTTCTAGCACTTATCTTTCTCAGCTCAAATGCTTTTATGATCTATGTAATGCCCCTGATGTTTATCCCAAATGGAATTGCCTGTGCAGTGCCAAGACTGAGAGGCTCAGAAAAATATATGGTTACTTGTTTCCTCCACACCCTGTTCAAACTGAAACTGAACCCTGTGTCATCTTTTAGTGGAAAGTTTTTGATTTGGGTTTGTTTTCTTCTTGCTCGATTGACCACAGTGCACTCACCAGGTAATAAAACACCTTTTAAAAGAAACATATGAGGCTATATCCACTGAACTCCAGCACTATTAAATATTTATCGATACAATAGTGCACATTTCAGTGTGAAATAAACATCAGGCTCTGCAAATTTAATAGTTTCCAGTGGAGGGACTAGAAAGGAATAAAAAAAGAAAAGAAAGGAAAAAACCTCCCAGAGTTTTGCAGTCTTGAGAACTGGACTTAACAAATAAATAGTTCATGATGTGCCAAAACTGAATTGTCAAATGATTGACCACATCCTATATCGCACAAGGAAAAGCCCGCTGTTGTTTTCACAAGTGTGTTTAATTCAGTGTTTGACTTCATTGTGTAAATATTATGGAGCTGGCTTTTCAAAATTAACCTTTATTATAGATTAGCTGCGGACAGGGTTGGAGAGGGAAGGAAGCACAGAAATTAAGGGACAGGAGAACCCCAGAAAGTCTTAATCCCATATTTCCTGAACTGAAACTGCTGAAGTCTCAAGAAAAGTTCTAAGGGACTCAGAACAAAGGAATATGTTTTAAAAGCTGCTTGCTCTTACCTCTGAAAAGCAATGAGAAAAAAAAGGTATATATATATTCGGGCACTAGATGAAATTTCCAGGGTAATAGAGAGATGAATAGTATTTTACTAAAATTCTACATCTGTGGAAAATTTTCAGATTAATTTTTCCACTCAGAACTTTCAACAGTTTAACAGTTTTGAGTGGATTTTCAGAAAATAGCTTGAAAACTACTGTGTGCTTTAGTCAAATTTCAGTTTCTAAGGCTCTTCAGTGCACTGGAAAATTTCTTGTGAGCAGCAGAGTGGCAAAGCTATACAAAGGAAGTCAGCTTCCATTCTGCATTTTGATGATACTTTCATGTCTACCCTTTTGCACTGATAGTCATAGAATCATAGCATCTCTTAGGCTGGAAAAGACCTTTAAGATCATAGAGCTGAACCATTACCTTAACACTGACAAGTACACCAAAAAAACATGTCCCTCAGCACCACATCTACATGTCTTTTAAATCCCTCTAGGAATGGTGACTCCGCTACTTTCCTGGGCTGTCTGTTCAACCCTTTCAATGAAGAAATTTTCCTAATGTCCAATCTAAACCTCCCCTGGTGCAACCTGAGGCCATTTCCTCCTGTCCTATCACTTGTTACTTGAGAGAAGAAACCAACCCCCACCCTGCTACAACCACCTTTCATGTAGTTGTAGAGAGTGATAAGGTCTCCCCACAGCCTCTGTCCCTCCAGACCAAACAACTCCAGTTCCCTCAGCTGCTCCTCATGAGACTTGTTCTCTAGACCCTTCAGCAGCTTCATTGCCCTTCTTTGGACATGCTCCAGCACCTCAATGTCTTTCTTGTAGTGAGAGACCTGAAACTGAACACAGTATTCGAAGTGAGGCCTCACCAGTGCTGAGTACAAGGTGATTATCACTGTCCTAGTCCTACTGGCCATACTATTTCTGATAAAATTCAGGCCACTTCTTGGCCACCTGAGAAAACTGCCGGCACATATTTAGCTGTCTGTCAAACACCCCCAGGTCTTTTTCCACCACACAGCAGATCAATGCTCCCACCCTACCTGGTGTCACTTCGCAAACTTGCTGAGGGTACCATCAATCCCCTCATCCAGATCATTGATAACGATATTAAACAGAACTGGCTCCAATACCGAGTGCTGGGGAACACTACTTGTGACCAGCTACTAATTGGATTTAGCTCCATTCACCACCACTCTCAGCCATGAATTCCTGCAAATGACTCCCTTCCAACCTTTCCAGCCAGGATGGATTTACAGGGTAAGAGAAAGACGTGGACTGACTTCTTTTCCTCACCTAGTTCACTGACAGTAAATGTGGCCCTTTTATTTTGATTACAGATCATAGTCACAGCTAGGAGCCATTCCCTTCTTCACATTTCCCTGACTCCAATAGGTCAGGGCTGTAACCCAGGCTAGTGTATTTCTTTTATTTCTTAGGAACATGTGAACATAGAACTTAAGAAAGTGTGTAGAATGAGTTGGTTGCTTACTATAAAGTCAGAATAGAAAGGAAATGTGTGGTCTGTTCAGGTAATTCCTTTTTTTAGTGTAGTATTAGTGACTTAAATTACTCTCCTTATCATTCCTTTTCCTTGAGTGTCAGATCCTTGGTACAAAGCAGAACTAATAACAGTGCCTAAACTCCTAGACTATGTATGAGTCTTCATTAATTAACACATCAAAACCGATTAGAGAACTCAGTTAATAGAAGTGCTGGAATCAGAGATTATTTTTGGTTACTTCTTGTATGCACTTTTCAAAATACATATACTCATTTACCTGGCTATTGGGAAATCCTTTAAGCTATATAAAGAAAATGAAATCACATTTTGTGCATATACATATCGTATTCAGGTGACACATTTTAAGGTCACTGACAGTATTCAGAATAAACCTAAAGGAATGAAATTATTTGTTGGCAGCAATAACAATTCCTTCATTCTGAAAGCAACTACTCTGTGTTGATTATAAAAAACCCTTGCAGCTAATTTTATGCTTCATATAGGTTAACTACATATAATAGTTCCAATACCTTCGGAATTGTAGACTTTTCCTGGATGAGGATTGGTTTGGGGGTTGTTATTTGGTTGGTTTGGGGTTGGTTTGCTTTTTTTATCCATTTCTTTTCAAGGCAGAACTTTAACTTGTGTAACATTTGTTCTTCGAAAATGCAGAGCAAGTACCTATTTCAGTAGCATATAACAACTTCCTCCCCTGGGTTCAGCTGTGATCCGGTGATAAAAATTTTATTATAAAGGTAGAGAACTACTAGAAACTGTAAGTCATGTTTGGTAAAGAGTGAAGGGATGTAAGTTGTGAAGACAACAAAGGACACAATAAGAAAACTAACATGCTGGAGGTGGGTTATGTGGTAGCTGAGTTATTATATGAATTACAGAAACAGAAGATGAGGCTGCAGGCTAGGAATGTATTAACAAGAAATGGAATTTAGTCTAGTGGTTTCTAGGATTGTAAGCTGTGGGGAAAGCTTCAAATTCCAAAATGAAATCCAATCCAAGTTCAGATTTTCAGATCTGCTTTAAACTCAACCCCATATTAAAGGTAGTCCTGGCTAATCAGGGAGGTCCCAGCTGACTGTAATTTGGCAAATGTGGTACCCATCTGCAAGAGGGGTCAGAAGGAGGATCCAGGAAGTGACAGGCCTCTCAGTCTGACATTGATGCTGGGGAAGGTTATGGAGCAGACCATCTTGTGTGCCATCATGTGACGCATACAGGACAACTAGGTGATCAGGCCCAGTCAGCATGGGTTTATGAAAGGCAGGCCCTGGTTTCTTCTCTCAAGTAACAAGTGATAGGACAGCAGGAAATGGCCTCAAGTTGCACCAGGGGAAGTTTAGATTGGACATTAGGAAAATTTCTTCATTGAAAGGGTTATAAAGCACTGGAACAGGTAGCCCAGGAAAGTGGTGGAGTCAACATCCCTGGAGGGATTTAAAAGATGTGTAGGTGTGGTGTTCAGGGATGTGGTTTTTTGGTGTACTTGTCAGTGCTAGGTTAATGGTTGGATTGATCATCTCTTCCAACCAAAAGAATTATATGATTCTACAGAAAAATTACATCAGTTGATATATTGGATTAAGGTTTGTGGGACACCCGGACAAATCTGACCTTTGTTTTTCCTAGAAAACACTCCTCTTTTGCCTCTTTGTATTACAAGCAAGTATAGAAAAGACACAGACGCTAACTGATTATCCTGCCACTGTGCACTGACAGGGTACTGTGTTGAATTTAAAAAATGCAACACACATGATTGGAAAATATCTATTGATTGTTCCCTTTCCCCATACCACTACTCTATGAAAATGAAAACATTCAAACATGTTTTTCAAGATTAATATATTTTCTTCTATTTTACAATTTTTTAGTTCTTTTTTCCTCTGAACTAAGAGTCTAAAGATGTCATGACTAAAATATATCCCCACTATGAACTTATTAATTATTGAATGGTACAGTCATAGTTGCTTTCTTTAAAACTTCAATCTTTAAAACTTCAAAACAGACTGTTTTCAGTCTGTTAATTTCAGAATTATTAACTTGGAAATGTGAGTTCTGTTATAGCCTTTTTATATGACGTTGACTAAATTATGCGGTTTCTGTGTTTCATTTGCTTTCTAGTTAAGTGGGTAATGTGTCTTGTCATTGATCTTTTGTTTATGTTTTTCAGTTCAACAGATATTCTGTGAAGCTGTGTAACTCCTACCATTCACATAATTTGGAACTTAAAAAAATATTTAAATAAAAAAAATTTAAATATCATTCTATTGGACTCCTACTTCTGTAGATCTAGTCATTCTCTTTCATTGCCCCATTTGCTCAGTATTTTATACCTCTTTAAGCAAAACATCCTCAAATCCTATATGATATAAGCTTTCTGAATATAAGGGGGAAAAAAAATCTTCATTATGAGAGTGGTCATTGGGAAAGATTTCTGAGAGTCATAGAATCACCATGTAGAAACCAAACTAGATAAAGACCTGAACAGCCCAATGTAACTTTGAAATTGGTTCTTTGAGTGGGGTTTTGGAATAGATGACTTTCAGGGTCACTTCCAATCTAAACTCATTTCATGATTTTTGCTGTACTTGAATTCATTTGCCAATACGATCAGTTATTCTACCATTCCATTCCCATAAGATCTTTTTTTTTTTTTAAATGGTTGGCCTAAGAAGCTACTTATTAATTATGGAAGTGACTGTTGCTTGTATTAACACTATTTATGCTTCTCAATTTTTAATTTGGTGTTTTTTCAGGTAGGGAAGGAAATGTTTGTGCCCAAACTGGTCAAGGAAGAGGGTGTCTAGGGTATTAATGTTCTTTTTGTGCACAAAGAGAAAGTATGTTTGGGCTAATACGATTGTAAATACCATGAAAAGAAGACAAAATTTCAAGAAAGAACAAAAAGAAGTATTGCTGAGAGAATGCAGGGAGTGTATGTCTATTTTCAATAATTTAAGTCTCAGGATTTTAACCCTTTAGTTATTGTCTGAAGACACCAGATTTTAAAAGGTCTGCAGAACACTTTGCATTGTCTTATCACTGTGTTTTGAACAATTAAGTACATCAAGTGGTTCTTCAAAGCTAGGAAAACTCCTATTAAAGAAAAAGGACTACAAAAATATGTTGTAGGATCAAAAAGCACTTACCATACTTGTGGAGAAAAAGGTTTACAAAGAAATGGCTAAATCAAGAGGAATAAACCAGGAAAAATAGTTCAGATTTTCTCAGAAACATTCAAATCCTTCAAAAACCCCAAAAGCTTTTTCAGGCATGGAAAAAAAAAAATTGCTCTACCCTCTCTGTTTCTTACACAAGGAGACTGGAAGACTGTATCACTAGAAGAGTAGTATCTTGGATATCTTTCAGTCAAAAGTAGGAAGAACCAGAACACATCTTACATTCCAAGATAATTTGCATAATTTCTTTCAAGTTCTGCTAGTCAAGAAAAAGTATGTGTCAATTATGAAATTATGAAATACTATGAAATACTCTATGTTACATGTAACATGTTTTATATTCCATTTTATTTGCAAAAAAAACTCAGTTTGCATCTGGTTTGATTTCTTTTTCTTTTTCTACAGTGTTTTAGTTTTGCAGTTATTTCACCTATAGTCTATTAATAAAGCTTTTGGAAGAAAAACCTGCCCCAACATTGGATCAGGACACCTGTGTAAGAACAGCCTGGAGGAAGAGTGTAAATGCCATAATGTGATTTTTTTTTTATTTTTTTATTTTTTTTAATTCACTTGACACTCTGCCACAGAAGAATATAGAGGAAAATTGAACTTTTTGTTTATTATGTACTCTGGTTACCTCCGGTTCTATGTGACCTAGTTATCTAGAATCTCTTAATAATACCCTAAAGGCAGTATCGAACATCCAGATTTCATCTGCTTTTGTAAACATCTGATGTAGTAAAATCCATAGTCCCTCTTTTACAACTCAGAGTAAATAACAGTCCAGCCAGCTACTGCTGTGTGACCTATGTAACGTTCAGTCACAAAAAAGATAGTTTGCCACCCTTCCCCACTCCTCTCCCAGGGAGATATTGTTCTTCAAACATGATGGAAGTCCATTATGGTTAGATTAAACTGACTCTAAACGAGATCATTTGCACAGGGTGAAATCTGAACATTTTTCTGCATTCACAAATGATGAAACCTTGTTCATTTTGACTGGATTGGAAGCAACTCAGCCCAGTGTTTGCATTTTTGTTTTAAACAAGCAGGTTTTAATAATTTTTAGCAGGTGTGTATGTAGCCCTCAAACATGCTAATGAGACGCTAGATGGGAGAAACATCAGGGTCTGCTATTTTAGAAAGTGAAATTATATTATTTAAGGAAGTGCATAAAAACAGTGTTGCTGAGTGTTGTACAATCTTTTTACTGAAGTAATAAAACTCTAAGCGCTGTAAGCTTATTCACAGCTGTGGTGAGAATAGATTGTTTTAGAAATTTGTGTTTTGCCTTTTCAGTTTTTCACTCTTTTTTTTTCTGCAACTTGCAACAGTTAGAGACCTTGTGAAAGACACATTTTTGCCTCTTTGAAGAATTTAAACACTTTGATAGGGATAGGTCGAATAGTCCAGCATATCTAAGTCCTCCTTCTGACACTACATCACATATGGAATAAAGAGAATCAGTGCAAATTTCCTGCTTTGTTGTAACTGGGAATTTAGACAATTTACTTCTAAATGGTACAATGGGTTTTTTATTAGCCTTTTCTGAGATATGAAGTTGATCCTTACATATAGAAAGAAAGACTATGACCAGGTCACCGTTGATCAACAGCATCAAAATACAAACAGGGAACAAGTTTTATTTAAAGATACATGCCTCCTTAATTCTAGTTGGAAGTTTATCTCTAATAACATTTGATAATTTAATTTAAACTATCCTAAGAGTTCATACTACCCTAACCCATCCTAATGCCTTTGATGTGTTGCTTTAATATTGTCAGCTGTAAAAAGTAATGGGGGATGTTTTAGTTGAGCTACAGAAAGCTTCACTTCGAATTAAGAAAGGCATATAGAACTCATACCGCACCTGGAGTACTGTGTCCAGTTTTGGTCACCACAGTACAAGAAGGACATTGAGGTGCTGGAGCGGGTACAGAGAAGGGCAACGAAGCTGGTGAAAGGGCTGGAGAGCATGCCCTATGAAGAGCGACTGAGGAAACTGGGTTTATTTAGTCTAGAGAAGAGGAGACTGAGAGGAGACCTCATTGCCCTCTACAACTACCTAAAAGGAGGTTGTAGCGAGGCTGGTGTTGGTCTCTTCTCTCAAATTAGTAATTATAGGAAGAGGGGAAATGGCCTCAAGTTGCGTCAGGGGAGGTTTAGATTAGATATTAGGAAGAAATTCTTCACTGAGAGGGTAGTTAGGCACTGGAATAGACTGCCCAGGGAGGTGGTGGAGTCACCATCCCTTGAGGTGTTTAAAGAACAAATAGATGCAGTGCTTGAGGCTATGGTGTAGTGGTTAGAGAGATGCTAGGAGAAAGGTTGGACTTGATGACCCTGGAGGTCCTTTCCAACCATAATGATTCTATGATTCAAAACCAGGGTTTGCAAACCATCATATATGCAGTCATATATCCTGTGTCAAATATAATCTGGATCAATGTCTGCTACATGGATAAAGATACAGGAACTGCATGGGAATAGTTCAGTTTCAAGGAGTTACAAATACAGAACTTGGCAAAGAGGCTCAGAACAACACTGCTAGTTCCCAGGAAACTTTGTAAGAAGAGCAAATGATTTTTCAGTGGAAGATGAAGGAATTAGTGGCCATGAACAAAAGGATCAAGATAGTGGTGCAAGCCAATGTAATGACAAAACTAGTGATGGCAGCTACACATGAAAAGCCAAAGGCTGCAGTATAGAAAATTCAGATATTGAAGGAAAAAATTATTTCTAATGTAGGAGTTATGTGAACTAAATATGTATTCCTAAATAATCCCCCCCCCCCTACAATTTATTACTATAGTACTGGAAAAACTAGTCCTACTTCTATTTGAATACTGATATTAAGATCTTGGTTTCCTCAAACCCATATACTCACTTTGGCTCCCTTGGGGTGTGATGTTGTCCACTACCAAAAAGAGAGTGATTTGGCAATCTATGGCAGATGTTGAATATTTTCCTACAAGTGACATACCAGAAGGATTCTGGCAGATGTTATTAGAGGAGAAAAACAAGAGCATAAAGACTGTCTGCCCAACCCCTGAAATTTTTTTACGTTTCACAGACAGGATCCAGTGATTGTTAAGTATTATACATTTGATTTGAGGGAAGTGGAACCTATTTCATTTTAGTTTGATATAAAGCTGCTGTATCATATTTTGGGGGGACTATACTAATTTCTTTATTATTGTGAAATGAAGAACAACTCTACAGTACTTGTGCTGTTACAGACCTGTATCATTGTTTTTTTCAGTTGTCTATTAACCTTTTTGTATGGGCCACTTCTGAATTGTCTAAGCACTTATCTGTTCTGAGATCCTATTGCTAATCTTCTTCCATTGTAAAACATATTTAATGTTATATTTTATTTCCTTTTGACCAATAATTCACAAATCTTTCCTCATCTTTTGACACCTCTATTTATTAAGGATCTCTGAGGAAAGACCACATATTCAAGAAAGCTTTTTGAAAATCTGTGTATATTACACACAGTAAGATTAGAGATTAGTTACGTACTGATAGTGGATTGATTCTTTGTGTTAACATTCTGACTAATGTTTGTTCTGGTTGTTGTTGTTTGGCTAGAAATAGTATCTTTTATGCTTTTTAAGCATACTAGAAGTCTTATTGGTTCTTTAGGAATTGTGTTGCACCTAATACACAGTGATCATGAACTATATGTCACATATTATAAGGAGAAAGTTTTGGTCAAACTAGTATGAGGAGACACCTAAGCAGCATCTTAGTGCCTCTCTGTGGTGGTAAGATTCGTGCTCCACTCACGGGCCACTTATTACAGAGGACATCTACCCTCCCCAGGCCACACAGGAGTCCATTGGAAAAATACAGGTTGTGAAAGGCAGTGTATCAGTGTTACAGCACGCCCTTAATGCTCCTGGCTCCTGCCTCCTCTGTTCTCTGGAGACAATAATAACAATTAACTCCTGCAGTGGATGAAAGCATTGAGGCACCCCTTCACCACACCTGGCTCCTACTCACGTTCTTATTGTTTTGTATGATCTGTTGACTCTCTTATGCCCTGGTACACATGTACTCGGGTTGTGGCACAGAATGGGGATACCAGGACCCCAGGATTCAGTAAGTTCTGGGCATGCACAAACCACAATATTGTAACATTCAAGTTAGGCCCAAATGGAAAAGTATCTGACAAAAGTCAGTTTTCTTGGACCTTATAAACAGCAATCCAAAATGTGACCCTTTGAACTCTCCTGGATTGCAGCGGGCTGCATCCAGTATCTCCCTTGAGTTGGGACACCTCTCAGGACTGTCTGCTGGCAAAGTCAGCACAAGGTGGGGGTGAGACCACCTCTTTGAGAGTCAACACCTACCTGTTGAGAAAAATTGATGCATTGTTGGTATTTACTCTAAGTTTGAAGGGGGAAATATTGACTAAAGGCTAGCTTATTTTACCCACCTCCCTACCTATCTAGATGTTTGATTTTATGCATTTGCTTTAATGCTTAATTATCTCACTGGCCAAGTATTTCTGTATCTATACTTTGTGTTTGGAGATACCTTGTAGTAAGTTAACATGAATCTTTTCATTATTGAATCTGTAATTAAGTTGTTGTTTTACTAAATCAGTTGTTATAGTGAGTGACATTAAAATTATCCTTTGATTTATCTCTTTTTATTAATCTTGAATTACCGATAAATCAAAATGTGTGAAACATATTCATCTGCGACACTCTGACTGACTGACAGGTTGAAGATATTTTAACTTTAAGAACAAAGTGTTTTACATGTTCTTTTTGTCATCTGTAATGCCTACATGATATTGTAACCATACTTGGTGGGCAAACAAGCTGCACTTAAAACAGATCTAGTCAAAAACTTTCTGACAAAGCTATATTTTTATGACATTGATACAAAGGGAATGACTGCTGTCAGTGGTGTTTTATCAAGGAGTGTGAAAAATGCAAAAAATATTTATCCAGTTTTCAGAGATATTTTCACAGGAAAATAAAATCTGAAAAAAATTTAATTCAAAATTGAGTTTTCATGGCTTAGTTTTAATTCAATTTTTTTTTCAAACTGTGGAAAGTCTTCTCTTTAAGACTATTCATATATATTTTCTCTCAAAGGATATTCATGAGTCCATGTGTCACTTCCCTTATCTAGCTGCCAAGTAATTCTAAAATTCTAAATTCTAAATTCAAAATTTAGGGGAGAAAATTTTTATATTATAATAGTGGTTTCAGATATGCATAGATATAGGACGTTTTTCCACTGTGCTGTTTTTAATATCAATTTCTTTGCAAAATACTAAACAAACACTATTTTGATTCTTAGATCTGAAACTTCAGAATTCAAATTAAACAACCTAGCTTCTTATGTAAGTATCCACTCACAAGCACCAGAATAAATAAGGCTTCCACAAAAAGCACTTCATTGTGGAATGTAAAAGATGTGGGAAGGAAGAAAGGGGAAATGCAGTAACTGACAACAGTCCACTACAAACTATCACTCCACAGGATATATAAAAAAGAGTCTAAGCCGGTATCCTCCTAGAGGGTTGTTGATGGGATATGTAATTGCTAACCTGCACCCAGACACAAATGAAGTTAATTAGCCTGAAAGCAACTTGAATTTCCCAGGCTCTAGAACAGATTTCAGCATAGGCTGCTGGGTACAGAAGTCTCTCTTAGGTAAAAGATGATCTGGAAGAGCCAAGCACTAGCTGGGTTTTGCAAATATTTGTTTCATCCCCCCACATTGTGGTGACTTCAGATCTTCAGAGATGATGCAGAATCTTTTCTACAAAAACCAGGAACTATTCCTTAAATTAAACAACTCTCTAATTTTAAAAATAGTTTCCCCGTGTAAATTTGATCCTAAATCTTTATCCAGAGATGTAAGCTGCAGCGTTAGCTTGGAGTGACCAAAACTTGGGACACAGCTTTGCTGCACAGGATTTTCCCAACACAATAATCTCTTAGTTATGACATGGGTATTTTCCACAGAAATAACCAAATTCTAGCAAACACTGCATATAAGTAAAACCTGCTTGATGTGTGCCTCAATCTCTTCTGTTCAGATTTCCTTGCCTTCACTCAATGAAAATGGTGTTTACACTGTTCTGGACCTCCATTTCCCTGCAGCCCCCACAGAATAGCTGCTTTGCCCTGACTTAGGCCAACATAGGAAATGATTGAGTTGAAAACAATAACCAATGTCTCTAACACATCTGCTTGTAATAACATTACACACAGAAAAAGTAATAATTTGTCTTAGCAATATGACTGTACAGCACAGTAGTCTTAAAGAGGCACCTTTAAGTATCAAAATGAAGTTAGAAAAAAAATATATTCCTTTGTGTCATTTATTCTTCTACAAGGTCCTCATTTTCAGGACAGAATGTGCTGTGTACACAATCAAAGCTCCTTGGAGCATTTCCCTGTGAAAAGGTTACTCTTGTTGTGACAAGTTTTGGTAGGTGCCAATGGAGCTTTTTTACTAAAACATCTCACTATGAGAAGAAAGTATAAACTACAAAAGTATCTAGAGACTGTAGGTTTTTTTTAAAAAAAGGGGAAGGGAGGGTGTTGGGGTGGTAGAAGTAGAGGCAATAAGCAAAAGCTTCAGTAATATAAAGCCATGAACACTTGTGTTTTCATTTGAAAGTACATGAACAAGAATGTTTATTTTAGCCACTTAAAACAACAATAACTAAGTCAGGAAAGATCATTATACTGGAATTAAGGAAACTGTACATTTATAAAAACAGTCTCCAATAACAAAGTCCCTTCTGGCGAATGCTACCTTCTCTGACGGATGGTAAGTGATCATTTTGTGCTGGGCTGATTATTAGTAGCTTGATATGGACAGAGTTAATAAAGTGCAGCTCTATAAAGTTTTCATTCTTGGTAGTAGTGTTACTCTGTCTCCAAATATATGGAGATTTTCTTTTCTTCCCCCACTGTTTCTTTCCACTGCATTTTTAGAAATCAGTGCATTTTGGCTACTATCAATTTTGTATAGAAATGAAAACCAAGAAAACAATGAAAGCAACTGCCAACGCAGAACTGGAGGAAATTCCACAAATTAGTAATAATAAGCTTGCAAAACTAAATCCACTTTGCTTGTCAAAAAAAAAAGCCTCAGCAAAGTACAGACAACCCTGGCAGATAGTGGGTAAAGCTTTGCAGTAACCGTTTTGCAAAAATCACCAAAACTGATAAATGGTGTTTCATATAAGTGAACATAATCAACAAGCAAACTTTGGCCCTACTGAAATCTGTGCAGAGCAAAATGGTTTACAAAATTACAGAAGTTGTTGGTTTTAAAATTTTTTCCCTACTGTTAGCAAGCAATCTGCTTGCTACCAGTAATCCTACTGTTAGGAAGGAATATTTCTATAGGAAAATTGTTCCTTCTTGTAAGCATGAACTAGTAATAGATTTTCTATCACAAATGTATTAGCTTAAACACTTTGGTCATCAGTCAGTAACAGAATATAAAAAATACACTTGTATCCCTTTGAAAATAAGAAGTATGCAAGTTTATGCTTTTCTGAACAAAGATTTAGTCAAGTATATTCTTCAAGTTAAAGGCATGTGTTATTATTTGGATGAATCATACCTGAATTCTAAAGTTAAGGATTTAGATGTGGTATTACATTTTCAAAGGGAATCAGTACATACCAATCCAGATGCCATTGTTTGCTATTTTTATTGTTATGTAATGTATGCTTACTGGAGATATTTTTCCCTCGGTGTAATTTCTGACATAATTACCTTGCAGATATTCAGTTCTCTTGTAAACATCCTTCTTCTGATTTGATGCATAAACAGGAATTAAGGCTGTTATCCAGAGGCACATATGTGTGAAAACAGCAGCCTGTGTCATTTCCACATGGTAAATGTACTTGTTTTCTCCAATTTTGTAATAAATTCTGTAGTTCATATGTAAGAAATGTTTTTCCAGCTTTTCCAGCTCTTTTAAATCTCTCACTTGCAAACTGTTTTTGAACTGCTAATAGTAATAAAACCATCCAGAAAAAGGCCTCTATATTTTTTAAGGATTCTCTCCACAAAGTCTAATAAATTGAAGTGTGCATGTTATTTTCTTGGAGATAAATTAGTATCAGGTAGAAGATAGTTGAAAAGCACACACGGTGTAGGTATACATCTAAATTAATGGGTTGGTTTCTGGGACTGGAATGCGTGTGGCAACAGAGTTCTGTCCTTGCTTGGATATTCAAGGAAGGCGATATATAATGATGTTATAAGAAACTTCCCTCCTATCCCCTGCAAAAATATAGAAAACACAGGTGAGTGTAAAAGCGTAAAAAATTATTATCCTATGAACTATACGTTACATATGATATATAATTTATAATATGTATTATATAATATATAATATATCCTTTGTAATATATGTTCTATATCCTATATTGTATGTTTTATATTATATATTTATTATACATTATATTATGCTGGGCACAAGTATACATTGGAAGAGGAGTGACTGGAGAGCAGCCCTGCAGAAAGGGATTTGGGGGGGCTGCTTGGCAGCAACTCAATGAGGGGAGACCTCATTGCTCTCTACATCTTCCTGGGCAGGGGATGTGGAGAGGGAGGTGCTGATCTCTCCTCCCTGGAATCTAGTGATAGGACATTTGGAAATGGTTCAAAGCTGCACCAGGGGAGGCTTAGACTCGATATTAGAAAGCATTTTTTTACCAACAGGGTGGTAAAACACTGGAACAGGCTTCCTATAGAGGTGGTTTATGCCCTAAGCCTGTCAGTGTTTAAGAGGCATTTGGACAATGTCCTTGATAACATGCTTTAACTTTTGGCCAACCTTGAATTGGTCAGGCAGTTGGACTCAATGACCACTGTAGGTCCCTTCCAAATAAAATACTTCTCTTCTCTTCTCTTCTCTTCTCTTCTCTTCTCTTCTCTTCTCTTCTCTTCTCTTCTCCTCTCCCCTTCTCTTCTCTTCTCACCTCCTCATTCTATTATCTTTGAATTGTATTCTATACTTTGTAGAATTGTATTAATTTAACCTTGATTCCAACCTTAGCTCAAAGTCTCGTCCTCTTCTCCAGAGAGAAAGAGAACAGCCTAACAACTTACTGCTCAAAACATAGGCACGCATTAGACATTTCAAAGTCATAATATTGGACATTTATGTGCCTAAAGTTGAGTGGAAGTAATGTGCATCTTCATATCTATCTTCATATATGAGAACTTTCAACAAGATGACAGGACAAACACATGAAGCAATGGTCCTGCTGAAGAAGAATGTGGAAAATGGCCTTTCAGGTCAAAGGTGGGTTTTTTTTGCAAATGCAGGCTTTGCAAAAAGTTCAGAAAGTAAGCCCCTGGTTAAGAGCAGAAACATTTAAATTTTTTTTAGTGGTCACATTCATACTTTAGAATTACATAGTTGCTCTCTGTGCCTTCTGTGTATCAACTTCAGACTCTTGTGTGCATGGGCAGGGAGAAGGATTGTACAATGCCATATTTTGTAGCTTAAATCTAAACCCAGTGGTATCAAAGGAGAGCCAGAAAATGTAGTCATATCTTTAACCTCAGGAGTTGGTACAAGTCTTGAGCAGGGCCAAAGGGCTTTGTGTGGCTGCTGAATTTGATTTGTATCACATAGAACTACAGAGATGGCATTTAAAAATGTCATCGCTCTTAATGAAGCCCGGTAGTAGCAAGCTCGAGTAAACACAGCTCTAGTGTGCTCTGCTGCTTGGAGGCAGCAGTCTCCCAATGTTTGTTGACATGTTTGTCCAGTGTCAGAACTTGCCAACACTGGATTTCTTTTTAAGAATGATGAGGGTTTTAGAGATCCATCTGGCAGAGATTTGCAAATTCATTGCCAATACGAGGGGAAGAATAAAGAAGTGTAGGGAAGTGACCGCAAGAGGGAAAGTTTTGAGTTCTAATGTTTGGTTTCTAAGTTGTGGTAGAAATCTTGCTCCTAAAAACAGAAGCACAAAAGGAGACCTGAGCTTTTTTAACAAACATTTCACTTTTATTACTTCCTTCTCATCAATTCATTCCTAGCTTGTCTGAAAATGGCAGAAATGCCATGATGGCAGAAATCCAAAAGTTTAGAACAAATTCTGCTTTTATTTGCAAGGGACAGAGAAGACCTTGAGAGCTGCTCAGAGCTCACTACTGCTTAGTGCATGGAAATAGTATGGGTTATCTGAGGCTTTGAATTGTGGATGTTTTGCCATTTTTCTGAGGCACAAGAGAGGACTGAGTATTAAAATGGACTTGCAAATGAACAGTTACGGGAGTTTTGGTGAGAAAGTAACACCTGATGGTGCATTAGTATTTGAAATACATTTACTTTAATCATCTGCATATAGTTTTTTGGGGGTTCAGATTACAAAATAATACTAGCAAACACGTTTTACCAAGAAGAATACTCTTAAATAATACAAATGCTTGAAAATTTCTCAATTAATCAATGGAAGTGCAGATTCTGCCATTATAGTTTACTTTTCCCTTTGAGTATGCAAATCAAAGCACATTCTCCTGTTTAAGAATAAAAGCAAGCAATTCAGGGAGCGGAAAGAATAGTGTATAATTGGAGTGGATAATACTCAAAGATTATGGATCAATAAACAAAATAATTTATCCCATAGTGAGTAACTATTTTGCTTCCTCTTCCAGACAGATAGGTTGTACTATCTGACCCAGTTCAGCTTTCTCACCCCCAGCCATCTATTTTTTTCCAGCTGTTTGATTTTTCCAACTTCCTACTGCTTCTAAACACTCTGTCCCAAAACTGTAGTACTGTATCTCTTCTCCATGACCAGTTACTACCTCTGAGCAGTAAAGCTCTTCTCCTGCTACCCTTGTATAGCAGGGTTAGTACATCTCTTAAAGATCAGCTGTCCTTCTAACCTTTTTATTAAAATAATGGATAACCCTCAGATTTTCTCCAAACATTACTGTCACTTCTTCACAAAATTTAATGTCTTATTCTCCAAATACAGCAGTTTCAATTTTTGTTTGTGAATTCATCTTCTTTTGCTAATAATCCCCTCACTTGCAGTGCCGCCTAACACAAACATGGTACAAATCCATAATATTTACACAGAATGGTTTACAAACAATTCTGAGACCAAGAATTATTTATTTCAATACGCTTTTGAATGCTTCCTAATTAATGAATTAGGAAGTATTATAGAATTTTTTTCCAAGAAAGCATGTGGATAATTTCAGCTCTGTCTCTAATTTCTGTGATAGCTGCCTAGCATGTTCTGATAGAAACAGCTTTACAATCAGCCAAATCTGCATAAGAGTTTTACCAAGATAATTACTGATCTAGAAGAGAATAACAAAAGGAAAATTTTTTAAAATAAGTAATGATTATTTCTATGTGCGTGGCTGAGACAAAGATCAGTTTATGAATGTGTTGTAGATGGGGCCTTTGACACTGTTCATGACTATGGGTATTAAAAAAGTTGAAACTGTGGCTGCCATTATTGCAGCTGACATCAGCGGAGACAGTAAGTGTTTTCTGCAGTTCTTTAGTTGCTCAACATAGTTGAGCACAAACCACTAAAGGCCTTGTCCACTGGGTTAGATGATGCATAAGAACTGAAAAAAAATACAGTCTCTGTCCTGAGAGACTATAAGATAAGATGAACAGGAAACAATACATTTGCAGATATAAGCAGGAAAGTATTTTCATTAGAAATATCTATGGTTTACTTTACAGTATCTTAGTTTCGTAAGCTCCTTCTTTTTCATTGTTGCCATCACTGTCGATGTGCATCAGGCAGTGTATCATCAATTATTAACCGCTCTCTGGCTAAAGGACTGCTTGCTTGCACTATGGTCCTGCCTTTCCAGCTTTCTGGAAAATGATGAGAGATAGATGTTTCAAGACACTTATGGAGTGGCTTTCTCCATGGTTAAGGATTACAACTATCTGCCCAGGGAGAAAAAAGGGGTTTTGCTTTCATAAAAAACCTGCAATACTTTCCCAGGCTCTGTGCTATCCTGTCAAATTATCTGATTTTAAAAAAATAATCAGTATGTGCATTTAAAGGTAGAGGGGTTTACACCCTCAACTGTATTACATGACCATGAAAAGCCAGGACACAATCAGGCTCACAGCCAGTCTCATAAGCGTATAGTGCTGATGGGAAGTAACAAGGACTAATGTTTTAATTCATATTCATAGGTTTTACACCAAGCTCATTTATATTCAACACAATATTCAGTTTTAGAATTCCAGATTTTTTTCTGCAGGCTCATGAAAGGAAAATATTTCTCATTTCCTTACTCTCATAGTTACTTAACATCTGAAGGGAAATCAAACCTTTATGCATGCTCAAATAATTTTTAAAAGTGAGAATTTTGCTTAGAATTAATTCAGTGTCGAAAGCCAAGAGGGAGGAGAAAAGAGAAAAACAAGCCCCAACAGTTCTCTTGCCCCTGCAGTTTTCAATCACTTTGAAACCTCAAAATAATAATTCTCAGTAATAAGACTCACAGAATTTGAAGTTGGAGACAAGGACACATACTTTTAAAGCTACTCATTAGCCAATACTTTTTGACTCAGATTGCACCTGTATTCAGACTTACTCTAAATGTTCTAGATGTCACTTGATTTATCTTGGGTCAACTAGTCCACACTTTCTCTTTGGTGTCAAATATTTTTTGGAATCTGGTGTAAGTGATCTTTTCTATTATTTTAATTTAATATCGGCTGTCATTGTCTCATATTGCAACTACTGTTGTTCTTGCTTTTACTTGTTAGTTAATTCTAGGCAATTATAACATCATTCCTTCCTCATTACTGGGCCAAGCTGCACATATTCAGCTTATTTAAAGTAATCTTGTAAGTCATTCCTTCCAAGTCCTTAATATTCCTTGTTGGTCCTCTCTGAGATCATTCCAGTTTTTTGACATGATTTCAATGAGATTCCTCAACTTGAAAGCACTTATCTCAGGACCATCTCAGCAGTACCTATCTTGCTTGACAGTTCATATTGTAAGCCAAGTATTCAGCTATACTAGACTCCATATTTCCTGCATACATTTGTGGTTACTTACGACAATAAAAGAAAGGGAAAAAACCCAGTTCACAGGTGAGCAAAAAAGTGATTTTCACTAGTTCTGATGATGATCTGGGGTGGTAGTTGAGATAAAATTGAGTAGTGCTACTTTTCAGACAAACACTGTCATGTGTTCTGTGTTCCGATGAATTTTGCAGTGAACTTCACTCATCTACCTTGTTTATCTAATGTAGCTGGCTGGCTGCAAAAACTCTCCTCTGTGTCAAACCACATTAGCATGGCTGTCAATGTAAAATTAATTGACAAGCCTGGCAACTGGCAGAGCTATCCCTTCAGGGCTTGGAGGTTAAACATCTGTCTGAAGCGATGTTTCCTAAAAAGCTTTACATAACTGCAGCAACATTTCGAGCAAGCACTTAATGTTTCTGTTGATGGAACTCAGCAACGAAGAAAGGGCAAGACACAGGCACTGGGTTATAGCTTGCTGACAGCCTGACCAGTGTGCCAAAAGGTTACAATGCTCAGGACATATAAGCTTTTAAGCTCCATCTCCATGTCTATATATGATTGCTTTTGGTACAAGATGCTAGTGACCCAGTCAATTTGTGACATTTTCTACTGGCTGAGTGTTTATCTCGAAATACTCATTTCTTACCCATGAGTGAAAAAGGTTAGAACAAACTCCTAATCACAAGTTTTTATCAGAAAAGAATCGTGAGAGAGAGAAACCAAGGGTCTTGATTATTTGGAAACTTTATTATTGGCCTACTGTAAGTGTGGCCTAATCATCTTAGCCAGAAAGAAGTGATGGTTTCTGTATCTGGACTGATCACCGTAAGATTTATTTATTTTCTTTCACTAAAAATACGCTTCTATGTTGTGACAAATTTAATTTTCGAGTAGAATGTATAATATACGTATTTATATGTTAAACATAAATAACAAGTTTAGATTGATAATGTCTTGGAAGAACTTCTTTCTCTTCACTAAATCCTATTTCAAATGGAACTACATGAGATTGTAAGGCAGCTCATCATCTTTAGTCTGATCTGATGCTGTTTTATAGCCAAAACTGTCTATGTCTGCTTTGGGTTAACGAAAAAAAAAAGTGTACTCTCTTCTGAAAGTTCATTAATTAAGAAGCCTAGCTAGAGACCAGGAACCACACCTACACTCAGAATTTTACCTCTGAGTTCTGTTGAAGACCCTTTCCTGAACAATAAAGGAAGCAGGACTCTAAGTGTTCTGCCCCTCTACCAAAACCTGAAGACATCCAGATAATACTCTGGTGTTTATTTCTGAAGTCACACAAAATGTTAGAGCAACAAGGTCATGAAGCCGCAGCTCCAGTACACTTTCTTACCCTTACTCAAGTCAGAGAAAACACACAGCAAAATAATGCTTGAGTTACAAATAATACACAAAATAACTTATTTTTATTTAAATACAATTTCAAATGTCAGAAATATTGTAAGTTTCAAGTTGTGCTCACAAGA
Source organism: Eurystomus gularis (assembly GCA_013400335.1). NCBI lineage: Eukaryota > Metazoa > Chordata > Aves > Coraciiformes > Coraciidae > Eurystomus > Eurystomus gularis. The sequence goes on along the minus strand of VZZY01019502.1, from coordinate 844 downwards.
AACAAGAATTTTTAAAGCACATATTTGAGTAAAGTAGTGAGGATGATTCAGGGGAGTTTTAAGGATAAACTGGAGTATATCAGGTTTTTTATTTCTTACTAATACATACTTACATTTACTAAGTGTATGATGGCTTCCCCCTAAAGGAAGACTCTGAATGTCGAAAGTCTCATACTACTATTTTAAAGTCTCATTCTGCCTTTCTCAAATTTGGCTGTAGTGTTAAAGTATTGTCATGCCTTCCTCATCTTTTGCAGTTCATCCATTGCAGCTTGCAGATCATTCAGCATCTCATCTTCCCTGGAGGCAGGCTTGTAATATGAATTCATGTGGGATAGGAAATCTTCCCATCATTAGAATGCATATATTTATAAAGGAAAAACAGATTATGGATTTACATCCAAACCCTAAAGTTTTAAGTGTATTGCCTATGGGAATGGACAGTAGAATGTAGTTAGGAAAAAAAACCAGCCTGGCCATCAAGATTTATCTGTCTATCTATCTGTCTATCTATCTATCTACCTATCTATCTATCTATTTATATTATTAAATTCTCAGAGCAAGGATGAGCTCAATTCAAGTCAAGTAATTAAAACCATGAAAAACAGTCAGGGGCATGGGATTATGATACAGTGCTTTCCTTTTAAGCTAAACCTTAGGGTTTAGCATTTCTACTAGTTTCCATGTTTTGAAAGATCTTTTAACTTTAAATTCTTGAGCATATTGGCAGTAACTATGTGAAGAGCTGTTTGAAACACAAAGTAGTAACTACACCAGGAAACACAGGAAGCAGCATTAACTTTGTGCATATGGTGGTTTCATTTATTAAATATAAACTCATCAT
>VZZY01019501.1:33383-44647 GCA_013400335.1 Eurystomus gularis | reverse complement strand
CCCAGCTCCAAATTTTGGACCTGATGAGACATTAATTCCCCCCCATCCTTCTCCCAGAGTCCTAGAGATGAGGTTTCCCTGGAATCATTTCCACTGGAAGCACTGGGAGCACTGGGTCCTGCTGCCAATTTTCCCCCCATTTTATTGCAGAAGCCACAGGGACAGAATTTTCCCGATCAGCCCTGGCCATGGTTTGGTTTTCCCCAATTTTCCAACCTTTTCCATGATAAAAACTCCCAACAAAACCGGATTGGGTAAGAAACGCAGACTTTCTGCCCGTTCCCTAAGGAATATTGGATGGGAGAAGGAATCACTCCAAATAGCCCCGGAATTCTTTCAAGATGGGTTAAAATCAGCTCCGAAGAGTTATGGTGGGATGCATGATCCAGCGGGATGGACATAGGGTCATGGATGTGGAAAAACAAGCTTAAATTCCAGGCTAGGAACCCAAACCCCCCCGATTTTCTCTCTTGAGCTTTCCAGTGACCCTCATTCCTAAATCCCTCCTTCCAGCTTATCCCACAAAAAAACCCATCCAGAAAATATTTGCTCCACTTCCTACTTGAGCCTCTAAAACATGGTGACGTCCTTTGGGTTGGCCATCAGAGAACAACCAAAAATCAATGGGTCTTGGGCTCCATCCATAAAATGACAGCAAGATGGCAGCCCCGTCATGGCCAAAATGTCCGAGTGGCCAATATTTTAGGGTTCTCCTGATGCGGGGCTGTTTCTTCTGGTACTAGCAGCAGTGACCATCCCATGGCTGATCCTTGAGCATCCCAAGTTCATTCCTTGAGCATCCTACATTTGCTTCTTGAGCATCCCAAGCTCATTCCTCCAGGATCTCATGTTTGGTCCTCAAGCATCCCAAGTTCATTCCTCAAGCATTCCCTGTTGCTCCTTGAGCATCCCAAGTTCAGTCCTCAAGCACCCCAAGTTCACTCCTCAAGCATCCCATGGTTTTTCCTTGAGCATCCCAAATTCATTCCTTGAGTACCTTGTGTTCACTCCTCGAGCATCCCACGTTTGCTTCTTGAGCATCCCCAATTCATTCCTCAAGCATCTCAAGTTTTCTCCTTGAGCATCTCATTCCTCTTCTCCAACTTCTGTTGCTGGTCACCAAAACAATTCCACTGCTGGTTTTGGAATCTCGCACTCATCCTCCAGGAAAAGGAGCCAGGTAAATTCAAAGTCCCCTGAACTCAGCCTTGGGGTTTTCCGCCCCAGAAAAGAAGCTTTCTGCTCTACCAGGTCACCTCTGGATGGGCCATTTCTGGTCAGATCTCATCCCACCATTCCATAGCCACCCCATCCACACAGCCATAGATTCCCAGTTCCCACAGGGGCTCTGGTGGGTACCAACCAACATCTCCCCACCCTCAACCACCTTCCGGCGACAGCAGCCCAGCGATGCCGCCGGTACCAAACTGGAAGAGAAGCCCAAAACCCACAAAACCCTTCATCAAAGCCCTTATTCCATATCCCAATCCCAAGATGGAGCACAGCTGGAAAACCTCCCTAAAATGAAGCTTGGGTATGCCCCAGATCTGGGGCTTGAGCTGTTTACCTGCCCCAGAGCTGGGGTGCGGGTGCCTTGGAGGGATATTTTTTGGTGCACACCACATTGGTGCCATAACTATCTAATCACGGCGACCTCATCAGCGCTTATTCAAGAGCACATAGACAGTGCCGTCATGGTGGTGTTGGATTGATGGTTGGACTTAATGATCATAGAATCATAGCATCATTTAGGTTGGAAAGACCTCTAGGATCATCAAATCCAACCTTCATCCCAACATCACCCTGACCACTAGACCATGTCCCAAAGCACCACATCTACTCATTTTTTGAACACCTCCAGTGATGGTGACTCCACCACTTCCCTGGGCAGCCTGTTCCAGTGCCTGACCAAATCTTAGAGGTCTTTTCCAACCTAAATGATTCTGTGATTCTAAAGTGATGAGGTTGGCAGGTGCCTCCTCACCAACACGGTGTGAGTCTGCTGAAATAGGAAATATTTGGCAAGAGCGGTGATGGATGGAACCAGCAATATTTACACTTTCACATAATGAGCTTCAGGAGAAAAAAAATGCTACAAAGCAGCGCGGTTTAGTCGCTGGTGTTTGGCTGCTCCTCCATAAATAATTCCATTTTCTTTCCAAGATTGCGTTATTATCGCTCATGTTGGGTTTCTCTAAGAAAACTGCGACAGGATACTCTGAAAAATACATCAAGAGCGAAGCCAGGTAAATTATTAAACGATGGATTGTTAAAAACCAAGACGGGGTTCTAGGGCGCGGCAAAGCCGAGCTTTGCAGCTGAGCCCAGCTTAAGCGCCATGAGGGGCTGGAGGGGAGAGATGTTGCCTCCAAACCACAAGCTCACTCCCTGGGACAATGTCTGAGCCCCTCGGGAGTTAAAGATGCTAAAAATGGGTCCCTAAAGCAAATTTAGGGCTTGGTTTGGATAGGATGCTGCTCCAAGATGTTGGTGGTACCCACCAGCCCTTCATCCCTCCAGCTTGGGCACCGCGCTGCTGTCGGATGATGGAGCTTTATTAAATCACTTCTTAAAATTTCTGTTGGGTTTTTGGAAAGCGTTTAGGACACACATATTTCTCCCCCACCTTTCAAACCCCATCTCCAGTTCTGAGCTTCAAAAAGAGCAGGAAAAAATCAGTGTCATCCAGCACAGCCCTAAAAGCAACACAATTAACCTGAGGCCGGATGCGTGGACGATGCTCACACCAAATCCAGCCTGGAATTACAGGTTTCCCCAGATTTTAACCATTTAGCTCATGGAGGATTTCTATTAAAGCTGATCTCCCTTAATTTGTGGTACTTCACCTATCCACCTCTCCGTAAATACGGTTATTTTTACCTCTGCACGTGGTTTTCTGGGCAATAAGAAGAGGGTGAAGCCAGCGCCGAGGCGAGAGCATTGCCTTTGAAGCCATCGCGCATTTTAAGTTGTCTCAAACACACAAATAAGAGCAAGCGCTGCTGCCTTGATTTGACAGCCACTAATAGATAAACACACGGGAGGATATAATTAAAGGCTTTATCGATAATCCATGGGCACGAGGAGGATGTCTGAAGAATAAGCGATCGATACCGGGATAGCTCGATACTCCCGGAGGTTTCCCCGTGCAAGATTAAATAAGATCAAAGCTTATTTCTCGTGCGGGATCGAAGGGTCGATAATAAAGAACGATAAACCCAAAAGGAAAGGAATTTTCCCTGTCATTCCCTCTGCCAAGCAGCCAGGATGGAGTGGGAAAAGACCTGAAAAAATGGGAATTCTCCCCACACCAGCTGAGTGAGGGTTAATGGTGGCTCATGGAGCTGGGAAAGCACTTTGGGGTCCTTCTGGTGGCAAAATACCAAATAAATGGGCAGGTTCTATGTATTTTGATTAGAAAATCCCCACTGCCAACTTACTCCTCTGGAATGTTTAATTTTGAGTCATAATAAATCCATGGCTGGTTCTCGCGAAGCTGTGCGAGGTTATGGCGAGCGCCCCATTGACTGATCCTTTCCCAGGCATTTCCAGGATAAAAAGGGAAAAGAAAAAAAAAAAAAAAAAAGGAGGATCTGGATGTTGAAAGCAACTTACCTCCAGCACTCGGATAAGCTCCGGAGTCTGTTTTCCGGAGGTGGTATCGGCTGGTTGAGATAGGGATGGGCTGGAGGGATACCCAGCGGAGGGGGAATAAAGAATGTAAAAATCATCAAACTACACCTTGTAGAGCAATAAAACCTCCACAACTTATTTTTCACTTGGATTTCTGCGGTAGCTGGGTACTCGACAGTCGGCGATGGTGAAACAGAGCTGCTGAATCCTGCCCTTTTAAATGCTGGCTCCACCTGAGATGTTCCCTCACCTTGGCTGGGCTTCAGCCTCCCTTCTCCAGCACCGTCGCGGTTCAGTCCCTGGTGGGTGTTCAACCTTCATCTTCCTCAAGCGCTGCGAGCGCGGCGTCAGCCACCAGCACCCGCCCGGCTTCAGGGGAGCCGCCGACGGGAGAAGCGGAGGGATGGTCACAACTCTTTAACGATGCAAATTGAGAAGCAGCCATCATAACACCAGAGCTCCGCTAATTCTCTTACGAGTATGCAGATTTCAACGCCGACTCTTCCTGGGCTTATTTGTTTTATTTAGCAATAAATTTAATACCGGCTCCATGAAGCAAAGAGACAGTTGGACTATAAACTCTGAATTTTGAGTAGCTTTACTTCCTCGGGTTAGAGTCATCTTTGATCTCTCCTGAAATTACATCTAGGAAAGTTTGCAGGGGTTGAATCCTGCTTGGTTTAGAGCCCTTTGATTAGCTGCCTTTTAATATTTTTCTTTTTTTGCACAGGCTACCTGAAATATCGTCTAAAGGACTCACACCCTTGGTCGCTGGAGTTATCTCAGACTTGCTGAGGGACCTGAGAAAACAAAGCGTGACACAACATCTCCTCCACTGGCAAAGGAAAGTGAAATCAGTTTTACACATCCTTTGAGATGCCAAGTTCCCCTGGTCTGAGACCAAAACCCCAGGGCTGAAATAAAATGGTGCCCCTGGAGAATGAGGCAACTGGTGCAGGGTTTTGGAAGGACCATGAAGTCATGATGCAGCAGAAAGGACTCACCTCTCTTTTGTTTTTGTTATTCACCAGCAATTAAAAAATTAGGTTGGAGGTGAGGAGAAAATTCTGGCCAGGTAGGTCAGTGAAGCCCAGAGAGGTCCTCACGTGGTTGGTGATCTCCATCCTTGGGTTGTCCACATGTGGTAGGATGAAGCCATGAGTTTTCTTCACGCTGAAGGTGGTGAGACGCTGGCAGAGTTTGCCCAGGGAGGCTGTGGATGCTCCATCCCTGGAGGCATTCAAGGCCAGGTTGGATGGAGCTCTGAGCAACCTGGTCTAGTGAGAGGTGTTCCTGCCATGGCAAGGGGTTGGTCTAGTTCCAACCCTCCATCTTGGAGGTCCCTTCCAACCCAAACCATTCTGTGATTCTATGATTGAGTGTCATGATGGCCAGATACATAAGAACATCCTTTTTACCACTGAACCTGCAGTGTGTGAAAATCCAAAATTTAATTTTGGGATATAAAACCACATCCCATGTGCTCAGGACTCCAGGAGATATCTTAAGGGCAACACTGTGACTTTTGAAGGAAGCTCCCAGGGGCCATGCAGAGCTTTGACTTTGCTACTCCAGGTCCAGCTGGTTCCCACCACAATTAATTTCCCTGCTGCCACACACAAATAAGGAAGGAAATTAAATTTTTTTAAAAACAACATCAACAACAACAACAGCTGCATCGTTTCCAAGCTGCTGCCTGGGGAACGGGGGAAAAAAATCGATATATGTCAAATGAAAAAGGGTGAGAGCAAATGTGTTGCAGGGAGCAGAAGATCCAAACCATAATTAAAACTGCCAACAGGCTCGGCTGCCACAAAAACCCCAAGTCTTGGGGACTGCGGCAACTACTGCACTCACGTCCCCTCAAATTTGGGCCATTTCAGCAGATATTGGTTGCTCCTGGCCACCCAACATCCCACCGTGGATGGACGGCACCCATCAATGTCACCAACCCTTTCCAATAAGGAGACATCACCGGCCGCTCGATTGCAATTGAATTACTACAGATGAACATATTACGGGCACATTAAAGTCTAATGAGCGGCCGGTGATTAATGTCATTATGAGGAATACCGAAAGAACTAATGATGATGAGCCACTTAAAGTGAAGTGTCGAGGGTTTCATTATCGATGACTCCTTGGTTTCTCACCTAAAAACTCCTGGGTTGGAAGGAGGGAGAGGTTGGCACAGGTAAAGGCCACAGATTTCCAGAAGTGATGACACAAGGTGGTCCCATATTGATAATCTTTTAGGGAGAAGATTGATGGAAAATAGTGTTTCTTAGAGAAGTTTCTTGGAAAAACATCTCACCACTGGCTTTAGCACCTTTGGGAGTGCCTTTAAAAAAGGCAATTATAGTTTTTAGCATATCCCCAGACCCTGTTCTTCCTTTTCTTTCTCCCCTCGACCTTCTTATATCCATTTTCCATCGATTCTTTCTTTAGCTTTGCCTCTGCTCCATCACCCGCAGCTCCCAGGGAGGGCTCTACAACCCAATTTACATTTCTCAGGTGGTTTCTCTCCTCCTTCCTCTCCTTGGCTGGATCAGATTTTGTCATGATGTCACTCGGGGGTTTTGACCCCATGGGGAAATGTCACCTTGTGTGGGCATGATGACATTTAAGCATTCCCAGAAGATGACTACGGGGTCTTTAAAGGTTTTTTAGGGAAATCACTCTGCAGTTGCTTTAACTTTGCAGAGCCAAGTATCAAAAAGTCTTATTTGTACTGATGTCCAAATTTACTTGACTGAGTTAAAATTGAATTTAGTATAAAAAGTCACAAACCCCCCCCCAAATTACCAACTTTCTCCCACTCAGGAGCATTTTGAACCACAGCAGGTGGCTTTTAGAGACGTCTCCTCTTGCCGGGATGGGCTTTGTTCCTTTAAAAAATGATTTCATATCCCACTTTATTATTTTTTAAACGTTGCAGGATTTGTTCTGTTTGAAGTCTTACATCCTCATTTCCCGTCAGGACGATTAAAATTGATTTCCGCCATCAGCAAGAGAAAGATAATCCAAAGTGGGTTCCTGCGAGAGAGCTCTATCCCCACCAGGGCCGTTACAAACCCTCTCCTACTATTTTAACTTTATTTTCTTAGGGATTTCTCTTCGGAAAAGGGCAACAGAGCACTTCTGGGCCAGACACGCTCTCCGAGAAGTTAGGGAGAACTATTTAACCTCCTCTATTTCCATCTGAGGGATTTAAGTAGCTCGCGTTTACCACCACCCCCCTCCCAGAGGTATTTTTAGAGGGGTAACTGGATCCTCTCGACGCCTTCGCTTCGCTTTCTTGGGCTCCGCATCCCCCGACCCCATCCCTGCACCTGTCCCCGTTTTGTAGCCAGGGACACCAAAACGGGACGGATTTTTCCCATTGCATCAAGGCGGGTGGTTGCCGGTGCACCCACGGGCTTTGAAGAAGGAGGACGGAGGGATTCAGGCTGGAAAACCATCTCCAAGGTGTAAAACCTCCGGGTGACGAAGATGTGGAAATGATGGGCACGGAGAGCGAGCGGCACCCGGGGACCCAGCTGTGACTGCCTTTAGCTATCTCTTAAATCAACTAAACATGGAATATCCTGAATAATAAATTAAAATAAATTAAATGTAAATTAAAAATCAGTTAAATTAAAATTAAATTCCATTAAATTAAAATCAATTAAATCTTAAAAATCAATGAAATAAAAGTTTAAATAAAGGAAATAAAAGTTTAAATCAATGAAATCGAATTTAAACATCAATGAAATCAAATTTAAAAATCAATGAAATAAAATTTTCAAGTCAGTGAAATAACTTTTTAAAATTGATTCAGTAAATTTAAAAATTATTTAAATCAATTAAACCCCGAATATCCTAAATAATCTCCAAAATACGCCCAAAATACCCCTGAAGTAGAAATGGCATCTTCTCAGGCTGGAGGATCCTGGAGCCCCACGGACCGTCCCACTCCTGCGCTGGTTTGCAGCAAACCTCCATATGCAAATGTATGCAATTGAGGGGGGCTGGTGGTTCCTCTCGCACCTGGAGGAGAAATTATGGGTTTGCACCAACGCTGCAAGAGCTCGGTGTTCCCCGGTCGCCATCCCTGGGATCTCAACCCCTGAGGAGCCCCCCCAAAGAGGGGGTCCCCAGCCCGGTCCCCAGCACCCAACGGTGGCCCCATCACAAGGCTTTAAACACCTTCACAAGAGAGTAATTTAACGCCATCCCCAGCTTAAGCTCCATCTCTACCGGGCGTGAAATTAGTTCCAGCAAGCTGCAAATTTGCTGCTAATAAAAATATTTAGCAATTCGCTAGTCCTTAAATCAGGAGCAGAATATTCTCTTGCTTGCCTCAACGCCTGCTCCTTTTTAATTCTAATAGCCGAGCGTCGGGGAGCTCCAGCCGGAAAAATGCAAGTTTGGCGTCTGCGCGAGGAGGTTGAAATCAATTCCCCCGGGGCTGCCGCCTCCATCGCCAAGAGTTTGATCCTTTAATATCATGTCCGTGCTGGTTGTTTTGGCCACCGGGATGAGCTGGGCACGGTGGATTTGCAGTTTTTAACCCAAATAAGGCCATTTTGACCCAAACCCACTCTGTTTCCTGGGCTACTCCTCGAGCGGTGTCTTACAAAAGAGCTTTGATCCACGTGATCCTGCCTGGCAGCCCTTGAAGGAAGGTGACCTCTCTGTCCTCCTGGGCCAAGCGTTTAATTAGCCTCAGCACTAATTGCGTCTCTCTGCCAAGCTTGTTTTGTCCAATTCCAGCATCAGGATCTTTTTCATGCCTTTGCCAAGAAACACTGCGACTCTGTCAACTTTTCCTTGGGAGAACCAACATTCATGGTGATGAAGCATCCTTCAGATCGCTTTGGGACTGGGCAGCATCTCCCATCATCAGCAACCAATTATTTGTGTCCTTTGCATCCAAATAAATCCTTTGCATCAGGTTTTGCTGGACCATGAGCATCCAAGAGCATCCAGGTGACTCCACTTCTCCTTATTTAAAGCATGATATCACTTGAAGGCCTCACCAGCCTCATGGTACCTAGATTGTTGATATCAAATATGTTGGACCTGGAATTAATTGTTACCATAGAATCATTGCATGGTTTGGGTTGGAAGGGACCTCAAAAATCATCTAGTTCCAACCCCCCTGCCATGCCAGGGACACCTCCCACTAGACAAGGTTGCTCAAGGTCCCATCCAACCTGGCCTTGAACACCTCCAGGGATGGAGCAACCACAGCTTCTCTGGGCAACCTGTGCCTGCGTCTCACCACCCTCAGAGTGAGGAATTTCTTTCTAATTTCTTCCTCATTTCCAATCTCTTTTCTTTCTAATTTCCAATCTAAATCTACCCTCTTCCAGTTTGAGCCCATCAATCATTTGTCATACCACATCACTTGTCAACTGTTGAATGCATCCTGTCCCCAGCACAAGGGTTTGGATGCAAACGCCGCGTGGTGCAAGTCAAAAGTCTTGGAGAAATCTGGATCTGCGCTACCAGCAGACGTCCCTGCATCAACCGTTATCCTGGGAAAAGCCACCAGAAGTAGGAAGATTCTCCCAGGGTCATGCAATCACAGCAAACAATGCAAAAATCCCCAAATTCTCCTGCTTTCCTACATTTTTCATTCATATTCTATATTCAGCTTCAGTTTTTGCCCCCTTTCTGATTTTTTTTCCTGGTGCAATGCAACTCTGGCTCAAGCACCAAATCCTGTGAGTAAAAGCTGGAAAAAAGCTTCATTTTAGGACTGCAATAAATTATTCTTTAGCTATAAAACCTAATCTCTGCATTCAACTGACCAGCTGCCAGAGCAGTCCCGTAGGCAAATCCCCACCAAAGCATTCCTGATGCCGGCTGAGATAAGGAAGAGGGTGTTTCAGATGAGGTCTCTCATTGCAGATGGGTTGAAGAAATTTCTAAGGAAGGTTGTGCTTGGAAATTTGCCGCTGATGAGGCTGGTTTTCCTGGATACCTTCTCCCAATTCCTTAGCTGTGTATTTACACTTGTGCTCAGAGGAATTCACAGCCCTGCTGCAACACCGTATAAATAAATATTTTAGGGATATTTTTGGGGTGCATTGGGTCGCTGGGCATCATTTCAACTCCACATCTTAGGAGTTGCTTGAGTCACCATCAACCCAACTGGGCTGGATACAATAGACAGGATTAAACCCAAGAAGCAGCACAGTTGAAACATGGCCAATGGAGCACGTACTGAATTTATTCTTCAACCTCTGGCCAAGTATCTGGGACGTGGCGTGGTCCAGCAGTGAGTTCAATGGCTGGATGGATCAAACGTTCAGTTGCGACCTCTTGAAGCTGGTTAACGTTGTCATCAAGAAACTACCGGGCACCAAGAGGAGATCACAGAGAGTGAAAAGACCCAGGTGATACAGGAATGGGTTAAAGATGCTGTAAAAGCTGCAGATAAAAGGTAAAAGGGAAAATTCAGTAAAGGAAAAGTCTCATTGGCTGATGGACAAAAATTAACGCTTTTAGCTGGAAAGACAAAGGGTGGAAGAGAAAAGGCAGAAAGAGATGGGCCCCTAAGAAAACAAGGCTGTGGAGAAGAAATTGGGGTTTTACAACCTACTGGGGCCCAAAAATGCAAAGAAATTGGGAAACAGAGAAAAACAAAGGGAGATCCTCAAACAACAGGAGCAAAATTATCATTTCTGATTGCCAACAGGAGCAGGGAAACCTCCGAGGAGGTGGGCTGGGAAGACAGTGGTGAAGATGGACATCGTCGGTGTAGAGTTTTCAGAGAAAAAGAACCTTCTGTGGCGGGATGAATGGCTCGAGACGGAGCGGGAAGGAGTTTGCTGTTAAACATACGCTTTCAGTGCGCTGGCAGCCGGCTCCTACCCAGTGCCAAGTGAAGGCAGGTGCCGGAGACGGTTTGTGCTCTGCTTGCCCGCCCGGTTGATGTCACGCTGGCGCCTTGGATTTCATCGCAGGTCGGTGCATAATTCATCGCCGGTTTATTCCTCCCATTGAGTGAAATGACAGAAAGGAAACAGCAGCTACGCAACGGTAGTCCACGTAGCACCAGACATGGAATCATTGGGAGGAAAAACTTAATCTATCAACGTATTCAGGTTTTTTAGGTTAACTGGAAGACGAGCCCTGAGCATGGGCAGAGGGTCACCCATCAAACCCCCCCGGGCAGAGGCTGGCGGGCTAGATGGGTTTAAAAACAGGCAGAAAAATGGGTTTAAGATGGAAATCCCTTGTGTCTTGGTATTTAAAAATATTACTGACTATCTTGTCTTGGATGCTCGGTGCATTGACAAACCTCCTTGGCCTGGCAGTCCGTGACTGCCTGGAAACCTTGCCCCGCATGGTTTTGGGTTAACCAAATCTGCCCGATTTTGGCTGGGAGTATTCTGAGAGTGTGAGCAGTTAAATTTCACGGTTCGGGGCTTGCGACCTTGCTGAGAGATGCTCCTTGCAGCGGGGCGGGCAGGAGCTGCGGGCCGGCGGCAACGAGGAACGGCGGGTTCATTAAGCACCGATCCGTTTGCAACGGGAGCCGGGCGGGAAGGGAGCGGGGGACGCGAACAGCCCCGTTCCACCGGGAGCAAGGCCGGGATGGGGGCCCCAGACGCGGGCGGGGGAACGGCGGGCGGGGGAAC
>VZZY01019501.1:15229-26876 GCA_013400335.1 Eurystomus gularis | reverse complement strand
GGGGGGGGGGGGGTATTTCCTTGGAAAAAAGGGGCAACTGGGGAGTTGGCTTTTCCCTGCCTGCTCTGACGGTTCTCCTGCTTTCTCCTGCAAGGCTCTGCAGCCAGCCAGCACGCTCTCAAGCCCCATCGAGCATCGCTGGTCAGTAGAGGTGACCAAAGGCCGTGGCCACCGAGCTGTCTCAGACTCATGGCTGCCACTCTCCGCGTTGCCGGTTCCTCGCCGTGCGTGGCTCCGTCGCCTCGCGGGGCTTTACGGGGAGCTGATCTAACTGGCCCGCAGGTTTCCTTCGTTTTTTTTTTTCTTTCCCCTTCACTGATGAAATCAGCACTTCATAAAATCACATCAGGCCCAGATGTTCTCTCCTTGGGTTAAGATCCAAGGAGGTGAAGTCAATTAGAGTTCAGATTTATACCAGGTATAAAGGCAGCCCTGGCACCGGCGCTGCTCTCCCTGGGCGAAGAGCTGTAGCCTGCCCGGGCACGATCCCGCGGGTTGTGAAACACACCCCAGGGCTCGCGGATGCCCCCTGCGCCCCGACTCCTTGCACGTCAGAGCTGGAGACCCACCACAAGCGCACAACTGGGCCCCACCATAATCAAGTGACGCTGCTGAGGCCTCCACAATGACCTCTGCCCTGGTTAAACCTCCTGGGGGCTGCCAGGTGCATGTTGCAGGGCTCCTCCTAATTAGGCGGTGTCTAATGAAGACCATCAGAGGCTTGTGCTGGGCTGACAGGGGCCACGGGGTGCAAGAAGCTGTTTGCTGTGAGGTGGGGGGCTTGATGCTTGGCCATAGATTCTTCTTTTGGGGCTAAATGGTACAAATTGCACACAACACCAAGTTGGGAGGAGTGTTGACCTGCTGGGGGGGGGGTTGGGAGTCTCTATAGAGTCTGGCCAGGCTGGATTGATGGGCTGAGAGCAATGGGATGAGGTTCAGGAAGAGCGGGTGGAAAGTGACCAGTGGAAAAGGACCTGGGGGTGTTGGTGGACAGGCNGGGCCCTTCACTCCCAGAAGGACCTTGAGGGGCTGGAGTGTGTCCAGAGAAGGGCAACGAAGCTGGAGAAGTGTCTAGAGCACAAGTGTGGTGAGGAGCAACTGAGGGACCTGGGGGTGTTGAGCCTGGAGAAAAGGAGGCTCAGGGGAGACCTTCTGGCTCTGGACAACTCCCTGCAAGGAGGTTGTAGAGAGATGAGTGCTGGTCTTTTCTCCCAAGGAACAAGTGACAGGACAAGAGGAAACAGCTTCAAGTTGCCCCAGGGGAGGTTGAGGTTGGCCATGAGGAATAATTTCTTGCTGGCAAGGGCTGTGAAGGGCTGTGCCAGGCTGGGCAGGGCAGTGGTGGAGTCCCCATCCCTGGAGGGGTTTCCAAGCCGTGGAGATGTGGTGCTGAGGGCCATGGTTCAGTGGTGCCCTGGCAGTGCTGGGGGAATGGTTGGACTCAGTCATCTTCAAGGTCTCTCCCAACCCAGACAACTCCATGATTCTATGAAGTAGGAATTGTAATAATCAGGAAAAATGCTTTTTTGTTCATTTTTGGATTATTTTTGCAGTGGGATGAGACAAGGGGCAAAACCAGCATAATTTGGGCTCAGTGAAAAGCCCAGGGGTGTCCCCCATGTAGAACACGTGGCGCTTTGCAGGTGAGTCAATGCCTTAAGTGATCTGGTGGAGTCCTCCTGGTCCAATATCCTGAAGCACCGAGCGCTGGGATGGGCCAGGCTTGCAAGCGTGGAGAAAAGCAAGAAGAGGGCTTCACACAGACCTGGCCGAGCTCCGCCAGGAAACGCCACTGAGTGGCAACGTGGGTTTTGCACATTTTTATTAATAAAAAGGCCGACAGCGAAGAATCGACCCAGAAAACCGTTCGGACAGGGCCCTCAGACTGCTCCTCACCACCGTACAAGCCCATGGGGCCGTGGCTGAGGCTGTGCCTCGGCTCTGCCGAGATGGACACGCTCCTGGCGCGCTCCAGCCTCTCTCCTCCCTCTGGGCCTCTCGGCTCAGGGCAGCTCATGGGGGATGCGTCAAAACTCCTTAAACCTGCAGGGAGAGAAGCGAGCGGCTGAGCGCGCTGGGCACCGGTGGGTGTTGGGATCAGTGACGGAGAGGTAGAAATGGAGAACGGCTCTTGCCAGAAACCCCAGCCCCATCTGCACTGCAAGCCCGGAGGAGAAGCAGGCGCAAGGAGAAGATCCAGCCACCGTGTTGTGTCTGACCAGACGAAACATCCCCAAAAATAACCCAGAGCGCTTGCGCCTCCTTGCTCCGAGCTGCTCCGGAGCCAAGGTGCTCCCCAAAGCCCTCTGAGGCGTTGAGGTGTTTCCACAACCTGAGCCAGCTGCTTTCCCAGCACAAAGCAGCTGGATTTTGGTGCAAACAGGGACAGTGCCAACCCTGCCAGGACAGTTCTCGCCCCAACCAGCCCCCGCACAAGAGCGGAGCCCGACAGCCCTCCACCGGTGGCCGGAGAGGATCTGGGCCGCACTTACCGCAGTGCGAGGCCCAGACTATTGGTCTTTCACCTGTAAACACAAGACATAAAGGACCAAATGTTTTCGTGGGGGGTCTGGCAGCCCCACCACCGGACTGGCTACAGCCCCTTCCCCCCCGGTGCTTGCCGAGGGGGCTTTCGTGGCAATCGGAGACGGGCCAGTGCTGATTGGGAGATTATTTCTACCTTCGCTGCAGTGATTCGGCCACGGATTTGATTAGCGAGCCCAGACCTCTGCATAATCAAGTTCATTAGCACGGGCGGGCAAGTCAGCCTATAAATTCGGCTGTTTCCAGTGCATTAATCAATGCCAATCAATCAGGTGTCCGCGCTAACGTCTCGTCAGTCTGCACTGCCCACCCGCGCTCTCTTCCCCAGCCATTGCTGCTTGATCCCGTGATTCCCGAGTCTTGATCTCAGCCCTGAAATTACCAGTGAAGTGGCTGTTTCTAGCCTGAGCCCTGCCAAGCGAAATTCAGAATCAGGGCGAATGAGGCTCAGGTTTGTGTTTAATCCTCGGGGCTCAAGCAGAGATACTCACACCGAGCTACTTCCCGTCCAGCACTGACTCTGTGAGCTGCACGCTAGAGCTACAAAGACACAACAAGGACGGCGTGTTCAGCACCCAGAGAGTCCTGTCAGGCGCGGATGCTTAAAATCCCCCGGGAGCTGCCCTGGCTCGAGGTGGACAGGTCTCTTTGTGCCCACAGGAGTGAGACAGGGGGGCAGTTGGCCTCACGAAGCCTGACACGATGCCCGTGCGGAGATGCAACAGCGACAGCAAGGGATAACAAATGTCTTTCCGGAGCGGCACTGACGCCGTGTTTGGGCGTCGTGGGACCACAGGCCGCCCCGGGGTGGTGCGTACGTACCCTCTCTTCCTCGCCATGTAGCCACACCACCCACGGACCTCTTTGACAACCACACGAGTGAGGAGCTGTGGGAGGAAAGGTGGGGGGATCAGTGTGGGGCTGATGGCTCTGCAGCCACCAGCCTCAGCGTGAGCATTTCCGTAACTGGGAGGTAAATTTTAAGGCTCTTTCCGGGGAAGATCACATGAGCTAAAGCCGTACGTGGAGGAAGTCGATGGGAAAAGCCAAGTGGATGGAGGCAAAGGTTTGGAGTTGATATGGAGCTTTGTAATTCACCCTGTGGGCTGTCCCTGCCCTCCACTAGTGAGAGGGAGGCTTAAGGGGAGCCCTTAAATCACAGAATCACAGACTGGTTTGGGTGGGAAGGGACCTTTCAAGGTCATCTCATCCAATCCCCCTACAGGGAGCAGGAACATTGGCAACTTGAGCAGGTTGCTCAGAGCCCTGGCCAACCTCACCTGGAATCCTTCCAGGGATGGGGCAGCGACCACCTCTCTGGGCAACCTGGGCCAGGCTCTCACCACCCTCAGCAGCAACAATTTCTCCCTCTCTTGTCTAAATCTCCCTCTTTTAGTTTAGAACCATCCCCTCTTGTCCTATCCCAACAGGCCCTGCTCAAAAGTCCCANGGGCCTCCTCTGGCCCCGCTCCAGCAGGTCCATGTCTCTGCTGTGCTGAGGACTCCAGAGCTGCCCCAGCACTGCAGGGGGGTCTCCCAGAGCGCAGCAGAGGGGCAGGATCCCCTCCCTGCCCTGCTGCCCACGCTGCTGGGGATGCAGCCCAGGAGGACATTGGCTGCTGGGCTGCGAGCGCACGGGGCCGGCTCAGCTCCAGCTCCTCACCCCCAGCACCCCCAGCTCCTTCTCCCAGGGCTGCTCTCCAGCCCTTCACCCCCCGCCTGTCTTGATATCCAGGATGGGAAAATGAGTCCCACTGAGGAGAGACCTACCAGGCAGGCCAAGACATCGGCTGCTATCAACATGTAGAAGACATTATTCCAGCCTGTGGGGGAGATGAGCCCTGCGAGCAGTGGCCCTAGAGCAGCACCTGTGAGGTCACACAAGCCACATTAGGAGATGTCCTTTTCACAGGGGAGAGGGGACCAGGCCCCCCCTGCACCAAAATCAGAGGGAAATCAGCGCTTGGCGTCTCCCAGCCCTACAAACCTATTGATCCTGTGCCATCAATGATGGCTGTGACCGTAGAAAGGGCTTTGGCGTTTCCTTTGAGGGATTCGTGGGTTCCCTGTGGGTGTGGAGAAGTAAAACATAAGGAGGAAAAGCAACTCCGGGATCCCCAGCCAGCAAGTCTGCACACGAGGCTGTTCACACCCTGGCAGCCATATCCTTCTATTGGCCCCAGCCATGGATGGGAAGACGCAACTTGGACACTGCCTGCAGTCAAACCCCGGAAAAACTGGGACTGCCAACAGCAGGCAGCAATCCGGGGTGATCTCCCAGCAGTTTTCCACTCTGATGTTGAGATGCAGAGGGACCAAAGCAGAGTCATGCAGCCGAGGTGCCAAAGCAAGAGGAGAAAAAGCCGCGTTGAAGGAAGGGACCAAAGAGCGAGATGTGATGGGGCTAAAAAAACAGCTAAAATGCCAAAAAAACCCCATCAAACATCCCTCCGGGAAAGAGGGAGCAGCCTTTGGGTGTGTCAGGGCAGCGCGGCACGGTCTGAGGTGCAGCTCTCACCAAATCTGCCGAAACCGCCGTCGTGATGAGTGCATAGGGCCCGTTCACCAGAGCGCCGCAGACGATCAGCATCGCTGCGAGGAACCAGGCGCCCGCCGAGGTACCCGGGAAGAGATGAAATCTTTAAGCGCAGGGAGCAGCAGGAGGTCGGGTCCATCCCTGGCCCTTGTGTGGACATCCCTGCCCCACACGTCTGCCGCCTGCTCATCTCTGTTTTCCCCAGGAGATCCCACCCAGCCGGCAGTGAACGCTCCCCCGGCACCATCCCTCCCCCAAATCCCAGACTGGGAGCCCGGCCCAGGAGGAGAAGTAAAGGCCGGTGAGTCCCCAACATCTCCCATCACCCTTGGGTGACGGGAGCCGGCTGCGCCGGGGAGCTCCTCACCTATGGACGTGCCGATGCCGTTCTGGCCAATGTGGTTATACAGAAACAGCTGGAAAAGAGACACAAGATGAACCATTGTGGCTATTCCAGCTGTTTTCCCAAGCGTTTTCCCTGCAGGGGACAGGATGGAGAAGGTGGGGACCTGAACTATCACCGGCGCCAAGCTTCGCACCCCACTCTACGCGGCGTTTGAAGAGGAGAGCGCCCTTGGCCGCGCGTCCCGCCGGCTGCCTGCCAGATGGAATAGCTGGCAGCTGGCAGAGGTGCTGCCGCGATTTACGGCCCGGCGAGGCTCACGCGCTCCCCACCGGCTGCAGCCAGACGGTAATTTGCCCCGCCGGTGCTATCGGGAGGACGCAGAGGTGACGCGGCCTCTCCGCTTCTCAGCGTGTGCCGGCTTCTTTGGAGGGGAGAGAGGCTCGTGGCCCGGAGCCCGCCAGGCTTGGGTTACAGCTCATTAGCCACAGTTTTCTGTGGCAGAAAAGCCAAACGAGCTCCACGCAGGTGCTCAGGAAGGACATCCCAGCCAAGCGCTGCTGGAGCATGAGGCCATCGGCACAGGGGGTTTGGGATGGAAAGCAAAGAGAGGAAAGTTGGAGCAGCTCAGTGGGACCCCCAAGGCTTTAAGGCAGAGGGGTTATGGCAGGATGGAGGAATAAAACCCCAAACCTAAAGGGTTTTGTTTTTAGCTGTCAAGGACTCTACAATCCCCTCCCAGCCCCCACATATGGATGCCCAGCCTGGGAACATTTGGGCACGTGGATCAATCACAGCTCTTGTCTCAGCCGAGCGTGTGACCGGCTCATCCCAGCACTTGGGAAGAGGAAAGCGGCCGTGACTCAAAGGAGCCAGAGGAGAGGAAACCCTCGTGACTGGGTTTTTTGCACCCCCGCCCCGCGTGACAACTCACCATGGGAGCGGCGATGACCAGCATCACGCAGCACGTGGTGGCCCGGCCGCCGGCGTAGTCTGAGATAAGGCCAGCGAAGATCCCCCCTGTAAGAAGGAGTCACAGGTGTCAGTGATACCAACCCTGTCAGCAAAGCTTCGTCCTGGCTCAACCCAAAATCCCACGGGATGCTGCATCATGATGCTCTCTCATCCCCCACCTTTTCAGTGAGGTGGCCCCGAGGTTAAATACAGTCGTATCAGAGTGAAGAGCTGTGATTTATCCATGCCGCTTTCCCCCTGCAGATGGTTTCCCTCCGCCTGTACACTGCTCTGGTCCCCTCCACGCTTGCAAGATCTATTATTTATCTAAGAGTAAGGAGGGTCTGAGCAAGTGAGACCCACGGAAAGCTGTTGCGGTGGTCACCTGGCTGGCATTTTACATTTTAATTAAAGGCAAGGGGCGTTTGCAGCCTGCTGAGTGCTACGGATGCTGAAAAAACCCAGCTATGGTGCTCCAGGAAAAGAGATGGTGGTACTTGCAAAGCAGTCCCATGGAGGAGACTTTCCATCAAGGCCAGGATTGTCCCCAAATCATCCCTCTCCGGGTACATGACAAACCTAAAATGCCCCCGACGTCAAAGAGGGTCGAGAGGTCCCCGGCTTCCTTGGCCCCGAAATGAGCTGCAAGGGAGAGGAGAGGGGTGACGAGATGCTCTCCTTGCCAGGCTCGCTCCCACCTCACCCACCCCAAAAACTCACCAACGTTGACAATGTAGAGGGGCAGCCAGTAGAGGAAGGTGTAGCTCACCAGCTTGGCAAAGAGCAGGCACAGGGAGAACTCCACCACACCCTGGGAGCGGAGGAGAAGACATCAGAGGAGCCTCCTTCTCCCATCCTCATCGGATGGTGGATTTTCACCCATTTTTCTGCCCGGCAGGCACCCTGCTGATGGGGTGAGCTGCCCTGGCTTTGCTCTTCCCTCCATCCGCATCGTGATGCGAGGGGCATCCCGCCACTCACGGGTATCCGGAGCGCCCCGAGGAAGCTGATGGCTTCGGGCTCCTCGGCTGGCTCCTTGGGGCTGTTGGAGCAATCCGTGCTGCTCTGGCCTGAGATGCTCAGCGGTCCGTCATTGGAGGTGATGGCTTCAGGATCCTTCTCATTGGAGGTCACCCCTCCAGCATCTTCATCGGAGGCCATCTAAAAGCAAGGCAAAGGCAGGAGATCTCAAACATCAGATTCGCTGCCGGGATGTGACCCGGAGGATGCTCACACCATAACAGCAACCAGCATCCTCCACGATAACTGAACATCGCTCCAATTTCTGATGTTATGCCCTGATGCCCCCATTGACAAGGGAGTGACCCCACCCAGCCCAGGACAAGCCCGCTGGGGATCGATTGGACTCACGTGATGCAGAGGAGGACTGCAGCCGACATCCTCGGGATCTGCAGGGAGAAAGGAGATCTCATCAGAGCCTGGACCAGCCCTGCTCCGCCTGCTCACCCCCCAGCATGTCACACCACGGGGGAGAAACGAGGGGCTGGGACCCCCCCGGGGCTGGGCTGCATCTCCATGTATCTGCTTCCCAGCAGCAAAAAACCTGCTAAGATCCCAAAAGGCTTCCCAAATGTTCCACATGAAAGACAGGCTGAGAGGAGCGACCAGCACAGGGGCTGAGCCTGCCTGGATGACCCCAAAGGATCCCCGTGGTGGTTGGGTCCATGTTCCTGCTTGCCACAAGCTGGGAATATTTGGGGTTGCCAAAAAACACTTGGAGATCGCTGAGGTGAAAAACCGTGGTGGTGCTGATTTTGGCAACCACGCCACTCACACTCCACGAGGAAGAAGAAGCAGATGATGCCCACGGCAGCGATGATGATGCCGGGCACGATGAAGGACAGGCCCCAGGCGGAGGAAACCCAGATGCCGGCAATGAGCGATCCCAAGATGTTGCCAACGGAAGTGTGTGAGTTCCAGATGCCCATGATCAGACCTCTCCTGGCAGGGACAGAGCCGGGGTCAGTATCGCTGGTGTGGCTGCTGGGGCCAACAGGGATCAAGACCCAGGTAGGACACACTGGAGAAACACTCACTTGCCCTTCCCGAACCAGTTCCCAACACATGTCACGACGGAGGGCCAGCCGGTCGTCTGCACCAGCCCATTGCAGACCTGGCAAGAGAGAGGCAGAATCAGACAATCAGTTGGCACCCAGCAAGCACCGACTCAATCCACGGAGCGCAGCCCCTGCGCCATTTCGGGCAGCTGGGCTCAAAAATCGCCACCCTCATCCAAAAGCTGTTGAGAAAACACTCGGTTTGGGTTTTTTTGGGGTGATCCAGGAGCTGGTTGCATTGTTCCTGTGGCTAAACTGGGAGCGGCTGGTGTTGCCAAACTGGCCGCCCACCTTGCTTGGCGAGACGGGTGCGCCCAGTGGTTTCGGCGCCCACGCCACACACGACCGGGTTTTGTGGGGAGAGGAAATACCCAGTGTTCTTGCGCTCAGAAACTGGGACACCCCAATTCCCAAAGGCCATGGAAAAAGTGGGATGAGGCCATGGCGGTAAAATTCTGAGCCTGGGCATCCATCGGTGTGGACGCACCTGCATGACGATGAAGTACCAGAGGACGTGGATGTCCCAGAAGTAGCCGAGCCCGAAGAGCATGGTGAAGAGCCCACTCAGCACCATCCCCCCCGACAGGTAGTAGCGCAGGGGGAGGCGCTCCCCAAAAATGCCGCTGTGGAGAGAGGGAAGAGCACAGACAAGAGCCGTCATGTGGACGCTGTTGACTGGTGTTATCACACCGAGCTGCTGCCTGAATCCCAAGTGGATCCCCAACTGCTTTCCTGGTAGCACGATCTCAGCCCACCAGTTTCCTGGCAGACTGGTGTAAACTGGTACCTGATGAACATCCCGATGGCGTAGGCCACCAGGAAGGCATTATCCAGCGCTCCAAAAAGCTCCTTGTAGTTGTCCCCATCTGGAAAAGAAATATTTGGGCCACATCAGCCTGGCCCCCATCTTGTTTTCCCTCCCCATGGCCGCTGGCTCGTCCCTGTCCCCAAAATTCTCCGCCTGGGGGTGGGGCAGTGCTCGGAGTGTGGCTGGAAGCCATCGGCATTGGGACCCGGTCCCATCTTGGCTCTGACTTCGCCACCCGCCGCTGCCCTTCGGCCTGGGGGCATGGGGCAGACACACTGCTTAATTACCTCCGGCTGCCTAACGAGCCACGACCTGGATTAGGGCATGGGGGGAGCCCATCGTGGCTGCCTTGAGGGTAGTTTTGGGGTGACTTGAGGTGGCTCAGTCTTACCGAAGGGTGCCCAGCTGCACCACGCGCTGCTGTTGGAGTCATTGCGGGGGTTAGGGCCCAAGGCCGAGCAATTGGGGTGCAACTGGCTCTGCAAGGAGAGACAAGAGGTGAAATCGGGGTGCTCGAGGACCCCCATGTCCCTTCACGCCGTGGCTGGAACTCACCTTGACGATGCTGATGGGTTTTCGGGAGAGGTGGTAGCTGGTGTAGCAGAGGAAGGTCAGCACCAGCGTCAGCCCCCGGTACCTGTGGGATAAAGTGAGTGGAGGCTGCCCAGGGCAGTGGTGGAGTCCCCATCCCTGGAGGGGTTTCCAAGCCGTGGAGATGTGGTGCTGAGGGCCATGGGTTAGTGGTGTCCTGGCAGTGCTGGGGGAAGAGACTTGATGATCTTAAAGGTCTCTTCCAACCAAAACGATTCTATGGGAGGTCAGGGTTAGTGAGACAAGGATGGGGACAGGGATGGGTGGCCTGTCACCATCCCAGCTGGCAAGCCCAGCCTGGTGGGGATGTCTTGGACATCTCTAGCCATCATCCCTCCACTCCAAAATTCACGCTTTTTGGAGAGAAAAAAAGAGGTAAGAGCCAGCACCACATCCGGTGGAGTCTCGGATATGAATTCAGGACACACGCAGGTACAACACTATTTAACTTGCAGAGTCTTAGAAACGTAGGGAAAAGGGGAAAAAGGGCTCGTTTCCACTTCTTTCCCTCACAAAATTCCCCTCGGCACCAGCCGGGGACTCTTGTGCCTTTCAGGGCTCAGCGGAGCCGGCACGGAGGGGCCCAGCCCCCGAGTTTTGGGGGGCACTAATTGGTGTTTCCCACTCCTCGAGCTGCCATCCCAGCAACCCGCGGGTGAGCAAGCACCGTCTGGCGTCACGGGTGGAAATGGGGCACGAGACGGCAGCTGATTCATCATCACTCCCGGCGTTAATTAAAGACAAGATGGAAAAAAAAAAAGGGGGGGGATGCCCTGAGCAATACCCACCCCAGTTCCTTCACCGCTAAGCGACTTTATCCTTTTTTCCTTGGATTAAATGCAGGAAAATAGGGGGAAAATGGGGTTTGGGCTCAGGGCCAGGGACGCTGCTCCCAGCAAAGCCAGTGGATAAAGCCTGGAGAATCCCAAATAGGCTCCAGCACCCTCTGGAGCGGGGTTAGCACCTCCAAGGGGCCTCATCCTGCGTAGGGGACACGAGCGGTCGGGGTGGCAGCGGCACTGGCCGGTGTCACGGGGTTGCTCCCAGTTCAGCAAAAATAAAACCAAACAAAGCCTTTTTTTTTTTGCCATTTTAGCCGGTCGCGCTCCTCTTCCCAGTTTCACTTCTCCACGGAACCGCAGCAATTGGAGGCACCCTGAAAATCCGGAGCAGTTCCTTGCTCCGGAATGCCAGCTGCGAGACTGCAATTGTTGGAAAGTTCCTGGTTCCCACCCCAAAAAAATAAATATTTCCCCCTAAATCCCTGCTGGGGCTGCCCAAGGGGGGCGGGGAGGCAGGAGCAGAGAAACTTCACCCGGCTCAGCCAGATGGTTGGTTGGGTTGGTTCTACCCCTCGTGTTCTGGCAGGGAAATGGCAGAGCGGGGTTTGTTTGACAACAGCCTTCCAAAACAATATATATCTGAAATAAAATTAAGCCGGCAGCGGGCTCGTCACCTCACCAGAAGGGAGGGGAACCAGCGGGATCTCTGCATCGGCCACATCCCACCACATCCCAAGTGTGAGGTTGGCCACATCCCGCCAAATTTCGAGGGCCTGGCACATGCGGCGGAGCAGGTCGAGGCCGGCCGGGCGCTGCTGCCCATCTCGGGGTCCCTCACGTCCCCCTGCCCAGCCCCGCGGTGCTGGGCGCAGCTCGGTCCCCTCCGGCCCTGGGATGGAGCCGGTTCCTGGGCCGCGCCGAAGCCCCCGGGCGCGGCGCCGGTGCTCGCAGGGGACCCGGTGCCCAGGGGGTGATGCTGGTCCCTGGGCAACCGACCTCTGGTCCGGC